>JAXQJP010000324.1:0-406749 GCA_037042015.1 Furcasterigmium sp. R96-07A1 | reverse complement strand
GATTCTCTTCCTCCTCCTCCTCCTCCCCCTCCTCCATTTTCCCACCGCCGTCTCCGTCTCTGCGCATGGTATCTGATACTGGCACTCGGAACTTAGCACGCTATGACGGTGTGCTTACTCCCAGATCTCCCACGTAGATTCTCCAAGATGTGCCCTATTATGTAGTTGAACCAATCATGAGGTAAAATAGTCCATCTGTAGGTTGATAGCGCGCGGCGCTGGAACCTAAGTAGAAAGTGTGTCATACCTGCCTACACTGTTTAACGGTAGTCCTCTTAGCCACCATAACTTCAACGCCACTAACACAATCGTCCGGATAGTGCAAGCTCGCGCCACCCCGCCAATAGGCACACAAGTCCGCCAACTGGAATTGACAGAAGGGAAGCACGGAACGCGGGAGTCGAGACTCTAAGCTTCCATATATCTACACCCTTTCTACTTATAACACATCATCCGTCACGATCCTCTCCAAGCCGTGCCAGCCACCAAGCCCCTGATCCCCTGTGACACTCCTGAAATCCACGCCGACCTTGTCCCAAGCACTTACCAGCTCGTCAATCAGCGGAAGCACTTGATGAGACACAACAATAACAGTCCGCAACTCTGGGAGCCGCGAGGTCTTCACCTTCGCCAGCGCGAGCAGTGCCTCTCCCACCGTCTCTGGATCCCGAGGCCTCCAGCACACAATGCACAAATCCCGCAGCAATGCCGGCAGGGCCTCGACACATATCCCCCGTGTCGAAGACCCAATAGACGCCGCGTCGGCAATGAGATACCGCAGTGCCCTCAGCGACGCCAGGCCCTCGTCAAACGCGCGCTCCGCTTCCCCAGAACCATTGAAGAACTCAACGTGAGAAAAGTCAACGCACAGCCCTTCCAGACCCGGCCGGTGCCGCACGAGAGCTTCCTGTATGGTGCGCGCGTGAGCGACCTGCCCGTACTCGTAGGGGTTGCCGCCCGTGTACACAAGGGTCTCGAGGCGCGGGAAGCCGTCTAGGAGACAGGGCCACGCACCAGCCGAGACGGCGGACACATCCATCGTGAGGTGCGTGACGCGGGGGAAGAACGGGAACAGGGACGGGTCATCGTTGCCAGTACCAGCCATGTGAAGGTGGAGACGGGCGAGCCTGGGCGTGACTTCGGCAAAGTCGCAGAGGTCGAGTAGGCTGAGGAAGCCCTCGGTGTCCCCATGGGAGACGCAGGCGGATGTCAGGCTGGGCAGGGAGCCCGGATCTAGGGCGGCGTAGACTTCGTGGTAGTGGGACTCGACAGAGAGGCAGGCGAGGTTTGGAAGGAGGGCTACGATGGCGGTGTCGCGAACATGAGTGTTGATGGTGTTGCCGTGTCCGTCGGAGTCATCAGACGACCGGTCCTTCAGCTGCAGCCTGCTGTCGGGGCGCTCCTTGACGATGTAGTTGTGGTAGTCGTCGTAGATGTCCAAGAACGCCGCGGGGTACGCGTCGCGTTCATTCTCACGATCGGTCCACCCGGATAGCACGTCAGTGTGCATCTCGCGCACGAGGTCCGCGAGCTCTGAGCGGTCTGTGAGCGTCCGCAGAAGAAGATAAGGCTTGTTCGTGATGGGCAGGTGGTAGAGCGCGGGCGTTGCTAGGTGGTACAACGTCTTGGACGCCCGACAGAGGCTTGCGAGGGCGGCCAGAGGCGCTGGAGAGTCGGACCATGGATCAGGCCATTGAAACGAGCTCATTATACGTTGGCCAGGCAGGATTGACTCGTTAGACCCGTTACAATTATAATGCAAGCGCAGCGAGTCTATGATCAGTTGCCAGATCTCGGGGGGAAGCGGGCGGAAGGCATAGCTGTGTGTGGCGATCCTCGGGAACATTCTTTACTTCGCCATGGACAAACAAATGCTGTTGAGAGAAAAGACGAAGCTGATGCGATCTCGAAAAGGTGGCGATGATGACCAGGCAGTGGTTGCGCCGGGCTTGTCCTGATGTGAACAAATTTCCGAATCTTAGGCAGATGCCCCTCCTCAGTTGCCGGCCACCCGGACGCGTCGTCTCAACTCACCGATACATTCATCACCGACGCGGACAGGTGCAGCGAACCCTGACGCCCGGAGTGCATCTTTCTGTGCGCGATTGCAACACCTGCAGCACGTGGCTTTGGACGTGGCTTTGGACTGACACATCACCGAGAGCAGTTCGCGATGAAATAAAATCAGTATTTGAGCCATTCAATCCAAGTCCTTATACTACAAACCATGAAAACCAGAGTACCTCATGACACCTTAGTGAATCATCGTTTCCTTCTCTCCGCTGCCGTGCCTGGCCTCCTCGCCCTTGGCGTCCGAGAACTCCTCCGACGGGGACGTCGTGTTGACAGCGGTCGCGAGATGGTCGTAGTTCCTACCAGCAGGCCCGCCATTATCGAACAGAGCCTTGATGCCCAGGGCGTAGATGAGCGCCGTGAAGAACAGGCAGGCGCCGTAAGGGACGAAGAACTGCAGCCTGTCCTGGAAGGAGAAGACCTGGCCGCCCTCCATGGCGAAGACGGGGTCCTGGTTGACCCATAGGGGTTCTTTCTCGCTGTTCAGGGAGATGGTCGAGATGAGGACGTGCTCGAGGAATTGCTGCATCGTCTCGGGTGACAGGTGGTTCTCCGTCACGAAGGGATCCGACATGCCGACGTAAGGGCTGTTGATGATTTTGGGGCCGTCGGTCTCATAGCTGACCAGCTGCCCGTCAAAGACTGGATGAAGTATTATTAGCACTGAATTCGTGGAGTTGTTCCGCCGTGATGAGAGGCCACAAGATACATACAGGCTGTGATGTTTCCAATGAGTGTGTTGAGGGCTGCATGACCAATGGAGAACGACTGCGTGATGGTAAATTCCTTGGTCAGTTGCGTCTGATTGATGGCCTCTTCATAATCAGTACCGCCAGTCGAGTTGTGGAAGAAGCGGTAATAGTCCATCAGCGGCGCCGTGCCCTTTTCTTCCTCCCAGAATTCCTGGTCGTCAACAATTTCAGTCTCGTAGACGCTGGTGCCGTTCTCCTCGTTTCGGATGTGGACGTCGTATGTGGCCAGGGTGAGATGGCACTTGAGCGTCGTGAGGGTCTCGTTCCTGCAGGCGGTGCCCTGAGGCCCCATGCGGAGTTCCCGGTGGAACGATGCGGTGAAGTTGTTCCCCCATCCTCGGTTGCTCGGGTCCACGCGCAGTCGAGTGTTCATGCCCGTCACTGCCTCGTAGGCCAGGATGGTTTGACCTTGGCATGGTTCGAAGAGCGCAGCTTCGAGCGAGTCGTCCTCGTCGCAATGGACGCGTGGCCCTTGCATGGTGAGGTCGTAACTGCAAGCACCAGAGCAGGGCGTCGGGGGGTCGATGGGCCGGCCCTGTGCCAAGACGGCCAGCGCGAGTCCCTCTATGTTCGGACGGGTTGCCCTGTACCATGTGTCAGTGACCTTCAGCCCATGTTTCCACGGGAGCATCAAAACAACTCACATCCAACGGAGTGCCCCGTCCATGTTGAAGAGCGAGTGTTCGATGAAGCTTCGCTCGGTCCCCGTGCCCCAGTCTGAGGCATTCATGGTGAGGGCGCCGTCGATGCTCGTGTCGAGAACCGTGTTTTCAAACTCGACGTTCATCGTACCAGGAGGGAACATGCCGGCGAGAGGCATGCAGACGCAGATGAGCGACACCATCCAGAGAAGCCTGGCCTTGAACAGGAGTCCCACGCGAGTGAGGTCCCAGGGTGCACTCGGCAGCGTCGAGAGCCTATCCATCATGTCGACACTCAGGCTGGATTGGCGGAACGACCTCCAAAGAATCTGATCGTAGGCGACGCCGACGCCCGAGACGAGCATGAGCTCGCCCGTCAAAGCGAGGAAGTTGCCGATGGCACCCTGCCAACTCTGGGAGATGCCCGATCGCTCGACGGGGACGCCGTGAAGGTACAGGGACATGCCCAAATGGGCGCCCATGAAGCAGAGTGCTGGCAGGCTAATAGTCAGTTTCGCTTGTCCGAACTAAACTATGCCGGACAGGGAAGCGTCGTTGAACTCACCCAGGACCAAGAAGAGCCCCATCTTCAGCAGCGTCTTGACGATGCCGCCACGCGAAGACGAGCCGGCATGGCTGCTTTCGCCCTCGTGGACGTGAACGGTCGGCGAGACCCGCGATCGGTGGAACATGCTGTGCTCGTGCGACTGAGAGGTGGTTTTGCTCGTTCCAAGACTCCAGAAGTGACCACTCGGAAGGAAGTCCAGCGCGGTTAAGAGAGAGAGGGCAAGTGACAGACAAGCGACCGAAAAAGAAGACTGCCGCCACGGACATGCTGCGGCGTGCGGGCCCCCCTGATGCTGACTGCAGCATACCCCTGATGATGACCGCAGCAACCCCAGTGAAACGCCCTATCATCTCATGTCGCCTGCGGGCCGCTCCTTCAGAAGGCTCTCGACCAAGCCTAGACCGTGCTGGTGACTCGGGGGACAGGGGCTGTCGCGCCCTGCCCTGCCAGCCCTGAAGGAAAGACCCCTGTCGGGTATTTCCTGGGTTGATTATGGCGACACCTGATTAGTGTGTTCGGTCTGTGGTGGAGGTTCGAGCGGTGATGTGTGGAGCCGTGGTCAGCCCTAGACAGCCATGTCCAGCTTGCCAGCTTGGTTGCTTGGGGACACTTTTACTATTCTTAGCAAGTGTCAGGACTCTGCTAGAATCAAGTATAAAGATCGTCCTTCGCAACATGTATTGTTGTGTGTGCTTGGACTCAGGTCGGGGGACATTTGACACCAGAAGGGAACCGTTTGAGGCACCCATCATGCGGCATGGGGACCACCCTCCCACCAAGGATCACTCTTGTTGATCAATGGCGTTACCCCAGTGCTGCAGTCGAAGCCCCGCCGGTCAAAAGATTCTCAAGCGTTTTCTTGATTTGATCAGCCTTCGACTCAATTTGGAGGCGAGGAAATTGTTCGACGCAGTGCCTGGACTGGTCTTGATGCGCTTGGAAACCTTTCTAGATTGATGTCTTAGCATGTGCTTGTGTGTGTATCTAGTTCTGCTCACGCCAAGGAGCACGCACGTCTGCATGTCTTTTCGGGCGAGTTGTGGCGGGCTCTCGGTCTCCAAGGACCGAAGGCTCCACCCACGGCCTCGGCATCACCTCATACCCTCGTCCAGGGGCCCAGCACCTGGAGAGCTTCCGAGGACGCCACGTTCGAGTCGGGAATCATGACCCACGAGTCCGTTCGGCACATGCCGACCCGCCACGACTGCCCCTTCTTGACCGCGGCAACAACATCCGCGCGCAGCCAGAACGTCGCCGTCCTGGTGTCGGTCACGTACCCGAAGCACGTCACGATGTGGACGCCTTGGTCGCGGAACTTGGCCCCCAACTCGGAAGCATCAGCCGCCTCGTCGTCCCGGATCATCAAAGGCACAACGGGGGGCTCGCCGCCAGGCCCGGTCAGGTTCCTGTCGTAGAAGACGACGGTGAAGTGCGGGACTCTGCCCGCGTTTTGCGGGAAGCTGGGGAAAGTGACGCGGCACTCGACCACGTCGCCGACGGGAACCAGCGCGCCTTGAGGGGCGATGATGCCGAACGGCAGGAGGCGACGCCACAAGCTCGAGAGCGTGGTGAACTCGGCCCACCACGGCCCTAGGTTCATCTTGCGCTGGGGTCCAGCCTTGGTCACGTCGTCCTTCGTCAGGACCAACTTGTCGGGCGGCCGCGCCGTCGTCGTGATGGTTTTCTCGCACACGGCCGCTACGATACCCGCCAGCCAGTGCGCGGGGTACCCGACCTCGTGCATGCGGGTGACGAGCCTGAAGAAGGCCGTAAGGTTCAGCGGGGCGTGAACGGGACTGTCGCTCCAGAGTGGGCGCTTGTAGGGGATGCAAATCTTGAGCAGGTGGCTGTAAAGCCAGTGCTCGAGAGAGGCGCGGGGCATCATCCTGTTCCGGGGGATTCGCTTGACCCCGGATCGTGACCAGACGAAGTAGTCCTCGGCAAAGAAGGTGCTGATGCCCATCATGGATGCCATGAAATTCTTCCTTTCGGCTGCGTCCGCTCCCTGGTCGGTTGGCTCATGACGGATCAGGCCAAAGTGGTCCTCGATCTGTTTGGCGTCGTACATGAGTAGGTACTCGGACAGAAACTGATCATGGTCGTGGAAATGGGGCGGGTTGAGGAGATTGTTGAACCGAAGGTTCGAGGATCGTCGGTCACCGCGGAGAAGGGGGGCGCCGTAGAGGTGGGTGGTCAACGGCCCGCCGACGTAGTCGGGAATGTTGCTCATGTGAATACGGTCGTAGGCGCGGGGGAACCGAGTTGGGTCGATGGATTCAGGATCGGAGGGCTTGTACAGGCGGTGCCCGAGATCGTCGTAGCGGATGCGCTCGAGGACGTCGGCCATCTCTCCGGCGATGACTTCGATTTTCATGCGCTCCATCATGGTGGCCGTCGCAATGGCGAGCATATCAAAGACTTGCCCCAAGTGCTTCAGCGCGCCATCTCCCGGCTTGCCCGACCTTTTCGCGGCGATGGGCGTCGCCGCTACCACACAGGAGGAAGGCTAGGTCATCACTGGGCCCGACAGCCGACCGGAGCTCGTCATCCATCAGCGACTCGGCTTCATCGTGTCCCATGGCGTAATACTCAGGGACATCTTGGAGATGACTCTTGTACCTGGGCAGACGGTCCAGAATCTGCTTTCGAAGAGCAGTGCCGTCCAACACGGTCGCATCGAGCTCCTTCATCTCCTTGACCGTCAGACGCAGAGCCGCGACAGATTCGTCGTCAGCAAGAAGCTTTACGGCGCCTTCGGCGTCGTCGAGCGAATGAGAGTACAGGTAGCATTTGGCCATGCGGGTGTACAGCTTCTGCTTCTTCGGGCCATCCTCTGGCTCTGATGCCGACAGATCGAGGGCTTTCTGGATGTCTTTCACAGCTCCAGAGTGATCACCCAACTCAAACTTGATGGCCGACATGTTGGACCATGGCGCGGGATCCTCAGGGGCCAGCCTGGCAGCCTCCAAATACGCCTTCTGGGCTGTGAAGTATTGTTAGCGCGTGCTCGGGCGGTCGCGATTGAAGCGACCTTCGGCGAAGGTACCAACCTTGATCGAATTGCCTGCTTCGATAAAGATCATTTCCGCGCTCTCGTGCAGCGGCCGCATCATTGAATGCATCTCCGGAGGTGTTTTGTTGCGACATGTTTGTGTTGTGAAGCTGGTAGGTTTAGCAGGTGGGCACCTGGATGATGTGGCCCCTGAGCACGACGTCGGTGCGTTCATGGTGGCTGGGGTGGTCCTGGGCTGCCAGATGGCAGCAGGCGGTCTGCAGGTGAGCCTCTGCACTTCAAGTTCATCACGGCCTGGGACCGGCCCTGGGTAGGGTCTTACTGTAGACTGGGCCGTCAAATGGGTAGAAATTTACTTGCATACCTTACCTACATTCGAGCGCACCTAATTCGAACAGCTCCGATAGTACTGTTGAATTCGGCCCACTTGGCTGAGTTCAAAACTGCAAACTCAGGTGCTATGGGCTGGAAAGCCACGACGTTAAGTTGTAAACTTTCCCAAAAGTGACTTGCGCCACCAAATTTCTGCCACCTGATGACCGTGAGGAAGCCTATATATTCAACTCAATCCGACCTCCCAATGCTCTTGGTTTTGATCTCATTCACATTCCCCCCTTCCAAACCTGAGCCATTATCACACGCGACTTCCAACTGCCAAAACACGCACCCCCGAGCTCAAGTCAACACACACCCACACACGCACACGCACGCAAACACAGCCTTCAAGACTACACGACCAGCGAATCAAACCTTGAAGATGTCGACTTGGACAGGACAATACGATGCCAAGGTTTGTCACGGAAAATTAGGCAGCGGCTCATTCGGGTCTTGCGAGAAAGCAATACTCCTGACGATTTTTGTCCTATTCATCCAAACAACTCTAAGGGCATACGGTTATTACCAGGCGATTCACTTGGCACGAGGGTATGCTCGCGGACAGGAGTCAAAGGAAGCCCTCTGGGGGTCGATCTTTTACAGCGTAACCCTTGCTGCCGGACGGTACCAGTCCGCACTGCATTTTGCAACGTACCTCACGCTGTATATTCTACCATTCTTTATTTCTCGGCGGCTCATGGCCAGACACTGGTGGCTTACATGTTTGGGATTGATGATTTGGATCGAGTTCGCCCCAACCGTCAAACCCGGTCTTCCAGTCAACCCTGGTTTCGTGCATTAGCAAGAAGTTTGGGCCTGCTCCAGATATCTACTTTGAATCGAGGGCCAAAAAAGTCACAGAGATCACACTCAATTTGATCTTGCATTTCGTGATAACCGCTAGAATATGTCTTTGAAACTTTGTTCGACAGTACCTCGTTGACATTACATCGCCCTTGACCATGATTTCCAGCTTTCCCATGTCGATCAACCACAACAGGTTCTTCTGAGACGCCATCAGTCCATTCCAGTCATGGCGAGCACCAAGAAAGTATGGGCAGAAGTCTCAAAGGCTGACCCACTGAAATGAGGCTGCGATGTCATCGCCGCCTGTGGCCAAGGGAACTTTGGTGATAGCCCCTCCTGATGGAGGAAGCAAGCCAAGAAGAATGCCGCCCATGTTGGTCCCCAAACAGCCATGATCGGCGTTCCATCTGTATAACTCTCTCGACCAAGTTTGTTTCCTACTTTTGCCGAGATCTTTGCGGCAGCGCAATGGGGCCGCACCATTCGACGATGGTGGGGACGCGTCGTCGTGCAAGCACCCGCCGCGTCAGCCCAGAAACATTGGCCCTCAGTGCAGTAGGTCAATCTCACGATGCTTTCTCGTACCCTGGTAGCTCTAAACAGAGTTGCGACTATGCATGACGAACCCAGGTTCGAATTTCAAGGCAGCGACATGTTGATCGCGATGAGGGCGCGGGCATGCTCCAACAACGAAGTCCTATCTTCATCAGTGACGTCTCCATGGAATGAATCGGGTATGAAGGAGGCTCTGAACCTCATTCGACTCTCTGTTGCTCTTCCATTCTCTATCCGCACTCATTGAGCTCTCAGAATAATCATAGTCTTCCCCGTTGCCCGTCTTCTCGGACCCTATCGCCCATACCATCATCCCACCCCGTCTACCACGATGAAGTTCCTAGCAAGCTTGACCATGGCTCTGCCCATTGCTTCTGTTGTGGCAGGGCCACTGCGAGATCCCATCATACGCTCTCGTGCTCAGTCTCAGCTTGAAATCGCCAAGAACAAGATAGCAGAAGGAGACTTCTACCCTATCCACGACCCGGCAGCCAACGCCTCAGAGATTGAATCGCGCGTTCCCGGCGTCGTCGCTGGGTTTGCGCTCGTGGTTACAAGCAGTATGGCAGCGGACATCGTCAATAGCGTTGTCCAGCAACTCGGGGAGTACTTTTTCAACCACAAGCAGGACCAGATCTGGCACAACCACGAGTACTGCCGCACGTACTTTGACACGCACGGGGGCGGCAACTGCGAGATCCGTACCTACGAGAGAGGCACGGGCGACCGCACCGCCGTCCACCACCCCGAGGGCGGATGTGCCTGGCCTGATGCTCCTGACGGCTCGCCCGACTTCAACATGTTCGAAGACCCCGGCGTCGGCGTCTACGCTGTAAGAATCCCTTGGACTCCCTCCCAGCCACCTGCCTTCTCAGTCGAGTTTCCTGTCTGATGCATGCCCCCTGCTTAGGTGGAAATGACCGCTACCAACGCCTACACACACGGCCCCAATGCGGAGCAGTGCAGCAGCATTGAGGGTATCTGCAACCCATCCTACTACTTCGTCCGAGACGAGTACATCATGGTCATGCAAACCTGGAGTACGTATCTTTCTCACCGATTCCCTCCCTCCCCTCGGACCCTCACGCTTCACGGCCAGGGCAAAGTTACTCTGGCATCGAGCCCATACTCACTTGCATTTGATTCTTAGGACTTCAAGGCACCGTGTCTCAATGCCAGTACTCGGGTGGCGAGGACTGCGGTGGCATCTGCACCTCGGGCGTCAAAGAAGGCGACATCTCTGGTGGCTCCCGCTGGGGTGGTGACTGCGCCATCCCCTGCATTGACGACGACAAGCTCCCAGAAAGGCTACTGTTCTAGAGAGCTGGAGATGTTGATAGATTCTCACACCTAGGCAAGCACTGATGAGGATCTCGCGTCCAAATATTGACTGGCCTTCGAACGGGGCTATGGGGCTATTGATGATTTCTTTCAGGTCTAGCATACAGCGAAGGTCAATTTTCTGCTTCTCGGCTTGTACATGATAGCTTAATTAATAATACTGGTTGAAGAACGGTTATCCCGGCGCTTGAAAAAGCTGGTTGACGTGAACGAAAGCTGTGCGAGGTCATATTGGTCTTCAGTTCACGTTTCCTGCCTCTAAGGTTTACCATTCTCTGTCCAAGCACTTCAAGTAGGCCAGCGATACGAGGGGCTATCCAGAAAACAACATGTTACCAGTCAAGTTCCACATCACCCATATTCATGGCATCGGTTTGGCGTTTCTGCAGACGCCTAGATAAAGTGATGGACTTTGTTCACTTATCACACCGTACTACATCATATAGTCATTAGATCAAAGCTGTCACCTAAAACTCTCTCAAATATTTCGACAAGGCCATCCATTCATTGACTACCTGCAACAACACCACCATGCCATCTCTCCACATAGATACATCATGGTAAGGGCAGCAGACAGGACAGAGACACATCTCAACACTCTAGTATGACTCATGTACGTAGTTGCCCATTCTTATGTGTGAAGAAGCGCATTGGTTATGGGTTTCAGTCCCTACGCGTGCAGGCTTGTCCCTTCGAGTTGGTCTCTACAGGATGCCGGTGGTACGGTGCGTGACCCAGGTGAGCCAAGGGTCTGGGCGGAATGCACGGAACTCGTTGCACCTGAGCCCTCCGTGAGCCTCCATCCTCCACCCGCCGATGTTTTGCTGGTAACGGTTCCGAGCCGTCCACACAAGGTGGCGGATGTCCCCAGTTCCCATGGCACTGTCCCAGTCACGGTCGCTTGGGTGGATGCCAATGCTGAATCGCATGTTTGCACCACTGTTGGACCCTCCGAGGAGGATGTTGCGATCAGATCTGGTGTTGAGATAGCCTCCCTTGAACCACCAGTGTCCGGGGTTATCATGCGTCCATTGAATGATGGCGTTGGCGCCTCCCGTGAAAGGAGCGTTGCGGTGTGTGGTCCCGTGGAACTCGGCAGTGTTGATGTCGCACTGAGCCGGGGAGTTTCTGTTGAAGTGTGGCAAGAGGTCAGACGATATCTTGGCAGTCTGCCTGGCCTCCAACTCCGAGGAGTCCTCATCGACCGCGGAGGCCGAATCGTTGAAGGAGTTGTGGACCCAGACAGTGACGTGTTCACCGTCGGCCCGCTTGTACAGGGAATGCTTGAACACTGGATCATGGAGTCACCGCGGTCAGAGTCTGAGCTGATCAAGAATGGAGCATGGCGGAAGTGGACGTACTCTCGTTCAAGTCAACGCCGTTTCGCTTGGCGATCTCGTGGTCTTCGGGGGTCAACACGTCGTTGCGGCTGAAAACGGTACGCTCGACAAACTCGTGTTCGTTGGGGGCGGTGGCGACTGAGCTTCTTTCGGCCTTGATGGCGGGCACCAGAGCCGATGTGGTCTGGGCCAGGGCCAGCATAGCTGGCAAGATGGAGGAGTACATCATCGTTGCTGGACCGGTCGATTTGCGGGGACAGTGGAAGCAGCTTGCGATGGTGATGAACAACAAGTCAAACCCCAACACAGACCACGAGCGGAGATGGCTCTATTTATGCCCCCGTGCTCTTGTTTCTGGACGACCTCGTCACGATGCTGTGCCTCATGGCGATTTCCCCTCCTCTCACACTTCTCCAGTTTGCGCCATTTGGTCGCATCTTTTATTGGCATGGCATTACGGCACAGTCCTGTGAGAGAAGTTCGCCAAGGTGTAGTTGTGGGGAGGTTGGCTCCCGGAGACGAGCGGTCTGGGAATTTCCAGTGAGACGTCCAAGCTGTGCGAAATGCTTCATCCACCTGGTGCACTGGCCATGAGCATCTACAACATATCGCCGTAGTCTGCTGGGGGACTGCTGGGGTGGACATATTGATGCCGATAGAGCTCACCAATTCCCGCTGGCTTGAGTGGACATGCTGAAGTCTGAATCAGTGAATGACCTTGAACGATGTATATCCCGTATGAGAGGTTGCAAGTCGAGGCGGGTGTCAAGGTGTCGACTTGACTCAGAGAAGAGTCTAATTCGTCTCGTCTGAGTGCTATACGCGTATTCGCGGAACTCACTCTAGAGCTACGCCGTGCACCAGCATGAGATGCAATGCGACACTGCCTTCACTGCCAGCTCAGCGCGCCCAATGAGCACTTCGGGAGAATGAATTTAAGGCTCACTCAGGCGCGTCGCAGAATGCCAATGCATGGCGTTGACCGAAAATCATGGGATTCTGGTCAAATTCCACTACTCACATCTTGGCAGGCCAATGAGGCACTATGTCGTGCCCTCGGCCAAGGCAATCATTGGTCGATGTACGGATTTCAACGGACAGTCCCAACTGTGCCGCTCTTGTCCTGGCTGTGCCGTTCTTGTCCTGGCTGTGCCGTTCTTGTCCTGGCTGTGCCGTTCTTGTCCTGGCTGTGCCGTTCTTGTCCTCGCTGTGCCGCTCGTATCGCAGATTTAGCTTCTTGAACACCGGTTGCACGCACCACCGAGCGCCTTGGCAAATATTGCAAAGCCAGTGCCTCGCCACTCTTACATTCGACGCGGAACCAATTGAACCTCGGCCGAGGTCCATGCCACCGAGACGTGGGTGGACCCTCGCTGTGATCTGAGTGCTGGGCAGGCAAGTAAAGTCAGGTATAAAGAAAGGTTCTCGCCGCCTGACTTCGACCAGTGTAGATCTCCAAGACCAGATCATCATCGAATAGGAACCTCCACGATGCGTACCTTCTCCCTGTTCGTCTTTGCCTTGGTCGCTCCGGCCGTTGTGCGTGCCATGCCCGCCAGCACAATGGAGGACGACGGCCATCTCGAGACCATCCTTCACAAGCGCGACGACGCTCTCAGTCCTCGCGACCTGGAGCTGGCCGAGATGCACGGAGTCGACCTCACCAAGAGTAAGACCGCCCTCAACCTCCCTTAGGCCTGCTCTGACACCGCTTCCCAGTGTTCAAGCACTCTGTCCAGAAGCGTGCCGATGGCGACGACATCACCATCTGGGTCCACAACAGCTGGCAGGAGGGCTTCAACGAGACAGAAGAGGCCGACGCCGGACTCGAGCGCCGGCAGCATGTGTGGGGAGAGCCCTTCCGGTACGAACTGCACCCGGACCAGTGCGGGCATTCGTCCTTCCATGACAGGACGAACGACAACTCGCCGTACACGGGCGGTCTCCAGGCCATCACTCGCTGGGGACAGGTTTGGGGAGGGTTTGAGATCCAGGCGGACTGCTGTCTCAGCGGCGGGCCTGACGTAGTCATTGCCGGCTCCAACTCGGGCGGCAACGCCGCCTTCAACATTGTTCAGTCCTGGTCGCACGGCGGTCGGCGGGGTCGTGTCGGCGCGCGAGACATCGCAGACGTGACCCGCGACTCCCTGACGAGGTACCAGCGCCACCGCAACGGCGCGTGGAGGATGAGCGCGCTCGGCACGATGCCCTGCGCGACGGGGCATCGTAACGGCCACCAGTCCCTGAACATTGATTGGCATATCCTGAGTTATAGGGAGCGGGTTCCGGGCACAAAGTAGTGTCGTCTATAAAATTAACACCACGTCGTCTCCACGAAGTTGCATCGTGATGAGGACTGCAAACGAACAAAGCTCCTCATTATAGGCATGCCATCACTCTATCGACTGGTACTCCCCAGTGACCTTGAACGGTGTCGTCCAAGCATCCCAGTTATCCGACGCCTCCGGCCGACCGAACGGCACCAGGGCCGCGAAGCGCAGGACATACTCGCCCTGAGCGATCTTGGTACCGTTGGCCAGCTTGCCAAACCACCAGTACTCCGACTTGTCATAGTACGGCAGGGCCGCGTTGCGACCTGTGTTGATGTTGGGATAGTCGTTGGTCTCGTCCGGGTTCCATCCCTGGTCGTCAAACCATTTGGGCACCTGTGCCGAGCCTACCCACCACGTACCCGAGCCTACGTAGCCGTTCTTGCCCGGGACGAGAGGCCAGGTCCACCTGCTCTCCTTCCAGCCCTTCTCGAATATGTCGTAGCGGAGCTGGCGCGTGGCCCAGCCGATGCCTGCCGAGATGATGGGGAATTCCTGAGCAGTGAGGTTGAAGGAGAAGGAGGGGATGGTGCCGTTGCCCAGCTGGACGGGAGGGTCAAAAGAGCGTATCTCTGGCTCAGCAAGAAACATGGCCTTGAAGGTGCGCTTGAGGTCGGCGCCGACGCCCAGGAAGGGGACGGCGAGACGGTCGCCGTTGGAGCCCGAGACGATGATATTGCCGCCATACAGAGGCATGGCCGGGGCGTACCAGTCGGACTTGTCGGGGTTCTGGAAGGACACGGTAACTTCCTTTGTCTTGCCGGACTGCAGGCTGAACTTCCTGGGAAGAGTGGCGTTAACAGAATACTGGTTCCACTGGAGGTACCCGTATTCCTTGACGATGTTATCGTACTCTGAATTGCCCAGGGTGTTGACGCCGATGGAGACCTCCTTGGAGAAGGAGTACTCGACTGTTTTGTCGCTGTTGTTGATCACGGTAATCTTGTGATAGCGAGAGAAGAACCGGGTGTCGTTGAGGGCCATGGGCTCATACACCAAATCAGTTTCCGCAGCAAGAACGTTCGTGGCATTGACCAGGCCGCTGCCGACCTGTGCGACGGCAGCGCCAGCGGCCGCCTCGTCCCAGCTCCACTGCCTCACTCTCCGAACGTTGGAAACGAGGCGGCTGTGCATGAATTTGGCGAAGTCGGCGCCGTGCTGGGTGCCACGGCCACCGAATTGGCCAATGTAGAGCGCCGCGACGCCGGCAAGGTACGGCGTTGCCATGGAGGTGCCGCTGTACACAGCCCAGCCGTGATTGAACACGGTGCTGTAAATGTTGGTCCCCGGGGCGCCAACGTCGGGCTTCAGCTGCAGGTCCAAGAGGGGACCCCAAGAGGTGTCGGGCGCGGGAACCACAGTGTTCGCCATGCGGTTGTGATATGTGTCGATGTTGGACACGGCGAGAACGCCCTTGGCGCCCGAAGGAGACAGGGCGCGGAAAGGACCGCCGTTGCCGCCGTTGCCGACGGACACGGTGATGACAACGCCTTTGTTGGCGAGACGCGTCGCAACCTCTTCCCAGGCACCATCAGACCAGCCACCGCCGAGGCCGATGCTGGCCGTGATGATGTCAACACCCTCTTCATACGCAGCTAGAAAGGCGTCAATGTTGATGGCTTCGTCAGTGCCATCGTAGGCGTACGTCTTGTACGCGTAGATGGTGGCCTCGGGCGCGACGCCGCTCCAGTTCTCGCCCTGGCCAGCGACGATACCAGCGACGTGGGTACCGTGATCCTGTACGCCCATGGGGTCGTCGTCGGGCTCCCTGGGCCCTGTGGGCCAACTGCCATCACCAGCAAAGTCGTATCCGCCGGCAACCTTGAATCCGGGGCCGAAGCCGCCTCCAAGGTCCGGGTGGGTGTAGTCGACGCCCGTGTCGACGACGGCAACCTTGACGCCCTTGCCCCTGATGCCCTTCTGGTGGAGAGCCCACACGCCGGTCGCGTTGTGCGCATCGTACTCGGCTGGGTCGAGGTCCGAACCAGGAGACAATTCGGTTGAGTTGTCGACGGGAGCCCTGGGAGTCGCTCTCATGGGCTGGTAGAAGCGATTGGGCCAGACTTTTGCGACCTCGGGCAGAGCCTGAAGCTCCTCGAGTGAGTGCTTCTCGGCCTCGATGTTGGCGCCGTAGAAAATCTCACTGTGGAAGTCCCGCACGAGCTTGATGTTGGCATTGCGGGAGAAGATGTTGTCGCGCTTGGTGATTCCCTCCGCCGACTGTCAGCTCTCGAGCACAAGTAGCAGCAGTTCGGATGCGCAACGAACCTGCTTGTACTCCACAATGTAGCTCGACGGTTTGACGAAGTCGAAGTCATCGGGAGCGCCAAGCGCAAATCCGGCAGCCGCCAGCAGGTGAAGAGCGGCATGCGACAGCATTTCGATTATTGACTCACGTTTCGCTACCTGCTGTGGTTCATCTCGGCGCTCCGAGTGACGGGCGCGCTGTCGTGCTTTTGAAGATGTGCGACTCCATTTTTGATGATCCTTTTCCCTCCGTAGCCGGGATCGCGATACGAGGATGTGCATGGATCCTCATTTCCCGTGTCGGCGGTCCCGTGGGCCATGCACGCGCGGGCGAGGCGAAGCTGCCGAAGCATCGTGTGTGTCCTGTAGCGCCTGATCGGCACTCGAGTCAGTAGAACGGAAAGCCAGGCAGGGTTCCAGGCCATATTTCCACAGTAGAAACTCCGGCTGGCCACCCGATACGATGCCCCTCGTCGACAGAATTAGAATCGCGCGGCGATTTACCTGCGCTTTTACGAAATGGAACGATGCCTCCATTTCAGTAGTATGATGGAGAGGGACACCAACGTAAAGAGGCGTACAACTTCGGTTAAGCCAGGCATGGATCGTTTGTTTCTACAACGACACCCGCCACTGGTGTGGCACCGGATAAATGCATATAGGCAGCAATTCGTTAGGGGCTTATCTCAACGAGATTGCTCACCCAAAGGCTCCCTGCCTACCTTGCCCTGCCATGCCTTGCTTCACCTTTCCTCACCTTGCACAAGGTTGAGCCAAAGCCTCTACACCTGCTCAGCTTCTTCTGGCTCCCCTGCGAGGACCATCGCTAGCGAGTTTTCCATACCACATGATGTCGTCAGAAACGATGTGCTGGACTTGCAAGGGTCGTCGAGTTCGCTGCGGCTACGAGCGCCCGGCCTGCAGCCGATGCATCACCAAGGGCGTCGAATGCCTCGGTTACGACATGACACGACCGCGGCGTTGGACGCATTACGTAGCGCCAGGAAACAATCCGCAGGCCCTGCACACGGCGCTGACTTTTAGGCGACTCCCATGTCACACGCAACAAGACGATGTAGCACCAGCAGCAATCGTTCTAGATGCCCTCACGTATTGTCTGCCACCCTCTCTTGAACGAGGCTATGCGGCCTAGGTATCGTGGGCTAATAAGATTCAGATAACGACAAGATTGCCCCGGATCTCACACCTGACTTGACGTTCAAGGATGATTTCCGCGGATGGTTCGGATTCGACGAAGCTACAAGACACCTGTATTTGTGCGTCGTGGCCCTCCACCGCGCGGTGCAGAGAGGCAGCCCAGTCTCGAGTACCTCCACAGCGGACATGTCCATGCTTTACCACCACCAGGCTCTCGCAGCCAGCGTCATCTCCCGGTCCATCGCCGTCGCCACCAGCCGGAAGCCGGACCTCGCGCTCCTCCGTGGTGTCAACATGTTCCTGTGCTCACAGGTGCAAGAGGGCGCCTTCACCCCTTGGCGATCGCACATCAATGGCGCCCACAGCTTGCTGCGCCTGTGGGGCGAGGCAGAGTTCTTGGGACTCGATGACTTTGGGTACTTCCTCCTCATGACCATAAACATATTTGGCTCGGCGACGACGCCCTCGTGTTACCTCACGAAGGAAACGATTGCACAGCATGACTTTTACACCAGCATCATTGACAGCCTCGGTGTTGACTCGGGAGATTCATTGACTCCGGTACCGACCGATCTGATCAAGGCTGTGGCAGACATCAACGTGCTCAGGGCGAAACGATATCAGCAGAGGCTCGAACATTCCCCAGGAATTGATGCCTTTCTTTCGGAATCGCGTGGAATAATGGAATCCCTGGAGGGCTTTTCGGCAACAACTTGGGTCCAAGCCGCTGTCGTTCGCAAGCAGCATCTGCTAGGCTCCCCCAAGCGGGATGACTTCCTGGATGGCTGGATGCAACTTGTCAACGCATTTCAAGCGGCCATCGTCATCTACCTCGTGGCCACAACTGCTGAGAACGCAACATCCGATGATACCGAAATGCACGCATATAAAACTGATGCGTACTGCGTGGCAAAAACAGCCATCAGGTCTCTCTTTCAGCACAAGAGAAGAGACGGCACGCATTTCAAGTTCGCCCTGTGGCCAATGGTCGTGTCAGGCGTCGAGGCCATTCACATGCAGGATTTCCAACACGTCGAAACTCTCCAGCAACAGCTTCACGAAATGTCCATGGATCTCGGCACACTGGCCATGAGGGATGCTGCCGAGTTTCTTGGCAATTTACGACAAATGCAACAGGCGAACACCGAATACGTGGATTGGGACGTCATCTTTGCAAAGTCACCTCTGTTTCTCATGTAACGCCGACACCACGTCAACTACAGGTAACTACTGCCACCAGGCAAGATCCGTCTGACGCAAAGTGTTGGAGCCACAGTGTATCTCGCCTGCACGGACGTGATGGCTGAGATAGTCGTCAACGTACCCGACAGTCATGCCAGCCTTCGCGTACGCTTCTTCGACGCGAGCCGCGAGTACATCAGTGCCATTGAGCGACGGTCCCCACGGCTTTGGGCTCAAATAGTGTGTGCCAAGAACGATCCCGTTGATTGATGCAGGGTAAAAGGCCATGAGCTGGTACTCGTTCTCCAAGAGCGGTGTGCCGTGCGGCGGCAAACCGTCGTTGCTGCGCCATCCGAAACCTCCATCACGAAACAGCGTCGGTACACGTATGACTTGATCGGGATCCAAGGGAATCTCCTCGAGAAGGGTGCGCAAGTTGGCGTCCAGGTGCTGCTGCGCGTAGGCGTTGACCTCGGCAAACGTTGCGTTGGAGAGGACCTCGTCGATTGTCATCTCGAGGCCAGGCTCTTCGACACCATCGTCCGTGTCGGACTGGAAGCTGACGGCCCGCAAACCCCCGTGGCCTGCTGACTGAAGTTCTTTGAGCATCTCGAGTGCGGAACGTGTATCAGCAACAGCAATGGTGAAGGACAACTCATTGTCAAACGGCAAGAACTGGACAAACTCGTCGACGTGGCCGATGGCGAGCCACCCAGCTTCGAGAATCAGTGGGTTCTGTGCACCTTGGCTATTGAGGAATGTGAGAAGCGCAGACGCCGGGAGGCGGCCAAAGTGCTTGCCCATGATGATGCGGCCGGCAGGGTACTTTTTGCCACTCTTGGACGTATAGGGAGGGATGGTCTCGAGGTTACCAAAGCTGTTGATCTCGCGATGGCCAAAGCCCGAGCCCGTGTCGCTCGCGGGCTGGTAGCCGCCAAAGCCTGGCCCGCGCAGTTGTTCAAAGACCTGGCGACCGGCCGTGCGCGTCGACTGCGCGGAGCGAAGAATGACACGAAGGGAGATGGGTCCTTCGGGGCCGGGCATGCTCACAAAGGCGGGTTCGATGAAGTCTTGCGTCCATTGATCGTCGGACTGGTTGAAGAGCAGCATGGGTTCGTCGATGCCGGCAACCTCGCGCCCGGCGTCGAGCTCGAGGAGGAACTGCGCCTGGATGGGGTCGGTATCGTTTGTGCCGGTGCTGACGAGGACCTCAACGTTCTGCAAGTGGTTGTGGGTGAGAACAGGGGCCAGCTTTAAGGCGACTGCGTCCGAGGCAGACATGTCGCCGTCGTTCACCTCGAAGACGATGGTGACATGGCCATCCCACACGGCCGAATCGGTAATGAGCTCACGGGCATCAAGGCCCAGTACCATGCCACTGCCGATGGAAGACGCGTTGAAAGAGAGCTCCTGGTCGACGAATCTCCACGACTCGGTCACGTCAGGGCTTGCCGCATCCTCCAGGACGAAGAGCCGGACACGGGAATATGCTTCGCGGGGTGTGGCAAAGATCTTTGCAGTTGCCTCCCTTGAGACGTTCAGTGGAAGCGTCCGGAGAGGAGCAGCGTACTCTGGGGCAAGCAGCAGGTGGCCCGAAGCGTCGTGACACGCTGCAAGCTCGTCGTTGTTCCAGGGGTTTCCGGCGCCGTCGGTCTTGGGGCATCGCTTGCGCTTGTCGCCAACGTTAGGCAGGAAAATGGCGCCGCGCTCCTCGGACCAGAATGCTTTGCCGGCGAGATCGGAAGTTCCAGTCACGTCGACCTTGCCGTCCCTGTTGGTGTCAGCCCGGATGTCGGGCCTGAGCGAGAGAGAAACAGGCACTTGGCCGAGAATGAGGGCCGTGGCCAACTGAGCGAGAAGAATTCTTTTCATGACAAGAAATTTGTCTTGGTGAGCAGGAGCGGACTGTTGATGGAAGGAGGACGGATACTTTACGTTGAGCCGTCCACCCGTCTTTTATAGACAACTTGTATGCACCGCTCGATGCCTGCGAAGCGTAACTCCGAACATGCACGACTCGTCACTGGCGTCGTTTGGGAATACTGCGCGAATATCGGCGGACCGGGGGACTTGTGCGGGTACGAAAGGACCGACGACGGCATCATTTTGCTGGGCCGTCTGGTCCCATCATCGCCCATCGACATCACTTTAGCCAAGTGCAGCATCACTAGGGCTACAATCTCGGCGCGGGCTTCCAGCGCCAGTCGAGATCCAGGGGTCACGAACTGCATGCGGTTAGTTTTTGGCCAAGACATGGACTGCATTAGCGTCATCCATCGTCCGGGGTCGACGTAGGGGCCTTCGGAAGGCACTACACGGATTGATGGAGGTTGATTTGCATGATTCCTCACCCGAGACTCTTCTGCACCGGATATCTTCTACGGAAGAGGCTAGTTTGTTGACCCCTCCAGACAACATAACGTATCGATGAAGCATGGTGTGGCCGTCAAAGATGTAGTACTGATAAGTACGTAACACTGTCGACATCCCGAAGACATGCCAGGCCGTCGTACGGGTGCTTGCCTCGAGGCTTGGTTCGATCATTTCCAATCGTCCGCCGGCCCTCTTATCAGCAGAGATAGGGTCAAAGTGTTGAGCATGGCAGATTCTAGTCCCATGATAGGTATGAAGCTTTTGATTTGACGATCGATGGCGCGCGGCTGCTGACTCCCTGTTCAGGCCAAGCCAGGCTGAAGGGGCAATGAAGTCCCTCGAGATAACCCATTGCACTGGACGAGTACATAAGGAGCCTTCTCGTGTGGTCCGTTGTCGTTTGTTTGTTCAAATGACATCGACAACATCATCTTGGTTTTCTCTTCATTGGAATCATGCATCTGCGAATGGTCACCGCCACGTTTCTCTCGGCGATGCTGCCCGTCTCTTCGGTGAGTGGGCGTAGTCTCACCGGGCCCATCGTATGTCTTTTTCTCACGCGTGACAGGCACTTAGCATTGTCGAGGCTAGTATCGAAGAGCTCCAAACCGCCCTTGAACGGGGCCAGGTCAACGCGGTGCAACTGGCGGCGAAACACCTCCACCGTGTAGCGCAGTATGACCGTCGATGTAAGGACAGCTAAAGGGAGTAGGTGCCCAATTGCGCCATTAATCAAAAGATCAACCAGGTGGATATCGCTGATATCCATCTGCCTACTACAACGCCTTATAAGGGAGCCCTGACAGTCGAGGCCCCCGACTCAACGCACTATCCGTACTAAATACTCTCGTCTTTGAGCACGCTCAAGATTCCGATTCCTACCGCGCCCTCCATGGAACTGGGCGTTCCCAGGTCGAGGGTATCCCTGGCACGCTGAAGGACAGCTACATGATGGAGGGCCTAACGGTGGCCTCGGGATCTCCAGCCTTTGTCAATCTGACCGCAAGCTCTGACGCCTTCACTACTACTCAGCTCCGGGCTGGCGGTGCAGTGATTCTCGGAAAGACGAACATGCCACCTATGGCCAACGGCGGCATGCAGCGCGGCGTTTACGGGCGCGCTGAAAGTCCGTACAACCGGGACTACCTGACGGCCGCGTACGCCTCGGGCTCCTCCAATGGTGCGGGCACCTCGACGTCGTCGAGCATGGGCGCGTTTGCCATGGCTGAGGAAACGGTGTCTTCGGGGCGGTCGCCTGCGTCCAACAATGCTCTCGTCGCGTATACGCCCTCTCGTGGTGTGCTTTCCATCCGTGGCAACTGGCCCCTATTCCCGGCAGCTGACGTGGTCGTCCCATATGTTCGCACTGTCAGTGACCTTTTCCCATGTCCTTGATGTTATTGTTGAGGATGATGATGACAAGACATCGGACTTTTGGCGTGGACAGCCGTTCATCGAACTACCTCTCCCGAGCGAGGTCCGTCCCAACGCTTCTTACGCAACGCTGGCCGATCCCCATTCCCTTGCCGGCAAGCGCATCGGCATCCCGAAGATGTTTATCGGCAAGGAGGACCCCGACGCGATTCCTATCTGGGTGGCTGATGCGGTCCTGCGTCTCTGGAAAGGCGCCCGCGAAACCCTCGCCTTGGTGCTAGTACAAGTAGTCTCAGCATCGGCCGGCGGTAAATCCCAGTCTATAACATGGCGATAACGGATGAACGGGTCTGGGCCAAAGATGAGATGTATAAGCCCAGGTACTCTCAATTGTGTTTTATCCGTCGAAATGACCGCTGAACCTGTCGAGAGTCACAAAATAGCTAACTCTTATATTGGTGGAGGACGTCGCAAACGCCACAGCCATTTCGAGTTCCGACAGCAGGGGCTATGTCCCATCATCCACGGCTCCATTAGCCCTCCAAAGCCTAACATGCTCGTTGGTCCCTTCGGCAAACTCTGGGCTTTCTTCAAGAGGGGCATCCTGTGGTAGCATAGTTCTTTCTTCCACGAGTACCTAGTCCCACTCGATGAAGCTGGGTCACCTGAAAGCCTGGGTATTATTCACACCAAGTCGCGGCTAGTACCTGGATGCTGGGATGTCATTCTCTGCTGTCTGGGGTCAGTAGAAATGGGGCTAGTAGCCAGGACTAGGATGCCCCCGTTGCGGTCCAAACGACAGTATAAGCCAACGATGCTAGCCGGTCAACGCGTGTTGATATCGGTGTACACCGTAGAGCCCTGACTGGCGTGCCAGCCTACCGCGCCTCCCCCAGACTTGGCACTCTGCCGAGCCATCGGCGGCTCTCACTTCCGTTATTTTCTTCCCATTTGCCCCGTTTCCGTAGCCCCCTTGCTAACCACTTGAGATCCGCAGGCCCTTCGGTCCAGTGAACATCTTGCGCTTCTCTCCCCACCAGAGGCCGAGATGAGAACTCAGGCAAGGTCAGGCTCCAGAAGGGCAACGGAGGCATATGACATAGTACAGAAAGTGGACCTCGGGCGTTCTAATACGAACGGCGTTATCTGGGGAATATCTACCCCGCGGCAGCTGATGGGTACTAGCTATCAAGAGAACATGTCTCAAGTACCCGGAGCTTAGCGAGCTGCCCGGTCGTTTATGTACCTGCACTCTTCACCTTGGGTGTCAGCAACTGGAACAGAGTCGCAGGCGAAGTTGGCTTAATACCGCTCAACAATGTGCTATTACGTGATGATTATCATCTACCCCAGCCCTAGATGCTGACATGACCTCTTGATTTCGACATGTCCTGGGGCATGATTCTCACGCCAGAGAAGAGCCGCGTACACGAACGATCCCCACAAGCGGCGATGCTTATCTCTGGGGTACGAGGCATATTCAGGACCCTGCATACGATAGCCACGAGTTGCACCCGAGTAGCAGATCAATAGTGGCAATCATGTCCCACTTTCCTGGGCACTCGGCGCGCATATCTGGCCTCGGCCAGTTTTCTGTGACCTCAATGCGGGGGATCCAAGTCATCAGTGTCCTCCTTCCATTGTTGTGACAGTTCACAGTTCACATTCGAGTTTTAATATGAAGATTGCTACCATCTCAGTTGTTTTCGTGGGCGCCTGTGTGGTGGCAGAGTCAACCTCAACGAGGGCATCATGCAGCCTCGGCAGCGGGACGTCCTCAGCACCGGTACCAACTTCGCCTCTGCCGTCGCCGCAATATGTCAATCCCGACTTGATAGGCACTTTCAACATGTCTCAACTCAATGCCACGGATTTTGCCAACAGCGCCATCCTCACCCGCCAAGAGGAGGAGCTGCTGACACGCCGAACCACGCAAGTTCGTCACGGCTCAGCACTGCGACATATTAGCCGCGGAGAGCCGCTTGATGGGTTTTACGCCCAGGTCAACGGTAGTGTCGAGACCATCGACTCATTCATGCACAATTTCGGGGTCGCCGGCTTAGCGGTCGTCCAGGACGGGGCCACCCGAGTGGAGGAGTATCAAAATGGGAACCTACCGGCTTCGAGGAACGTGATACAATCCTGCACCGAATCCTTCATAACTACCTCGATCGGCATAGCTGTCGCAGAGGGAAAGATCAGCGTCGACGACTTGGTATCTGCACACGTGCCAGAGCTGGCGGGCACGCCCTACGGAGACGTCCCGCTGCAGAACCTCATGGACATGACATCGGGTGTCGTCGAGCCTCCTGGCGGAAATTCTCCCGACCTCTTCGACGTCCTCTACCCATCTACGGACAGTGAAGCTGTGTTCAACGCTTTCAAGTCGTATGTCAAGGTGGCCGAGCCCGGAAAGGTCTTCAACTACTACAACCCAAACTACTACGTTCTCAGCGTTTGTCTCGCACGCGCGACGAAGGAGCCTGTTCAGAGCTACGTCACTAGGAACATCTGGGAACCCGCCGGTATGAAATACGATGGGTACATGCGTACCACCGGCGCGGGGCAGGTGGACGGTCACGGAGGGCTGGCGATAACCTTGCTCGACATGGCGAGGTTCGGGCTGTCCGTCCTCGACACCCTGAGCCGTCGAAGGCTTCGCAGTGCCGGCCGAATGGTACGAGGACGTTGCTAACGCGTCGACTAGCACAGGAGTCAGGGCCCCTGGAGCCATTCCCATCGCTCCCGGCTTCGGCTATCAATCGGGGTGGTGGACTCTGCCGCGTGGTGGCGAGAAGTACGCGCTCGGAGACGATTCGGCATTCGCAGCCCTCGGAACCTTCGGCCAGGCCATTTATGTTATCCCAGGACTCAATGCGACTGTTGGCCTTCAGTCGTCCGACCCCATACATACGGATGAGCTGTTCTACTACGGCCAGGAGTTCGTTACCGCCATTGCCCTGGCGCTGAAGGAATGAAGAGTTTGTGATACCGAGAGGAAAAGAATGTCTTCTTGTGGCCATTTTATTGCCAAGAACGCAACATCCTTCCGTTGGGTACTATCGTTGCCGCTCTCTACTATAGTCGCGTTTTGAGCCACATGGACAGGATTCTTCATCGGTCGCCACGCCATCGCCCAGATGGAGCAACTAACCGCCACGTGTGCTGAGGGAGGACCTATGGAGGGCTGAGTAACATTAGCATCTCGCTACATAGTCGTCAGATTACCATGTCATCTCATATATTTAGTAGATCCGTCGAGGATGCTATACACTCAAGTTCATATAAAAGCCGGCGCGCTTAGGATATACCTTACAAAGCAGAATCAATCAGAGGGAGGCATTTCCATGCCTGTCTTCGCGTACCCATCACCGACCATCCACCATCCCGGAAATTCCGGCGGCTTACATGTCAAACAGCCACTGACACAGCATGGCGTGGAAAGCCAGCACGTTAAGATAGGCTTTGCGATGTGAAATGATTTAGAGGGGGGAGAACAATCGCATAACTACTCCACGGAAGGCATTTTCAAATATCATGTCTGGTTTATAAGAATGTGTAGCAAGTTGAAATAGTATAGACCCTGCCACCATCAGTGACCTTCATCTCGTCAGCCATTTGGGACTACCGACAGGTGTAGCCCCCGTCTACCATGAGTACTGAGCCAGTCACAAACGAACTTCTACCTCCGGCCAGGTACAACACCCCATCGGCGATCTCATTTGCGTGGCCCATCCGTCCCATGGGCACCGCCGTGGCCACGCGCTCCTTCATGGCCTCGAGAACGTCCGGGTTCTTCGTCGTCAGGGGCGTCTCCGTGTACCCGGGGCAGATGGCGTTGATCCGGAGGCCCTTGTGCGCGTAGTCCTCAGACGCCGAGCGCGTGAGCCCGATGACGGCGTGCTTGCTAGCGGCGTAGGCCGTCGAGAGCGTGATGCCGACGACGCCCTGGATGGAGCTGAAGTTGACGATGGAGCCGCGCTGCAGCGGCCTGCCGTCGATGCTGGAGCGGATGGGCTCCTGCTTGAGCATGATGTCGGCGGCGGCTCGGAGGAGGAAAAAGGTCCCTGACAGGTTGACGTTGAGGGTCCGTTCCCAGTCGGGCGTCTTGCAGTACGCGGCGCCGCCGGGGTGCTTCATCGCGATGCCGGCGGAGTTGACGACGTAGTCGAGGCGCCCGAAGGTGCTGGCCGTTTCGGTCACGGCACGGTCGACCTCGGCTTCCGCGGATATGTCGACGGGGAACAGGAGGATTTTGGGGGCGGTAGACCCTGTGGTTGAGGCCGTGATCTCGTCTCTGACTGCTTCGAGGGCAGCGGCGTTCATATCAAGAAGTGCAAGACCGGCAGAGCCCTCTTTAGCGAAGGCGAGCGAGCAGGCTTTTCCGATTCCTGATGCGGCGCCCGCTATCAATGCGTAGCCAGGGACATCCATGGTGAAGAGGTTTTGAAGATGGCGTTAAAGGGGGAGGGGGAGGGTTGCCTTGATGCAAAGTGGAAAAGGACGCGAGGAGGTACTACAAGTAGTGTCATCTTCGACAGAATCAATACTACAGACGAGACTTTATCGTGTAAGCAAAGGTCCGAGTGATTTCTGTAATCGCAGACTACAGTAGCTGTACCGTGGTGTCGATACTGTCACCAGACCCAAGATAAGGGGAAACCTTCCTGTTGCAGAAACAGGCATGTCTAGCTAGGGTGGAGTGGCACCCCAAACGCCGCCGTCAGTTGACTACGCACCGGGCGATCATGACCCTCGATGCCTCGGCTCTCGACGGACTTTGGGGTCTCGTAGCAAAGGTCTAGGTGTACCAGCTGCGAACGTCTGTGGAGCTTCCTAATCGATGGCCACATATTTAGAGATCCTCCCTCCATGATCTTTGCATGCCTCCCTCAGGCCATCTTAAGGCAAGCTCTGTCACTTCACGATCCCATTCAATATTCGCCATGGGGTCCGTTTCCAAATCAGCAGAGCGCCTCGACGTTTTGATTCTGGGATCAGGCCTCTCTGGCCTCTGCAGCCTCTATCACATCCGCCAGCGCTTCCCTGACTGGCGCATCAAAGTTCTGGAGCGCGCCCCTGATGTGGGCGGCACATGGTTCTTCAACAGCTACCCCGGGTGTCGCGTAGATACCGAGTCACTTTCCTACTGCTTCTCCTTTGACAAGGAGCTGCTGCGGGAGTGGCAGTGGAAAGAGACCTTCTCGGCCCAGGAAGAGGTCCACAGCTACATCAAACGCTTCGCGGAGAGGAACAAGCTCTACGATCATGTCGAGTTCAATACTCCCGTCAGGTCGGCGACATGGAACGGGGCAGATAACACCTGGACCGTCTATTCGTCCGACGACAGAGCGTACGTCTCGACCTTCATCGTCAGCTGCATCGGCTTCCTCTCAGAGCCCACCCTGCCAGCTGTCCCTGGGATTAAATCCTTCCAGGGCGAATCATTCCACACGTCGCGATGGCCCAAGGACATCGAAGTCGAAAAGCACTTTGCCGGGAAGCGCATCGGCGTCATCGGAACCGGCGCCACGGGCATCCAGACAATCACGGCGCTGTCAAAGGTCTCCGGCATCGACTCCCTGAGCGTCTTCCAACGAACAGCCAACTGGTCGGCCCCCCTACGGAATGAAGCAATCACGACCGAAGAGATGGCCGCACACGTCGAGAACTACGATGCCATCTTCGACAAGTGCGCCGCCTCCCCCTCGGGCTTCATGCACCAGGCCGACCCGCGGAAGAGCGACGACCTGACGCAAGAAGAGCGCCTGGCCCACTGGGAGAAGATCTACGCCGGCCCAGGCTTCAGCAAGTGGCTCGGCGTCTTCAGCGACACGTACACGAGCCGCTCGGCCAACAAGGCGTACTCGGACTTCATCGCCGGCAAGATCCGCCAGCGGGTCACCAACCCCGAGACCGCCGAGAGCCTCATCCCCAAGGACCACGGGTTCGGTACGCGCCGCATCCCGCTGGAGAGCGGGTATTTCGAGGCCTTCAACCTCCCGCATGTCCATCTGGTCGACCTGAAGAAGACGCCGATCGCAGAGGTCACGGCGACGGGCATCAGGACGGCGGACGGGAGAGAACACGGCCTGGACGTGCTCATCTACGCCACGGGCTTCGACGCAATAACGGGCGCATACAGGGCAATCCAGTGGCGCGGAAAGGAAGGCAGGCCCCTCGTCGGCGTGAGCGGGACGCCCGAGGGCGATCGGTCCATCTGGCGTGACCACAGGCCTCACACGTACCTGGGCATGACGATACCATCCATGCCGAACGTGCTGACAGTCATGGGGCCTCACCAGCCGGTGGGCAACGCTGCGCGCAACATCGAGCACTCAGTTCAGGTCGCCGTGGGCATGCTTGAGCACTGCAGAGCGAACGGGTACAATTACGTCGAGGCCTCGGAGGAAGCGGCTGATGAGTGGACGCAGCACGTCGTTGACTGCAGCAAGGGGTCGCTCATTAACGAGATTGACAGCTGGATGACGGGCGTAAATGGCAACGTCGAGGGTAAGACGGTGCGCATGGTGGCGAGGTATTCTGGGCCGGTCCAGGAATATCGCAGGCGGTGCAAGGAGGCGAGGGACTCTGGATACCCGGGGCTTGTCTTTGCTTAGTTCATTTCGCGTTGCTATCTAGTATCTGTTGCCCGTTGATACCATACTCTTCTCAACTCTGTGCATCATCCTGAGTCGCGATCGTGCGTGTCTTGATACCTTGCCATTAGCCGTCTCCCTTCCCATGGTTATCTGCTGTAATCGCCACTGAGGGCCCACCAGAGCAATCCACGACAAACACTTGCGGCATGTTAGTGCTGCCCGGCATCGAGATAGGAAGGTTTCCCCAATCTCGGACACATCTCCCGGCCTATCTACACCGGGCCCCAGCCGACCGGCCGTTAGTGTTATCTCGGTACCCCGCCTTATCCCCGCGTTGTCAGATATGAGTTGCCTTGTTTGATAAAAGCGCGTGGCCCCAGTGGCCGTCGGTCTTGCAAGGGCAGTTGTTGTCCTCCACCGCAGCCATCACTTGCTGATTCAGGATGACGGCGCCGGAGCTCTCGCAACACTGGCCACGGATCTCACAGCACGAGACTCGGCGGAGTCGGTCGTTCGGCGGGTGCAGCACCGTAAGTGGTCCCGCAGAAACCAGTCCAGTCTTGGGAACTTGGCGCAGCGCTGACGAAGTCTCAGTGCCGAGCTCGCAGAGTCAAGTGTGACGAGGGCAGGCCGACCTGTTCTTTGTGTGCGGCCTCGCAGCTTGTGTGCAGCGGCTATGAGAAAAGCATCTTCTTCGGTCCCTCCGAATCTGGGGGCGGGAAAAGCACGAGCGGAGGCCCGGGTCGCTTCAGGAGACACATGCTCACCGAAGCGGAGCGGAAGTCTATGAGTGAGGCCATCAGGTCCGGCGTTCCTCCTTCTCAGGCTCTGGGCAGCATCGCCGAAATCGATGACAAGTGCGAAGCCGCGTCTTCATATCCTTGTCAAGAGTTCCAGATTACGAGGGGACCTTTCGGTGCGTTCCGACAAACCAGCATTCCCTCAAACGACGTGGAAGCATCAGAAGCCCTCCTGGTCGCCGCCTCTGAGCTCGAAACTCTGGATCCGACTTTGGCATGGGCTAGTCCAGCCGATTCAGAGTCTGTGGAGGATGTGCCTGCACCTCTGGACGGCATGGGAAATACCCAAAATCCTGGACATCAAGACGACATTCTGCCACCAACACCACTGACCACTCTGGCGCCTTGCTCGCCACTATCCATCGGTGCTATCCTCAACAATTTTGACTCGCCTCTGGCCGATTGCTCTGACCTTCCGTGGCTCCCTCCGAGCGATTTCGGGCGTGTGCAAGACGTGTCTGACGACATACAGTGGGCTGAGCTGCCGCCATCCCCAGCACCGGTGGATGCTTTGAGCGCAGCAGCAAGCCTCGACATCTCCCCGTCACACTGCATCGCTGAGAAGCTACCTCTTGACCCGAGATTCCACTCGATACCCCCAAACATACACCAGGAAGTCCCACATGACGCCGTGTTTCTCCTCAAGCACTACTCATCCACAATCCTGATGACCCTCACCCCGTTCCAACATAGCAAGACACCATGGCACGTCCTGTTCATCCCCCACGTGAAGGGCTGTCTTGCCGCCCTGACCCTAGGCGAGAGCCAGGACCACGCGACGCTGTGCACCTTCTACGCAACGCTGGCGCTGAGCGCATCCAGCATGGCCGGCCTCTCCGCCTCGCACAAGTGGCACGACCAGTCGCGCGCCTACAAGCAGCACGCGCACTGGCACGCCCTCTGCGTGCTGCAGACGGCCTACGACGTCCCCAAGGTGGCCAAGTACAAGTCCGTCCTCATGTCGCTCCTGACCATGGTGCAGATCTCCACCATGACGGGCGACCGGGACCAGGCCGAGTGCTTCCTCCTCGAGACGGAAAAGTTCATCCGCATCAAGGGCCTGCACAGGAAGAAGTCCCGCAAGGTGCGGCTGCTGCACCACTGCTACGCGTTCGAGCGCTTCATGCACGAGAGCTCGTGGCCCGGCAGCGCGGACGTCAAGTCGGCGCACCGCAGGCGCATACGCATGGAGATCGAGAGCTGCGGCGCCGGCGTCTTCAGCCAGGACAGCCTCGACTTTGCGCTCACGCCCTGGGGCGACCTGGGACAGGAGATGCTGAGGAGCAAGGGGCAGGACGAGGGCGAGAACGACCTGCACCTGCAGATCCCGGGCTCGTGGCCGGCCACGCTGTACCCGGAGATCTTCGGCGTCCCCGAGATTCACATCTTCCTGCTTTCGATGATCATCAGGCTCACAAAAGCCAAAGAGTCCGCCAGCGAGATGAGTATTGGGGAGTTCATGGTGCGCGCCAAGTCGATCGAGAGGTTGATCTACCAGAAGAGCCCGTACTGGCAGCTGGCGAACCTGTCATCGGCGGCGGCCGAGGACAGCCAGACCGCGCAATGTCAGCGGCTTCTGGGCATCCTGGTGCGGGCCATGCAGGAGGGCCTGGCCATCTACTTTTACAGAAACGTGCATGACGTGCACACACGCCTGGTCCAAGCCCACGTGGACAAGGTCTGCGACTGTCTGCGCCAGATCGATGTGATCGAGTCAGGGCTCGGTGCTGTACGGCTTCTCTGGCCTGCGCTGGTCGCCGCGAAGGAAGCAGACGACGCGGAGACGCGGTCGTTCTTCACGGACTGGTTCACGAGCTGCGCGCGTCGGACTGGTGCTGGCATATTTCTGGACACGCTTGCCAGGGTACAGATGGTGTGGGCAGGGAGGTGGCGGTCCTGATCTGGTTTTTCTGTGGCACCCGAGAAGGGGCATGTGTACAGATGGCGTGTATTCTACTTGATTTATCCGTGGCAATCAATGACCTCTTTTGGTGTGCTCCCCAAGAGGCCGCGTGGTCTTGTTGTCCAGTCGCGGGGAATCATCAGGGGGTTGGATGGCTTGTCACCGGGTATCAGGGATAACCTTCCTCTTTCGATCCATCGCCAGCGGAGCAAGGTGTCACCAGGCCACCCCCAGTCTGCTTAAAAAAGGAATGACGGCACTACCCATCCTCTCTTGGCGGCAACTTATCTCAATTGCAATCATGGCTCGTTCATTCCAAGGCAAAGTGGCAAGTAAAAGGTCACCCCCTGTCCAAGTCCGGGGCGAAGTAGCTGACACCGAGCTTCCAGATCGCCATCACCGGGGCCGGCTCCGGAATGGGTCTCGCCACGGCGCAAGCCCTGGCAGCAAAAGGGGCCCTCATCTCGCTGGCGGATATCAGCGAGACGGCTTTACTGGCGAGCAAGACAACCTTGGAACGGCCGGGTGACCACCTCTACGTCCCCGTGGACGTCAGCAAGAGCCACTCGGTGGACGCCTGGATCCAGGAGACTGTGCGGCACTTTGGCAGACTGGACGGCGCGGTCAACATGGCCGGTGTCATTGCTGCCGCCTCCCCGGTGACCGAGGTCTCCGATGATGACTGGGACCGGACCTTCTCCGTCAACACGCGCGGGGTCTTCAACTGCATGAGGGCTCAACTGAAGAATATGAGTGCTGGCGGAAGCATCGTGAGCAATTCCTCTTACAAATTGTAACAAGCCCCTCGATTCTGATTGTCAAAAGGTGTCCGCGGCGAGTGTCTTCGGGCAGTTTGGAGCACCAGGCAACGCCGCGTACTGCGCAAGCAAAGCAGCCGTCATTGGCCTCATGCGAACGGCCGCCAAGGAGAACCAGCACATTCGTGTCAACTGCGTGTCACCAGGTGAGTCCCGCGTGTATGCATGCAATGCTGGCCCTGACAAGAAGTACGTGCTGACGTTCTTTTGAGGTTCCGTCAATACGCCAATGTCCCGGGGAGAGGACCCGGAGCATGTGCGGAAGGGCTTGCAGGTAACTGCGCAGAAGAGAAGGGCAGAGCCAGTCGAAGTTGCGAACGTCATTGTCTTCCTCCTATCTGAGGAGGCGTCGTTTGTGACAGGGGCCGTCTGGAACGTTGATGGAGGCTGGGTGTGTTGAGGGATGAGCTGCTTGGCCCTCAACGTTATGATTCGGGACGGTCCACCCATGGTACTGAAGCATCAGGATCTATCCATTCATTTTTTCTACCCTGTAGTCAAATTCAAGATCAGAATTGCACGTTGTTTGCCAAGAGGACGCTTTATTTGGTGGTACGTATGTGCTTCAAATTGTAAAGTAAAGGTTGACAGACGAGGTTTCATTTGGAATTCCATGCCAACGGAGAATAGCCCAAACCGAGGCATTCTTATGTTCAATGTCGATGGTGCGTTGATCGGGGCTGAGAGGCCGTTGTCTTTGCAACGTGAATCCAATATCAGGTAGCTTCGACTTGCTGCTCATGATGCACAGAACAATCAGATCTTGCCAAAGGCTCTCAAATTTCTTCCAAGAGCAACTTTCTTATTCGACCCCAGCCCTCATTAGCAGGACAAGTAGACATTTGGAAACCGAGAGATAATGTGCCATGCAAGATCACGTCGAGTTTGAGTTGTCCGCGCAAGACCAAGCAGCTGTACCCCCCGACGACGCGTAGCTGTCAACAATCTCCGAAATCGACCCATACGTGCCGGCCACCGTCAAAAACATGCCAGCAACAATGACAAACGCGCACCAGCCCACCATGAGAGTCCATTGCGCAGACCCCCTGCTGTCGCTCGTCCAGTTGTCAAACAGCCACATGCACGCCATGGCCTGGAACGCCAGCACGGTGATGAGAAGGGCGCCGATGAGAGAGACGAGGTTTCCGAAGATGGGAATCGCGCTGGCCACGATGTAGGCCACCACGGCGGAGCCGGCCGTGCAGCTGAGCCACACGGTCCAGTGCGTCTTGGTATTCTTGGACAAGTGCTTCGTGTTTCGGAGGAGGCGAACGAAGATGTATTTGGCCGGTAACTGTTTCCAGGGAACGCGGTTTTGTCAGCGGCTAATAATGTGTTGGAGGCTGGCATTTGGTGTATGTACGTACGTGAAGACACAATACTGTTGTCAGGATTATTCCTGGCAAGCCAATGCCGTAGCAGACCTTTTTGAGAAGAGTGCCGGCCGAGCCGAGGGCCGGGGAGGCGACATATGAACCGCAGTAGTAATAAACGACACATCCAATCACAACGTATGTGATTGTCACGCCAGACTGGCAGACAAGCAATGCCTTGGTGTAGTCGCGAGGATTGCGCATCTCCGAGATGACAGGGAAAAACAAAGGTGCAGCTGCATAGGAGAAGACATATGTCCCCAGCGCCGAGGAGGCCTGGGCAAAGGTCGGGCTTTTGGCGATGGCGTAATCGGACTCCCAGTGGCCATCTTGAGGTGCAGCGGCAGGGCGGTCCTGAACACCAACGGCGATGGTCAGGGTGAAGACTGCGAATCGGACGATTAGACTCGGCCAACTCTCAAGGTAGAGAACACTCACTCGAAACCAAGATGCTGGCGAGCCCAAACCAGGCAAGTCCCTGCAATCGTCCGAGTGTTTGAATGCTAGCCAATGCAAATGCAACGAATGCTGCCACGGCCACGAAGACAGCTGTACAGGCACCGTGCTCGGAGAGCGCATTCAGTGCGATCGAGACCCCTAGCATGCCAGAGCCAGACACGAAGATGTAGCCTGGAACCCTATCATGTTAGCTTGACTCGCTCTCAAGACAGATATCCGAATCAGGAGAGGAAAGAGCGGAAGCACTCACACAAACAAAAGGCCACCGCGGCGACCTCACGTCCAACGGCGCCAAACATGAGATGGGCCGCATCATCAATGCCATACACCTCGGGGTGGTTCAACTTGAAGCAGCCAACAATGTAGCAGGACCAGGTGGCAATGACGCCGATGGTGACCAGCAAAATAGTTCCGGGAACGATGCCAAAGACGTCGAAGGTTGCTGGGATGGACAGAACACCTAGCCCAACACAGAGCTTCATCATGATGGCAACAGTGCCGATCCACCCGACCTGATGACTCTGTCAGTGTCCGGCCATCGTCCTGCCATCAGCAGGAAATGATGGAAAAAGAGAACGTACACTTCTGTAATTTGGTCCGTCCTCAGACATCTCGCCAAATACAGCATCGCGGGTCAAAGTCTCCCCGAGGACGACGCTCTGTTCTGGGGCTGGAGCCTCCAAATCGCCGGACGCTTCCTTTTTGACCTTCTCATCCATGGTTGTTTGAATAGAAACTGGTCCAAGATTTAGAGAAACAGAGCAGTGGACGTCTTGGTCGTGGGAACCTTGTATGGCCTCGACTAGCAGATAAGTTGCAGACTGTAGACATTGTAGAATGCCGAATCATCGATCTTTATATTCCAGGTCTGCCCTGTAGTTGCATCTTTGCACGGGGACTTGAGAGTCAGTCAGGTGCCTGGCAGCGATACCATTGATAGACTAGTATGGACAAGCTGAGCTTTAGGGGGTCTGCATCCTATCTGGCGCCGGTAGAATAGGCAAGTCTTGTCACTTATCTCCCCTGTGTCGAGAACGGCAGGTTTTATCCTACGCTACGCCTCCTTAGTGCAGCCGTAATCGCAGCAAGGGCCCCCACTGGAACCACCGGCGCGGTTCTACCAGTCCGGGGAAAGCTGTCAGTACCCGAGTACGCTGGAGCTGTGGTGGATCGCCGCGGGCCTCGGAGATAACGCGGTTTCTCTGAAATCAAGGTCAAACTGGGAACGCTTGACTACTTGGCCGTGAATGACAGACACTACGCTCTACGTTTGACCAGCAACCCGCGGAAAAAGAGAACGGTTGAATTGCCTGTGCTAGTGACCATGTTTCACGAGTAAACCAACACCAACGCCTGACAGTAGTACGAGAGCTGCCGTCAATGTCGAAAACCACCCAGTTCCGATGGACTGTATGGCTGGTAACACACTTGCTGTTCCGATGGCTGCGACGATATAGCGAAAGAAGTACGCGCCCGCTGGAAACACACGGAGTTAGCAAAGAGCCTGATTTATGCGGCGAAAGCACTGAGAATGGAAAGAAGAGAAGATATGCCGAGAAACTTACAGATCACCTCTGCACCATTCTGTGGCATGACATCTAGACAATACGCGTTCAGACTGGGGAAACAAACCATCTGGCCGACTCCCTGGAGAAACATGGTGATCACTGGAAGGGGAATGCCTCCCACTCGCTCCTCTATCGACCACCCGTAGACGAGAAGGCTTCCTGGGATCAGGAGCAGCAAAGAGACTAGAGTGCTCCGCAACCTGTCTTCTGGAACACGTTTGCCACGCTTCTTCCTGGCTTTGATCACTGTATCATCTGCCCAGCGCCCACCGAGAATCGTCCCAAGCAGATAGCCGAGCCCTGGGGCGAGGAAGAAAAGGCCAGAGAGCAGAGGGGACGTGAGGTTGAATCGAGGGTTGATGACGTAGCGTATGGGTGTCAAAAGACATTGTTGCTTCCAGATCAGCGCTGCCGAGGCCGTGTACTAAGAACAAGTCAGAAATCACGATAGAACGGGAGCTAGAGTGAAAAACTCACGGCAACTAGAAGGCTGGGATGACGAAGTAATTTGATGACGCGGAATGGGTTCATCCATGGCCATAGCTGGATGAGTCGTTGTCGAACTGTTGTGCCTGTGATCTCGTCTTTCAGCTTGTGATGAATGGTTTCTGGTAGAAACAGAACGACTAGAACCGCAGCCAAAGCTCCAAGGGCGGTATGAAGCCAGAACAACGTTCTCCATGTCTGAAAAGAGACGATGACACCACCGATGAACGGTCCTAGGGCTGGTCCCACCACAGTCCCGAAAAGAAACCAGCCGAGGGCTGTAGATCGTTCTTGGGGACGGTATATGTCTCCAATGCAAGAAGAGCCCAGAACGTAAAAGGCAGTTGTCTCAAAGGCTGTCAGGCATCGAAAAACGAAGTACGCAACCAGGTTGGGCGACAAGGCCGTGCCCAAGGAAAAGGTCGCGAAGAGCGTGGTTGAGAGGATTGCCATCTAAATAATGATTCACTGTGTAAGCCAATGATCGAAACAAATCCAGGCTCGAATCAACCTCAATTGTTGTGTCAAGGGCAGTCGGCAATGGACTAGGCATGCCCTCTCGGGTGAGTCGACCCTGGAGGAATGGACTCACTATCCTTCTGCCAACGACTTGGCTTAATGGGCCCCAGAAGAGCGGACTTGCGGCCATGAGCACAAGATAAAGAGCATTGCTGATGTTGATGACGCTCCCTGTTGTGTTGAATTCCGTTGCGATTTCGGGGATGACGGCACTCACTGCCATAGTGTCCATGGAGGCATTGAAGCCAGGGAGTGACACAATCGCCACAATCACGAGCTTTCGGGCCGGGGTGAATTTTTTGTAAGCAATTCCGTCCTCTTCGCAGTCGTTATCCTCCAACGCTTGGGCTTCCTGTCGAACTGGAAGCCTCTTCGTACTTGTCGTTTGAGGAACCTGGCTTGCCGGCTCTGCTGATGCAAGCGAAATCTCCCGGCTCGTCGTGTGTGTCATTTCAGAATCATAAACCGTACAGCGTGTCTCTGTAGTTCCTCGAATCCGAGATTGCCTCAAGGTTGTAAAGATGAAGTATGGCGGCAGACGACGAAGTTGATCTTCACATATATAGACGGAGTCTACCGTAAGTATACTTCCGGAGTTGCCCCTGTAGCCCCACTCGACGGTTGCCCAAGATCATCAGCGTGAAGACTGCTCGTCATCTCAGGACAACAGTAAACATCGCTCCTACCTAGCACATCATCGAATTGGTCCTTGAACATATCATGTCTCTTTGCTTCCGCCCGCGCGGAAGGAATACCCTTTTGATTCGAGAATTGGGGCCCTGACTACCGGTCTACTGACCGAGATCTAAAGAGATGCCCGCCACGGCGCCATATTTGTGCCGCTAGAGTCTGAACGAATAGCATCAGAGCGATAAGCACTCGCTGTAGCTGCCCCGGGCCGGGCACTAAACCCGCTAGCAGGAGACAATCGATCCCCATACAGGCCCCATCAGCGATAAGCCCGGGCTGGCTGATACATTCATAAACTTGAACGTCACTCCTCTCGGTCCGGATTCCAATGGCATCTGGTCAGGCATGATCATGGAGCCACGTTTGGAACGAAAAATCAGGCGATCTGGCCCTCGCGTCACGAATGCTTGTGAGCAGTGCCGAAGCAAACGAACAAAGTGTGACGGCGCCAAGCCCCGAGTATGTGTTCCAACACCCAAGCCAATACGTGCATGAAAAGGAGCCCTCTTTACTGACATGTCGATGCGACGACCAGTGCCAAGGATGTGTGAGACTCGATGTCCCATGCAATTATGTCGCAGTTGACGGACGCAGGGTCAGACACAAGGAGTCCGAAGTCGCTGCATTGCTCGACCGGATCTCCTATCTGGAAGACAAGCTGCAAGAGGCCACAAGAAAAGCCACAGGATCAATGACAGGCCAGCCATCGGACTCAGTACCTGTGGATCTCATGTACGACCTTGATGAGGACTATGACGCAGTTCAAAGTGTCAACAACAATGCCGCCATAGAGGATATCGATTTCTCGCAATACTTCAGCACGCAATGGGAGGCGGAGCTACAGAACCTTTCTTCTACAATCCTTCCCAGCACCACCGCCAACATCTCCCGAGAGACAATTTGCTTCGCCTCTGAGCCTCATGCTTTTCTCGGAAACACTGAAGACTCCCAAGGGCTTCTAAGCGTGGAAGAACAGGCGACTTCCCGGACAGCCGCAGCAAATTCGTCGATGAATGCTCTTACTGACCTTGTATCAGTCATGGGAGATCTTCAATTGGACGAAGACTCAGGCGGGACAAGATACTTTGGCCCGACAAGCAACTTCCACATGATGCGGTTTCCGTCACAGCCCGCTTCCGTGGGAAAGACATCACCGGAGTCGGAAGACGTCCCCATAGTCCAGATGGCATACCTCTTGACGAAACAGGACGAAGCGGCTCTATCTTCTTTCTGGGTCGACGTCCACCCATATCTCCCCGTCTTCGGGTTAGGTGAACCGCCAGGGCCCCTAGCCGGGAAGGAAGGGATCAGCATGGTCACCTGTATGGCCCTGTCCCTGGGGTACTTCTTCCAGAAATCGGACGAGATTCCAGGCTCTGTGGACAACGCGTATTTCGCTGCGCAGTATCACATCGAGCATTTCAGGTCTCTCTTAGGTCGCGAGGTTGAGCACGTTTGCCTCTCTAATGTTCGGGCCTTCCTCCTTCGTGGGTATCTGGCAACCTTTCAAGGAAAGATTGAATCAGCTACAATATTCACAGGTAATCTGCTCCCATCATCTGGCTGGCGGCTCAAAAGTGACTAATGTGCCGTAGGCATTGCTTGCGGCATGGCGAAGAGGCTGGGACTTCATGTGCGAAGCTCTAGCTTTCTGTTGGATCCGGCGCGCGAGACCGCGGGAAGAAAGGTGTTCCACGCCTGCCTTTGGATGGATAGGTATGATTTTCGACCTTTTCCCCCGGCAGGATTGCTACGAGCCCCCCTTGAATCATGCTGACAAGTTCCAGGCGGCTGGCAATGCTCGAAGGGAGAGCTACCTTCATCACAAAATGCGACATCTCCGAAAAGACGCCAATGGAAGAGATCAGGGACAACCCGGATGTGTCATTCATGGACATGGAGCTGTCTCTGGAATTGATCTATGCCTGTCATATCGAGTTTGCCAACCTTCAGGACGGCTGTCTCGCTGAGATGTAGGCATATCACCCACTGGCTGGCTGCCTCAGATGGATCTGATGCTGATGATTCAGCTACTCGTTCTCGAACTCGCTGAGAAAAGACGATGCCATCTCGAAAGGACATGTGACCTACATGACATGGTACAATTCCTTGCCTCTGTCGATGCGCCGCATCTCAAACGGGCAGGGTTTCCATCCCAGTTTCCTCTCATTTCAGTACGTATTCAATCCCATGTACAAGATAGAAGTCTGGGGCTTTTTACTCACATGAATCGTAGTCTTTGTTTCCACAGTGGACTCATTCAACTCCATCGTCCGTCCCTGAAAGACAGTGGCGCCAGATCGACCACGTCACAATACTACTGCCGAGAGTCAGCTAAAACCATAGCGTCACTTCTCAAAAGGTACAGGCAGCATTTCGACAACAGGGTGATGGACTTCATGGTCATCCACTCGGCTTTCACAGGAGCACTGGTGCACCTCGTGCTTCTCGAGCATCCCCACATCGCAAGCTACCACACGTCCATTCGTGGCTTCAGAACCATCATTGAGATACTGAGATGGATTATGCCCAGGTCAGGATACGCCAGGAAGGTGCATGACAACATCAGAGATATCGCGTTCACTTGGGGCATCTCTCCAGTGAACTCTCCCACGTTCTGGGCCGCTGACATGAGCGAGTGACGCCGCCTCCTGCGGCTTGGCTACTTCTGCAGAAATACTTTGCTCTACAAAAGCGTGCTTCCACTAATCATACAATTGGTCAATCTCTTCCAGTGTCTTCCCCGCGGTCTCAGGCATGAAGAAGAAGGTAACCAAGGTGGTAATCAAGCTCGTGCCGCACATGAGGAACAGCGACCCATAGCCGATGGCAGCGAACATGTATGGACTGATCATGTTGACCAGGAACGATGATGCAGCAAAGCCCGCGATTCCGATCGAGCTTCCACGGGTGCGGGACTGAGCAGGGAACAGCTCGGTAGGATACGCGAAAGGGACCCAGACTGTCGTATCAACGGGTTAGCATCACTTCCCAGAATACCAAGGGGACAAGATGCAGGTGTACTCACGCCAGGTCAGCCCAAACGAAGCGCAATAGATGTAGACGAGACAGATGATGACCAGGCCGTAGGTCTTTGCGAGCCCGGTATCGGTCTCGGCGTGCTTGTCCACGAAGTAGCCACAGATCCCGATGAGGAGCAGCAGCACCGAACAGTTCAGCGCCCCCACCCACATGGCCAGGCGGCGACCGATCTTGTCGGCAAGGAAGGCTCCAGGGATCCCGAACAGGGCCTGGGTAGCAATGGCGCCACCGGTGAGTAATGCCGCCAGGTCCGGAGCGAAGCCGCCCGTCTCGAACAGCAGGATCCCGTAGGCCGAAACCAGACCGACACCGATCATGAACTGAGTACCGAGCTGGACGAAGAATGCGGACCAGCTGCGACGGCGGGTGTGTAGCTGGTCCTTAGCGGTAAACATACGCCAGTATGTCGTGGAGGCGCTGTGCAGCTGTTCCGCATGCAGAGCCTCCGAGATCAGCCGAAGATCAGTATCAGCGGCGGCAGCAATCTCGACATCGTCAGAGCCCGGCTTGAGAGAAACAAGGACATCTCGAGCGGCGTCCACGTAACCGGCCTGCACGAGCCAACGGGGAGATTCGGGGAGGATGCAGACGACGGAGGCGATCATGACGACGAAGACAATCTGGAAGGCTAGGGGAAAGCGCCAGATGAAGTCAGAACTCGAGTGCTTGGGCAGGGCGTAGACCATGAAAAAGGCAATGCTAGCAGCGAATGGGGCGAAAGCCAGCTCGAGGCCGATAGCAAGACCGCGGCGCTTGTGATCTGCTGTCTCGGCCGTCCAGTTGAGGCCGACAGAGTCGATGGCGCCGACGGCAAGACCGTTGAGCAGGCGAAGAGTTAGACCCCACGCGAAGCCCTGAAGAGATGCGAAGATAGGGATGATGATGGCGGCGTAGATGAGACACACCACCAGGGCTCGACGCCGTCCCACGACATCCGAGAACCATCCCACACCGAAGGCGCCAATCATGACGCCAATCCAGTACAAGCCGTTGATCGTACCGATGAGTAGCTCGGTGTTCTGAGAACCGTCACGAAGACCAACAGTGTCCAGGTATTGGGGCAGTGAAGAGACTCCGCCCATGAGGGCAACGTCTGTGACGGGCCATGTCAGCTTCCAACTGAGACGACAGTGTCCGGGACTCGGAATGGAATGCTCGGGTGGACTCACTGTAACCAGACAAAAGGAATATCATGACGCCACAAGAAACCACCCCAACGCGGGACAAGGTTTTTGATAGACCCTTGAACCGATACGTGGGAGAGGGCCCGGGAATGAAACGAACCCATTTCGGGGGCTCCGGTGTCTGGCTTGTCAAGATGGAGTGGCCGAAATCGAGGTCTGAAGCAGGAGCAGATTCGGGGCGAGCCTCTGCTTTCGGCTCTTTGGCTGGAGTGAAGTCACTCATTCTATGTGTCTGTCAGCAGGTGTTTCTGGGTGAAACGAAGGACAAGAACGAACGGTATTATGCCGACGGTGCTGTGTTGCTGTTGTAATTGAAGGTTTCCGGGTGCATGGACAAAATCTGACAAGAATAGAGCAGACCAGACGACACCAGTTCTGGTGATGGCGATCGGTCCTTTAAATCATCAAGACATGAGACGCTTGGCGACTTCAAGATAGGCACCTCCATAATAGGCAACCTACTTTGAAGCTCGAGACATCGAGGTCTGTCCCCGGATACAGGACGACAAGTAAGACCGAGAGATAAGCAACACAGGCCGAGATAGGGTCGGTCTGTGGGGAGATGCAATTAGTACTCTTATCATATCACTAGTCCGCCGCTTGGTGCCCTGAGATAAGGACCCTTGATATTCTTCGGAATTTGATTTACGGATTGTGAAGCAGCGCTTCCCAATGAAAGGCCGCCGATGACGGGGCTCAGCGGGCGCCCTGCTTTGGAAGGCAAAACAGAAACCGGACTTCTATCCGAGCGTTATCGTTGACTTTCTGCGGCCGATTGCAGGAGGTTTGGTCAGGGTCCTGGTATCAACAGATGGCCGTCTGACGATCCCGAGCATCACCAACCTATAATAAGACAACTTACTCAAGGTCTTCAACTATGAATTTCGACATCACCAGTACCTGGTTCCTGATTCAAAATACCTCACCGTCTCTTGACACCGCAAACCATCATGGCCGAATCCGTTGTCGACAAAGACCCTTCCCACCCCGTCAAGGTGGCGGTTGTCCAGGCAGAGCCCTGCTGGTACGTTCATGATTCCATGTCCGCGATCTACTGCGGGACATGCCTGACGTCTTCTGATCCAGGTTCGATGTCGAGGCCGCCGTTGAGAAGACCTGTGCTCTCATAGCCGAGGCGGGTGCCAACGGCGCTGAGCTGGTGGCGTTCCCCGAGCTCTGGATCCCCGGATATCCCAACTTCCTCTACGCCCATGCCCAGAAGGCATGCAACGAGTACATGAGGCGGTACTTCCGGAACGCCATCAGCGTCGACTCAAAGCATATGGAGCAGATCCGTCTAGCCACGCGCAGCGCCAACATCATGGTGATCCTGGGCATCGCCGAGCGCGAGAAGGGCAGCCTGTACATGGCTCAGTCTTTCATTGGCCCTGCCGGCCAGATCTTGCTTCATCGCCGGAAGTTCAAGCCCACGAGCTACGAGCGCATCCTCTTTGGCGACGCAGTAAGGCTCTTCCCTCTATCTTTATTCCCATGCGCCCGGTTCCTGCGCTGACATGACTTCTGCAGTCTGGCGATTGTACCACCAACGTAGTCCAGACACCGATCGGACGCGTCGGTGGGCTACAGTGCTTCGAACACCTCCAGCCACTCCTGAAATACCACACATACTTCCAGCAGGAGCAGATTCACGTCGCTTCGTGGCCGAACCTTTTCCCTCTCGTCGGAAAGATGCCCTTCTTCAACTCGGTCGAGGCCTGCACCATGGCCACCCACACGTACGCAATTGAAGGCGGTGCCTTCGTTCTTCTCGCCTCCCACACCCAGTCCGAGAAGGGCCTGATCGCCAACGGCCTCATCTCCGAGGGCCAGGCTGTCCACGAGGGCGGCGCCGACCTACCCGACGACGAGTGCCACACCGCAGTTACCGGAGGAGGCTTCACCGAGATCATTGCCCCCGACGGTCGCACCATCGCCAAGGCTCCGAGCCCCTCCTTCGAAGGCCTCGTATACGCCGAGCTGGACTTCAACGAGATCTACATTGCGAAGAACATCGTGGATCCTGTTGGGCAGTACTCCAGGACGGACTTGTTTACATTGCAGGTCAACTCCAACGTCAACCGTCACTGCGACTACCGGGAGAAGACGACCGAGTTCGCCCATGCTACAAGATATCCCGAGCTGGAACCCGCAGAATCCAACACGAGCCTTTGAAAGACTGTCAGGGTTTCACGTGGTTGTTCAGGAGAATATCTAGACGGGCTGAAGGATTTGGTGTAATTTGGGGGACTTCAAACAGGAATTGAGATCGGATTTTGTCGCACTGCAGCAGCATGGCGGAAGGTAGATTTGGAATGATTAAGGATATGTTACCCCGTTGCTCCCGGCGGGCCCAGACCTCGAGGCTTGCATGTCAAGTCGAAGTCCATTCCGGGTATCGTAAACTGGTGTTGAATATCTAGAGAATGAGTGTTGGGGGGCATTGCTGCCGCCAACTGGTCGAGACGGAGCCCTTTACCGCGCAAGTCAAATCCGCCTTCAACTCACGAATGTGCTGATGCTCTCAAAGTAGATGTCACCTCCGGAGTTAACACCCACAATCAAGTTCCTAGGCTCACGGGTTCTTTCGCTGCCTTGGCCATGGATAGTCTCTTCCGAGGCCACGATGAGGGAGCCCTCGACTGCATCAGCGACATCGCACAACGGCGCATGGCCACGTCAAAGTCCGAGCGCTGATCCTTGAGCAGCTGTCTATAGGAGATCCAGGCAGTCGCCCGGAGCAGCCCGAAGACAATTACCTGGAACATCACGCCCGCAATTGTCAGTCCTTGCACAGATTACGTACACTCTCCGACCCTTGTATGGCCAGGGCTGTGAGATGGTCCATCGGGATAGTCTTTGTGAGCCACGTCCGTCGGAGAATCGAGTGCTCATCGCCCTTCACTTGGCAAATCACCCTTCCGAGATTCATGTATGGGACATGGGCAAGCAAGACGTGTTTCGGCTGCGGGACCTTCGGTATCAGTTTCCTCGTTCTGGCTGCCTCTGTGACGGAGAGAAGGTCCAGCCACATATCATACCCGCGTTCATCAGGCTGGAGCGCCAGTTAATCCCGAGGAACAGCACTCAGCAGCGAGGTTTCGCTTGTTCCTAGGTCCCATTTAGCCTTGAGTCAAATGCCAAGGATCTGAACGATGGAAGGAGATTTCGTATCATAAGCAGTCCCGCCCTGTTGACGATCGTATCAACACTTGGGAGCCTTCGTGTCAATGTGGTACGAAGTGCCTCACTATGCGTAATAGTCCGGGGAGAACTACGCCAGGCTACGAGTTCGCCAATCGCTTCTCAAACCCCATGTGAGCATCCCGCGAGGGCTACTATCCATCAGATCCCCTTTCGGTGAACTTGTGACCCCTTGACCATCTTCTCTATGCTGGAATCATCGGCATCTCGGAGCTCGTCCGGCCCCGCATCAATCTCCGCCGCCGTCTTGAAGAGAATGTCGAAGAGGGGATAGGATGAGACCCTCGGCAATGTGGCAGAGACGACGGCGGCCCATGCAAGCATGGCCCACGTGAAGATCACCACCAGGCCCTGCGTGACGGCGAAGACGATGATCATGGGCAGACTCAGCCTCATTATGGTGTGCGGCGCCACTATGTGCGCCTCGGTCAGAAACTTCACGGGAAGGGGCGAGACAGCGTCGTCGCTACTAGGAAGGTCGATGTTTCCGTAGTTGTTTGCGTTGAAGAACCATAGGGGAAAGCTGAGAATGCTGTGGAAGTGCTGGGCGAGGTAACCGTAGGACATGTGGTCGGTCGCGAGCTGCTCCCGGCCCGTCCAGAAGCTCTCGATGATCGATGACGGTGCCGGGATGTTGGCTGCGGAATAGTCGAGAAGCCACCGGAGGGCGCCCCTGTACTTGGCAAGATCATCTTCGCTGATCGGGGCGAGGCTAGGGGTCGTCAGGCCCGAGACGAGCATGACGCTCGAGTTCGATCGTGACGCCAGAATATCAGCTTGGCGGCCATAGAAAGTCATGGTGGTTGTCAGGTTCGGCGTTGGGTACTGCGTGTTGCAGGCACCGCCCCTGACACCATCTGTGCAGACGAAAATGCCTGCCTCTACGGCGCCGGGGCGGTCCTCGGACGGGGTCAGGCAGAGGCGAGCACCGATCCGAGCAGATTCCTCGCCGAAGAGGTCACACTGAGCCATGTCCGTGTAGTTTCTCCCAGTCGGTTGGCTGTCGAAGTCGACGTGAATGACGGGGACATTTGGCACCTGGAGCAGAGGATAGGCATCGTACCCGATGGGCTGCCAATTGGCAGCCATCATTACGCCCCCTGAGAGGACGTACGAAGTACATCGGGGCCCGTGGCAGTCGACTGGCTCGGCGACATTGGAGAAGACCGAGTTTGTGATGAGGTTATACACAACACTGTAGTATGAGTACGGGAGGACTCGATACTGGTACCCAGCCGCAGAGTTGTCGACGTGGTCTATGAAGCGATCGACGAGCGATGAATTGAATTGCCCAACGCCAGCCACCACCTCGTAGGAGTGTGCAGTATCGTACACGACGACCAGAGATGTTCGAACTGTACGTTGACGGGGTCAGTGCGTGCGAGATTTACGAGGGAGATTTGGTCACTGACGGAATAAGACGAGGCCAGAAACCCAGAGGAGTGCCGTCGCCAGTATGCTGCTCGACCCGTCAGATGGTCGTTCTTGATATAGAAGCTTGACCCGGCTGCCCAATGTACCTCGCGAGCCCGAGAGTTCGAGTGTGCCATGACGAAGATGATGCGAAAAGAAGGCGAAAACGTCCAAGCTCGGTTGTTGAAGGGGCCGAGGCCAAGAGCGAGGCGAATGCGACCCCGTCCGCACGACCGAGCAGGATCCAGTACAGGTACGTAAAGGACTTGACAAGAGCGGCCGACGATATCGCCGCCAGGACACCCTGGAGTGTTCTGATGGTGGCGATGGTCGTGCTCGCGTCTGTCTTCAAGTTGTTGGGCAATGGCTCGTGAGCGACAGAGTGCGCGATGGCGTGATCGCTGACGCGAGTGTAAAGAATGATGGCGGCTAGCAAGGCAGACGACGCCGCAACGGCGAGGAGCTGGGTTATCTCTTTGAACACGAGAAAGGAGAGAATCCCCTTGAAGCCCGCCATCTTGTAGGTGTAATTGGGATGCGATGAAATGGGTTCAAGCCCTGAAGCTCAAACTCGCAATTGAAGATCCGGCATCGAGAACACCAACAGCCTGACTGAGCCGTCAACTAAGTAAACAGGCACGATTTTTACATTTTCCCGCTCGCCTCCTCCCAGTCTGCCTCGAGCAAGGTATGTTGGGGGCGAGGCGTTCCATTGCGAAACGTGTTCTGCCTACGGACCATTCCAGACTCTCAGGCCAAGATAGATGGAGGACGGATTCACTCACCGACCAGCACTCTGCACGGTCAATCTCGGACTACCTGCGGCACAGCGCATGTGAAGTGGTGTAGTCTGTCATGGCACGACGCTGCTAATGGCCAGGGCATGCGCCACACGCCGTTCATCCCTCATCTCCCCTGGTCTCGCCAACACCGCTGTGCATGAAAGGCCATCAGGCTGGAGATTGTCTCGCAGGTGACCTCTTCTGATACAAATACGACCAGTGGCACAAAAGTCGACTCCGAGCACCAGATTGTTCCCTGCTTTCGTTCCACCTGGGGTTTCCTAACCAACGTCCGTCACCTCTTGCCAGCATGAGACCCTCACAGAAGCCGAGGCACCTGGCTATCTCGGCACTCCATTTGATCAGATTGACTGGTGGGTTATCTTCTCCAGGTGTGACGATGTAGCCTCTGCAGAAGACTGACCATGGCATACTGGATTCGTTTAGGTCGAGCACTGGCTCAGTCTGACATGGAAATGCCATCCGAGACGTCAACGCTATATGAAGCTCCACTACCCTCCGAGACGTCTCCTTGGGGCCCTGTAGGGTCATGTGGTCTCACGGGCTGCATTCTTTACGGAGCGGGCCCCGAGATCTTTTCCTGGGTCACCGAAAGAGAAGAGAGTCTTTCCACGGAAGGGCTTGCCACCGGCAGGGAGACCTTGACCGCTTTTACGGTTGTCACGGTCTACAATACAGTCGCCAGCACATCGCGGGTCACGACAATCTACAACGAGCTCCCCGACGGCTACACCCTGCCTGACACGAACTCGGACGGCACGCGCGTCACGACAATCACCTATACCCGCTTTGACACGCCGTCGACAACCGTCGTGTGAGTCGCGGCGGAGAAACTGATGATGATCGTGGCCCTGACACCGTAGCAGGACCTATCCCACGCCGTTCTATGACTGGCCCGACTACTACGGATGGGCCGGGATCCTGACCCTCACTGAAGGGGTCGGGAATGCATCCGCCGAGCAATGCATCATCGGGTCGCCGAGCACCTTGGTCCAAGACGACAACTTCGAACCCCCCACGCCGCGCTTCCTGACCTCGAACCCCCAGGTGACGGCCGTCGATCCTGACCCGGACGCGGACCCCTACGGCCTCAACTTCGGCCTGGCTGAGGACCTGAACGCTCTTCCCTGGGGACAGGCGGCCCAGTTCTTCCCCGACGAGCTCCCCTTGCAGTCGTGTCTCGACAGACCTGCCTACCCATCTGGTGGCCCTCGCCTGGGGTCGTGGGACCCGTACTGGATCCACGCCGAGACCTCGACCAGCTACGAGGGCGGCGATGAGGCCCCCGTTACCCCGACGGATGAGCCGACTGGCGAAAGGGCCGCACCGCCGGGAGACAATGACGTGGATGGGCCGACGGAAACTCCGGAACCACCGCCCGGGGATTCTGACGACACGGGCGTCCCAGAACCAGACACGGATTCTGAAGACCCCACCACTGACGAGGAATCGTCGACGGGATCGGCCACCGGAGATTCGGCTCCTGACACAACGCAAGACACCTCGCAAGGCGCATCCAGGAGTATCCCATTAGCTTGGCTCTCGGCTCTCGTCATGGGGATGATGTGCCTTGGCTGATGGGGATTGCCCGATTAAGAAGACTGGCATATGGCTGACTTTGCAATTCGATGTACCTCTTGAGGTGTTCGTGGTTGGAGCTTCTCTACATACTTACATAGACGACCTTGAACTGCTGAAGTGGGCTCATCGTTACCTGAACTCCCATTGCCCTTTGCCTGCGGTCTACTGTTTTCTGGAGGCATGGTAGTATAGGTCAACAATTACCATATGAGCAAGATGGCGAGCGTACTCCGGTACATTCTCTCCTTGAGTTTCGCAAGACAAGCGGTAGGCGGGGTGGCCAAATCTATCACGTTGCCGGGGTCGGCCCCGAGCATGGCAGCCCTGACTTCGACTGATGCTAGAGGTTGCTATCATCATTGTCGCACATTACGAGCTCTCCCGACATGGTTGTGTGTGCTTGTTCGTTTCCAAAGCAAACCACACCCGAGGTAAATTTTCCTTGGCATAGAAAAGGCACACAGGTTCACCAGTCTTATATTACGCCCCCATACTGTCTCGGGGGACCCCAGAGGCAGGTACAATAGTTCGGCGTGTAGTCCGGCAGCCCGGGCTGCCTTGTAAGTCACCTACCCAGCACGAACGCTAGGTGAACCCCTCGTATCGGACACACGAACCAGTCACCATTCACTTCATAGGAAACACCACCCTGGCGTCGAAGACAGCGTTCAGCACCTGGAACGCATCAAGGTAGAAGAGTGAGTTTTTCACAAGTTCGACAGCAAAGCTGATGCTCTAAGAAAGACTCTTTGTGCTATCCTACGCTGCTGATTCCAACGGTCTCGTCTCTCGACTGGCGAAGGAACGTCACCAGATCCGAACCCCCAGTCCCATGCAGGCCACCCTCGCCGCCAGCACTTGACTCGGGCGCAGATTCCTGGGCCGCCCTCGCGGGCCGCACGACGTATTTGGAGACGACGGCAATATGAGAGCCTCGCCACGACCGCAACTTCTCCAAGCACGTGTCGTATGCGCTGCGAAGGTGCTCGTCGGCGGCTTGCCGCTCCACGAACGGCCGGATGGAAGCCTGCGCCGAAACAGCTCGTAGAAACTCGCGATGCTTCCCCGGCATGTACGCTCTCATCGTCTGGCAAACGTCAGTTGGTGCGCTCAACCTCACCACAGCCTCGGCTTCGACTACGCACCTCGAACAGTGATTCTTCGCTGCCCTCGACAGGCTCGTGCTTAACTCCGAGGACGACATCCAAGAACTGGAAAAGACTGCTCTGGGCCGCAGAACCCCCGGCGCACTTGGCAGCCCGTTCAGACCCATCTGCTCTCCGGAAGACGACACCACGAGGGAGCCCCGCGTCTTCCATGCCCTTGCCACCGTTGAAGAAGGGCCGCATCCTGTCGTAGAAGAGCGAAGTGTCGAGCGCCGAGTACAGCTTGGCAAGGTGCTGCTTCATGCGCTCAATGGTCGCCGCGGTCCTGACGAGCGCCCGCGAGACGGGCGCGGCATCGCCGCGCCGCGCTGCCGCGGCGGCCTCGAGCAGCAGCGGTACCAGCGGGCCGCCCTCGGCCTCGATCAGGACAGAGACGTGGTCGAACGCTGCTTCGCCCCGCGTGCCGGTGAACGAGGCGACGGGCACGAGCTCGTCGAGCTGGAAGAAGCGATCGGCTGGGACCAGCTCGGGGTCCTTCGGCGTCCAGTTCCACAGGCAGAGTCCGGCGTAGCTGAGGACGGGCTCCATGCCGAGCTCGTCGCAGGCGTGCAGGAAAGGTTCTGTTAGCTGGGGCGGGACGGTGTCCAGCGGCTCGAGGCTGCCGGGGTTGCCCCAGACGTAGGCGTGGACCAAGTAGCCCAGAACGACGTAGGCACGCCTGATGTCGGCCTCCGAGCGGAGGGTCGCGGCGTCTATCAGTGGGAGCGAGTCGATTCTCTGCCTAAGCGAGTGTGTGGAGATTAGGTCGGGGAGCTCCGCGACCACTTCATCGAATACCGCATAGGTCGGTTCGTTGAAGGACGTGGACGGACCGGGGCTGGGCAGGAAGCCTAGGGTCGGAGAGACCATGAAGGAGTTGAGGTCCAATGCAATTTGGTCCATGATGGATGCCTAGGTACTTGAATCTTGATGGCTCTCAATTCGGTGTCGTGGCCGGCTCTCAGCATCAAGATGCCGGCACACATGGCACAGGGCCATCATCCTACCTATTTATTGCCTGCGTCGTAGGATGATGCGAGAGCAACAGTTGCAAGTGCGTAGCCGGTCAAATGTCAATGTCATGTCAAACGAATTGCGTCCGAGTCACGCTCTGGCGCGCCTTTCGAAGAACATGGACTTTTAGTGGGGGCCCCGCTCCTCTCGCGATGGCAGCCCGACATTGACGGGGAGATATTAGTTGTGTCTGCGTAGTTCCGGTGGGTGCTACTATAGTTGCTCACTACTAAGATAGCCGAGCGCTCCAGAATGATGCAGCGCGGCCGGTTGTAGCAGTCGTGTTATTAGTGCCATGGAACTGCAGCGCAAGCACTCATCTCGCCGGTGCCTTGAGTAGAAGTTGCTCACAGAAATCCGCACGGTTCCTCACATGGAGAGCTCATGGTTTAAACAGCGCCACCACCGACTCGACTATTTCACGAGGTCGCGATATCCAAGGGCTTTCTTCCCGTGGACACCTCCTCTTCGCTTGCAGTGCCTTGAACCTATCCACGCCCCCCTCTTCAACCATATATCCAGCGGCTTGCAGCAAAGCCCACCCTTCGGCAATAAGATACCAGCAGCGCACTGAGGGACCACCCATTCTTAGGCGGGAAGAAACGAGTTGGCTCCAGATACCTAGGGAGAAGATTAAAAAGAGTACAATCAAGTAGAAGGTGGCGACAGATTTGGTCGTAATTGCATTAACATGTCATTGTACATAATTCTACAGTGGTATCTCCATCATTATCAACTCCCAAATCGCTTCACTCCGTTCCCCGCTCAACCCATGCGGTACGTAGCATCCTTGCTGAAGTACTGGCTAATGTCGTTATCCTGACCACATGCCACGCAGGTATGCACGACCTTGGCACCCGTGTGCCCGGGTCCGAAGTGCCCGGGGCCCATCCCCGACGAGGCCGCCTGGTTGACGGTGGACGAGGCGTTGTTGCCGAGGCCAGCCTGGCCCGCACCGACCCTGCGCCTGCCGTCGAGGTCCGAGTCGACCCGGGGATCCATCTTGTTGACGAGATCACTATCGTGGGGGCCGACGCGGCTGTTGTAGCCGGGCCCGGTCTGGGAGGGGTCGAGCATGCTAGACTGGGGCATGCCGCCGCCGGCCTGGTACTGGTTGGCGTTGTAGCCGGGGTTGCGAGTGTCGAGGTCGTCGCGGCGGGGGTCGCGGTCGCGGTTGGCGAGGTTCGCGCCGGCGACTCCGGCGCCGGCGGCACCAACACCAGCTGCGGCGGCGCCCATGCCGGAGCGGCTGTCGCGGCCCATGTCGCGGTCGCGGATGCGGCTGTCGTAGTTGTCCGTGGGCTGGTTCATGCGCAGGGTGCTGCCGGGCTGGTTCTGGTAGCCGACGGCGTTGAGGGAGTGGCCGGTTTCGCGGCTGAAGTCGCCCGCGTCCTGGGGCTGGACGTCACGGCCCTGCGGCAGGCGACTGTCGTAGTCGCGGGCGCCGGAACCGGGGGCGGTGTTGTAGTTGCCGCCCGTTGCCGAGCCGCGGGTGTCGTACCGCTGGCTGTCGAGCGTCGACGAGTTCGTGGGCTGCTCGCCGGGGCGGAGGGGCAGGTCCTTGCGGTGCAGGTGATTGTCGGCGCTGTTCAGGCCGCCGGTGGTGCGTGGCGGGCTGTTGCGGCCGTTGTCCATGCTGCCCCAGTAGGGCTCCTGGGTGTTTGATGTGCGGTTGATGCCGTCGTCTCTGGTGGTGGTCGTGTTGTTGTGCAGGCCGACTCCAGAGTCGGTCTTCTTGTGGCCGTAGCCGGTAGTGGTGTCGGTGGCTGTGTTGTCATACTTGTTGTCTGTGTACTTGGTGTCCGCGTGTGTTCCAGTCTGGTAGTTCTGGGTGCCGTGTGTGGTGCTGGCGGTGTTGGAATCGTACTGGTTGCCGTAGCCATCTGCGTGATGCTCGGTGTTGTCCTTGTCGGCGTGCATGGCACCCTTGATCTTATCCCTGAGACCCATGATGAATGTGAGTGAAGGTGATTGGTATTGTGTGGTAGGTTGGGGTTGGAAGTTGTGCTGTTGTCCAATTGAAGTTGGATGATGCGATGAGATGAATTGAGTTTGATGAGGTAGTACTGGAAGAAGGAGGAGCGACTCCCTCATATAGGTGACCTGCACCACCTCGAATTCTCGTGGCGTGCCGCCGTGCGACATCACGTCCTGGACCGCAAGCAATCAGGAGCAACGGTATGTGACATCACAAATGCCATGTTTCAGCCTCTCCGTCGACCCTTCTCGCCCTCCGATGAGCTCATGTGGAGTGATTGTAGTGGACCGGCGGGCGGCAGTTGGACGAGACACGCGTGTGGCAGGTGAGATTGAACGTGGTGCTTGCGTGGATGACGGCGATGCGGCGCTGCATGACGTTGCTCGGGAGCGATCCGCGTCCCTTAGAGCCGCAGTGGCACGCTGCTTGTTCCAAGGGTCGTTTCCCAGAAGTGTGGCGTCCAAGTGGAAACGGCAGCAGAACTTGGAAGCTGGCAGTCGCAACGGCGGGCAAAACGGTCGTGCTCCACTGCGGGGTGATGGGATGGGAGGCCGTGACGTGGGGTTGGCACGCGTCATTGGACCCTTTTTTTTGACCCTGCGCCTTCTCACGACACCGGACCAATTGAGCCGGCCACGGTGCCAAGCAGCAACTCGAGCCAAGCAACACGCCGAGAGGTCGTAGCTTTGGTGTCGGGTCGAGGAACGCCATGATAATGGTCCAGATCACCTGTTTATCCTATCTCAACATTTGTTCCTGGGCTTCTATCACAACACTCCGCCAGCGGCTAAGCCACAAGGGTCTCGGTGAGCAAGTCGCTGGCTGTACCTGAGCTCTGTAGTAGAGGACCACGCATGCCATGCCAATCGAGGCACCGGCACCAGGATCAGGTGGGGACACACGGATATCAATGACTGACAATTCTCAATTGTATGTATCGAATTGGTTCGCAAGTATGAGCTACTCAAAAGCACTCCTACGCCGGCTTGACAGCTCAATGTTCGATCAGCCTTCATGACCGAACATGCCACGCGTACTGCGCCACGCGCAGAGCACACCCTCGAAAACCAGGACTCCCCAACCCATCAGTACGCATAGAACAGCGTCGCCTCATCATCCCTCTGCCTGATCTTCCTATTCTCCCTCACGAGCATCCACTTCATCACCCACGCCCCCGCCGCACAAGCAACACAAAACGCCGCCGAGCTAGCCATGGGAATCACATATCGCGGCGCATCGTGCGTCGGCCAAAGGTACTGCCCCAGTCAGCGAGATCATTCCACCCTCTCTGGAGGTGCAACATACCGGCGTCCAAATAAAGCTAATACTCGCACTCGTGTTCACGACCGCGAGCGCCGCGGCCTTCTTCTCCTTGGTCTGACCGCATGTGCTGCCGACCCAGCCGAGCAGAATACTGTTGACGCCGTAGGTCCCGATCGTGAAGACGCACATGGCGAAGTACCGGGCCCCGGTGTTCATGGTCGCGCAGGCCAGGACGAAGCCGATCAGGGCGACGATCTTGGAGATCGTGATGTGCCATGTCCGCTCGTTGTAGCGGCCCGAGGACCAGGCCCAGGCGATGGAGATGACGCCGGCGATGAGGTAGGGGGGGCACGTCAGGACCAGCGTGATGGTGGTGTCGAAGCCGAGGGCTGTCGTGATGGTTAGCCTTGTGACCTGACGTCGGAGATGGTAGAGAGACATACTGTCAACGATGGTCGGGAAGAAGTTCTTGAACCCGTTGGTGGCTGATGAGGTTTCACGTCAGCTGGTGCTCAACCTCGGGAGAATAGGTTGCTTTACCAAGATGCATGTGCTGCATGTAGATGAACACCCAGACGCGGGGATCCACGATGGCTTCCTTAAGGCCAGCCCATGGGCTGCTGATGGCCTTGTGGTCAACCGTGTCCCTAGCTATGCGGTCGTGCGCCAACTGGCGCTCCGCCGGCGACAGCCAGCGCGTGTTCAGAGGCTCGTCAGGGAGAGTAAAGCAAGCTACTGCCGCCACGAGGAAGGTAACCTGCCGCAAATATAGTCAGTGACCAACCAGGAGCTTGTAAGCTTGTTTCGTGTACATACCGCGCCCTGAAGGATAAAGAGCCATCGCCAACCAGCCAAGCCAGCAACATCATCCAACCCCTCAAAGACACCCGCGGCAATCAGCCCAGCAAACGCAGTCGCCAGGATATTCCCCGAGTAGAGAATACTAATCCTCGTCGCCAGCTCCTTCCGCGAGTAGAAGATGGACAGGATATACAGCGCACCCGGGTAGTAGGGCGCCTCGACGACGCCGAGGAAGAACCGCGTCAGCACCAGGCCGGTATAGTCCTTGACGAGGGCCGTGAGACAGCTGACCACGGCCCACGCCATCATGAAGCCGCCCATGTACCACGACGGCCGGACGCGCGTGAGGATCATGTTGCTGGGGATCTGGCCGAGGATATAGCCGACGAAGAGGATGGACACGGATGTCGAGTACTCGACGCTCGAGAGGTTGAGGTCGTCCTCAAGGCCGTTGAGGCGAGAGACTGCGATGGCGTTTCGGTCGAGGTAGTTGAGCCAGTACATGAGCCAGAGTGTTGGCTAAAGCATCACTCGTGTCAGTAATGGCACACGGACAAGATAGTACAAAACGAAACCTCCCCAGACATCATCTGGTAGGCGATTTACTGCGTGAAAATAACACGTACCATGATCCATCTGTCAAGCTTCTTGACGAGTCGAATCTCCTCGGGGTCGGTCTTTGCAGCCGCGCCTGAGTAGTCGACAGCGGCATTCTTATCTTTCAAGTCCGCGCCACTGATGGAGTTTGTGCGCTCCTCATGAATAGCTTGCTGTTTCTCAATGTCCAAGGGCGCAGAGCCGTCCTCTGCCACCGGTGCTGGCACAGGGTCTTTCATTGTGGACATGTTGCCGGTGTCGAAATTGCCGCGGGAAGAAGGTGAAGTAGTGAGCCTAGAAGTGCAGGATTTTGAGCACTATCACAACGAGTCGACGAGTGTCTGATCTGCTGTTGAGGACTCAGGAAGAGGCTCCAGATTCAAGGTCTGAGAAGTAGCTCCCTTTTATCAGTTTGAACGACATGGGCACCCTCCACGTTCTCCAGAGATAGATCGAGGTTTCCCCGCAAACCCCGGGAATCCTTCAAGCGGTGGGGATTGTCATGAGTCGATGCCAAACTAGAGCGACGAGATTGGTCCAGGCGCCTCCGTTGGGTATACCAAGGTCGATATTGCGGGCTGGTATAGCACTAGTGTTGAGCGACGGCGTCGGGGGACGGAGCCGCAGGCCGCTCGTTCGGCCTGGCCACCGAAGAGTGCGGTGTTGATTATGGACGGTTGTGCCCCAGGGGCGATCTTGGTGCGATAAGGGGCTCCAGGAGAAGAGACCCGCCTCGGCTTCGGCGCCGCTCGCCGCCATCGGCCCCGTACCGATCTTCGCCCCTCCACAAGCTCACCCACAAACATTGGTACCGCGCAGTTCGTTTGAGGAATTGATGCATGGACACAGGCTGGGATAGAGGCGGTGGTCTTGGCTGGGCTTCGGAAAGAAAGCAATCGGCATGTTGGTGGGAGGCCCGCCCCCTCATTCGGCATCACGGCCCCGGTGGGACACGAGAGGCCTGCTCGGGAGTCAGGGTCATCCCCAGGCTTAGATATTCGCATTTCTGCAGGTGGCGTTCCTCGTTGATCCACAGTCATCCGGTAAAGATCGGACCCTACTTGAGCTGCTCGCGGGAGTCCTCCTCTCAACGCTGGGCAACTCATCCGAGATCTCGGCTGTGTCTGATCCTAACCCCACTGGTCCACATCTCCAGACAGGTATATGAGTGCCAGGTTGGCAGTCACATGAGCACCATAGACGGTCGTTCTAATACGTCTCTTGTCTCTTTATTGCCAGACCTCATCGCAGCCGTACCGTTGTCCCTTCGTCCACCATGATAGAGAAACCTCCCCTTCGAGTCGGCAACGTCTCTGGCGCCACGGGCGACCACCCCGAGGCCATGGCTCGCATGGTCCGCTCCGGGAATGTCCAAGTCATCACCGGTGACTGGCTCTCGGAGATGAACATCGCATGGAACGCCATAACCAAGCGCGACGTCGACCCGGACCTCGGGTACGAGCAGGGCTTCTACGACCAGCTGGAGACATGCCTCGACGACATCATGGCCCGCGACATCCGCGTCGTCGTCAACGCCGGCGCCCTGAACACGGCATCGCTGTTCCGCAAGGTGAAGAAACTCTGTGCGGACCGGGGTTACGCGCCCGGCGTCGCTGCCGCCGTCCTCGGAGACGACGTGTCTGGTCTCCTGAATAAAGAGGACCCGGCGAATCGCATGCCTCACGGCCCGCGCTTCGCGCACCTGGACCATCCCGAGTGGACGCTCGACAACTGGGGCTTCACGCCCGTCGCGGGGGCCGCGTACATCGGGTGCTGGGGCATCGTCGCAGCACTGCGTGCCGGGGCACGCATCGTCGTATGCGGTCGCTGCACCGATGCTTCTCCCGTCATGGGGGCCGCCGCGTGGTACTACGGATGGCGAGAAGACCAGTTCGACGAGCTCGCCGGCTCTCTGCTTGCCGCTCACCTCATCGAGTGCGGGCCGTATGTGGTGGGGGCCAATTTCTCCGGCTTCAAAGACTTCCTTTCCGATCTGGTCGACCTCGCATTTCCGGTGGCCGAGATCATGCGGGACGGGACATGTTCCATCACCAAGACTGCCGAGGGGGGAGGCCACGTCACGCGCCATACGGTGACGGCACAGCTGCTCTATGAGCTGCAAGGTCATTTGTATCTGAATCCAGACGTGGTGGCTGATCTGAACAACGTCAGGGTGGCCGAGGTGGCAGGAAGTAAAGACCGCGTACGAGTGACCAATGCTCGAGGACTTCCGCCACCACCCACCACGAAGGTCATGTTCGCAGCCGAGGGTGGCTACCAGGCCGAAGCCACCTTCTACATCAACGGCCTGGACGTCGAAGAGAAAGCAACCATGATGAAGAACCACCTCGCGCACTTCTTCCGCGACAGTAACTTCAGCAAGTTCAGCATAGAGCAGTATGGCAGCCAGGTGCCGAACCCGGCATCACAGCAAGCCGGGACCGTCATGCTGCGGGTGTTCGCCCAGGCACGGAAGAAAGCCGACATTGCGTCGCTCAAGTTCAAGACGCCCATCTACGCCGTCAGGATGCAGAGCTACCCCGGCTACCACATGTCGCTGGACTTCAGGACCATGGACCCCAAGCCGTTCATGGAGATGTTCCCCGCCCTCATGCCCCAGTCGGCCATCCAGCATCGCGTCGAGCTGGGCACCGGACAAGTCCTGCAGGTAGATCCGCCTCGCAAGACGAGCGTATATCCTGTCAAGCGGCCGACGTCCGACACCCGGGACCCCATCGACCTGCTCTCCCTCGGCCCGACCGACTTCGTGCCCTTGGGAAGCATCGTCCATGCCCGGTCCGGGGACAAAGCCGACAACTCCAACGTCGGCTTCTTCGTCCGTCACGATGATGAGTACGACTGGCTGCGGACCATGTTGACAACCACCCGGCTAAAACAGCTGTTCGGGAATGACTGGTTCAAGATCAACCCAGATAGGCGCGTCGAGCGCGTGGAGTTCCCCGGCATCAACGCCGTTCATTTGTGAGTAACGTGCCATAACCTGGAGACAACGGAGGCTGACCCTCATCTAGCCGTATCCTGGATAACCTGAACGGGGGGATCGCATCGTCCGATCGCATTGATGGCTTGGGCAAGGGAATCGGAGAATACCTACGGAGTCGGTTTGTAGAGATACCAAGGGTTTTCCTGGAAAGGGGTCGTATTTGAGGTTTATCTGACTAGCGATCATCATCAATGAAGCAATGAACCTTCAAATGTATCGCTCAGGGGTCTCCCCAAGACCAACTAGCCAGTCTTGTGAGAGCTGTACAATCGCATCGCTGTGATATTGGTCATAGCAAATGCTCTGGAGGTCTCCGAAGCAGTCACGGAGAGTGTTGTCGACCGTCATGCTGAAGAGTCCTGCTTCGCCCACGGCATGGTCGTTCATGACGCCTTCCATCCCGGAGGGTGTGAAAGACGCCGTGTTTCCTTGCTGAGATTCGGCGGCCCTGGCTGTCGCCGGTGAAGAAGTCGCGGCGTCGCTCATTTGATTATCCACAACGTCGGCGACGACGGCGTCGCTCAATTTGTCGAATACCTCGGAGCAGCTCCTTGCCACTGCCCAGCGCTCCGATACAGCTACAAGCACTTTCGAGCAGGCCCTGGTAGCATTCACAACCTGATTGATCGTCGGCGTGGACCGCAGGAAAGCAGACGGGACGTGGTGGGTATTCTCATGGCTGTGTTCCCTGCTCTGCAGATGCTGTAGGTGGTTTCGAAGGGCGTAAATGTAAGACAGGCCAGCAATGAAGACAGAGTGCAGTGTGACCCAGGAGTAGTTGATCCTGCCTGTCCTGTGGAGGCTGGCATATAGTGATATGGCTGATTGCGAAGAGTCGTAGACATGCTGCAAAGCGACGTTATTCCGCGAGGCATCGCAGAGCGAGGGAGATGGTCTGAACAGCATCAGAATCCCATTGTGGTACAGCAAGTCGTACCATTCCTGGGAACGAAAGCTGGATCTGCTTGCAGGCGAAACTGGTGTGGCATTTGCGCCGACGAGTGGAAGAGAAGAGGTTTCCACGTGCCACTCCCGAAGCTCCTTGACCAGATCGTCACGTATTGCTTCATACGCCGGAGGCAACTCTCTCTGTGAGACGGATGTTCGATGCAAAGCGTTGAGAATTTTGCCGCATATCAATCGATACCGAACGATGTGGACAAAGATTGCCGTCGAAAGATACCATTCCGTACTCCCATACGCGGCATGTGCCAGGGATTGAATCGCCGAGTCTGTGAGGGAGGCCTTGCGGAGAGCCTCAGGATCAACGTAGGGTAGATCCACGTCAATGTCATCGAGCTGAATCGCCAACGGCCTCCCAAGAACCAGACTGGCCATCCTGTCCATGGCGACCACGCTCCAGAAGCAGCGCTTTTTCACCTCGTTCTCCGCCCTCCTGTTCTCATCTTGTGCTTCCGTTGGTTGCCCTTGGCCTGGTCTTGTCGGGCCGTACGCGGAGGCTCTGTGAAGACCCAGCTCGAAACACATTCTCGCGGCAACGCCAATGAGATGCCAGACGCTGCCGGTCGTGTCTTGAGAAGGGGTGCCCATGCGGTACTGGCATATGAGGAGAAGCGCTTGCAGCGCTTTGATGCCCCCTTGCGCGAGAACATCCGCCAAATGTACGGCGGCGCGGTCGTATGAGATTTCTGCATCCCAGATCCCATTCCAGTTCAACTTGTGAACTTGCGCGGTCCCAATTGCCAAAGTCATGTTGATCAGGAAGATATCGAATGGCGTACTCTGACCGCTTCCACCGCCTTCTCCTTGGCCATCAATGACGGCATAAACGCTTTCCAGGGCCGCATGTAGGTCCCGGGGATCGAGGAACGGGTAGTGGAGTCTGTCGTGGTTGCAATAAGCCTCGATGATCTCTGCAGCGAGCGCCTTGGGCGGCAGTGGCGAAGAAACCACCCTCTGTCGAGTTTGACCGGGTGCCGAGTCGATGGTCTGATTCGAAGAGACCTGTGTGGATGCGGGCTGGTTGGAAGCCAGCAGGGTCACCGGTTGAGACTGTGGTTGAAGCAGGTTGGCTAGGAACAGGCCACTCGTTGAGCCTACGAAATTGCGTCCGCCGCCAGCGCTAAGAGAAAGATGGATGACCTGATTGGCAACCTCGTCGTTGCCATTCGGTGGTCTTGGCTCTGCCTGTCCGGAGTGAAGGCCCAGGCCTAGGAGAGAAGGCGCAAAAGCTGCGGCTCGAGTATCCGTCGTTGTAGACCCAGCCGGAGATGCCGTGGCTCTTCCTTGGCTGTGCGAGTCTCCTGGCTGCTGTCTGGCAGCATCCAATTGCGTGCTCAGCGATGCGTTGTCCGCTTCAAGGCGTCTTAGTCTCTGTTCGAGCCTCTCGACGTCTTGCCTTCGTAGCTGAACCTGGTGCTCCCGTGGAGCGTATTGGCACTGGGCATTGAGCCGTGCACATGGTGCGCACGATGGGCGTTTCCTGTCGCAGCGTACTTTTCTCCTGTGGCAGCGTTGACAGGCGCCAGTGCGGCTCGCTATTGTTTCCGAGGCGGACATGGAGTCAAGGTGGGCAGTGGTTGATGAGATGAAGTTGAAGGAGGAGAAGCAGAGCATCACGATTAGCACCTCACGCTTCCATAAGGGGCCCCAGCATCAGCGGGACCGCCCCACGGGGGATCACTAGACGGCCAGGGGCTGGAGTAGCTCCTTCCCTGACCACACTAACACCCGCTCAAGGCGATACGCCCTGTTGCTAATGACTGATCTCGAATTGGTGGTAAAGGGAACCAACACAAGCAAACGAGAATGCCTCGCAGAAATCAAATTCATAATGTACCCATTTACAGTAGCCATTTCGCCAGTATTTGCACCGATCATGACGACGCATCCTCCTCTGTAGCCTCCTCGAACTGGACAAGAACCGTGCCCGCCTTGCAGATATCCTGTGAAAGCAAAAGTTAGCGTCGCGTTCAAATGCAGTCACCAGATCATCTTTGACTTACGCCCTCCTTATGTGCCAGCTTCTTGACGATACCGTCTTGCGGTGACCTGATTACGGTCTCCATCTTCATCGATTCGATGCTGCTCCGCGTTAGCATCCGAGCATAAGCCTCACTGGCGACAGGGATACTTACACAACCAGAGGTGCCCCCTTCTTGACCACCTCACCCTCGGCAACCTCATTCTTCAGCACCTTGCAGGGCATCGGTGCCACGACAGACGCCGTCGCCTCCTTCAGGCCGAGGGCCTTCTCGAACCACGCCGGTGGCATCAGCGCCAGCTCCGTCCTGACGCCGTGCTGGAACACGACGACCTTGGAGTCCTGGCCCTCCGAGGCATTGGGCGTCGTCCTGACGACCGTGGACGAGATCCTCTCGCCCGGGAACAAGCTCGTCAGCGTGCTCGTCGTCGCGTTCGTCGGCGCCGCGGTGCTCGCCACCCGCTCGAAAACATCAGGCGTCTCCTGGCCCTTTCTCGACACGGAAGCGCGGAACATTCCTGAGCCGGACTGCGCCACGGTCACCTTGACCACTTCGCCTTCTTGGTCAGAGTAGGTATCCAGGACCTTGAATGCGTATTCCCGCTCTGTGGAGGCGTTCTCGATGCCGAAGCCCAGAGAACCGCCGTTCGTGGGATTCCTAGGAAGCTGGGCCAGCAGCGTACCCAGAGCTGCCTGCACAAAGACCTCGCTGCCGATTGTCCTGGGAGCGAAGAGCTCGTCCTTCCACTTCTCGATGAATCCAGTCTCGACATCGCCCTCAATGAAGGCCGGCGAGCGACACATTCGCTTGAGGAACTCGATGTTGGTGCTGAGGCCGACCACCTCGTAGTCCCGTAGAGCAGTTTCCAACCTTCGGATCGCCGTCTCTCGATCAGGTCCTCTCACGATGAGCTTGGCAATCATGCCGTCGTACGCTTCGGAAACGGTGTCGCCCTGGACGAATCCAGCATCGATACGGATGTCGGCGGATGTGCCCGGTGTGGCGAGATGAATGAGCTTGCCCGAGTCGGGCATGAAACCCTTCTCGGGGTTCTCGGCGTAGATTCGTGCCTCGATGGCTGCGCCACGCTGCAGTATCGCGTCGTGGATTTCCTGTTGGGTCATGGGAAGCTTCTCCCCTGCAGCGACGTTGAGCTGCCACTCGACAAGGTCCGTGCCGGTGACCATTTCGCTTACGGGATGCTCCACCTGGAGTCGGGTGTTCATCTCCATGAAGTAGAACTCTCCCGTGTCGCGGTCGAGGATGAACTCGACCGTTCCCGCACCCACGTAATCGACGGCAAGCGCCGCCTTGCGTGCCTTATCCCACAGGTCCTGTCTCGTGTCCTCGTCCAGGCACGGCGCAGGAGATTCCTCGAGGATCTTCTGATGCCGCCTCTGGACGCTGCAGTCTCGCTCGCCCAGGGCGACACAGTTGCCGTGCTTGTCCGCGAATACCTGCACCTCGACGTGCCTGGGCCGGACGATGTACTTCTCGACCAGCATGACCTCGCCGCCCTCGCCGAAAGAAGCCTTGGCCTCGGCCCTTGCGCTCCGCAGCTGGGCGGGGAATTCGTCCTCCGTCATGACGATGCGCATGCCCTTGCCTCCACCACCCCTGACGCTCTTCAGGAGGACAGGGAACTTGATGTTCTTGGCATGCTGCAGGAGCTCTGCCTCGCCCTGATCACTGCCGTGGTAGCCAGGAACGCACGGCACGCCAGCGGCGTTCATGATCTCCTTACTTCTTGCCTTGTCGCCCATCTCATTCATGGCTTTGGACGGAGGGCCAACGAAGACGATCCCTTCCCTCTCGCACTTGTCTGCGAAGGCGGCATTCTCCGACAAGAAGCCGTAGCCGGGGTGCAGGGCCTGGATGCCATGCTTCTTTGCCAGGGAGATGATGCGGTCGCCGTCAAGGTAAGCCTTCGGTTGGCCAAGGGATAGCGAATGCGGGGCGCAAGCAGCGTGCTGCGACGATGCGTCGGGATCTGTGTAGATGGTTGTCGTGCGGATCCCGAGCCTGGAAGCGGTGTCGTTGATCCGAATGGCAATCTCGCCGCGATTGGCAATCAGGAGGGAGGTGATGGGGGTTACTTGCGGAGAGGCTGGTGTCGAAGTGGCCGTCGATAGAAGCCGAGGCAATGGGCGGATGAGCCGTTGTTTGTTCTTAATTGATCGCATACTGGGCTTTCTCTGGCAAACAGATAGTTCCTTCTGGTCTTTTGGAACTTCTCGTGTGTCTATTCAGAAGGAAGATGTAGAATTTTTAAGGGAGGTCGGCATATGTGTTCACGCCCGGAGCCCGAGGTGTTGAAGAAGTTCGGTGGTCGAGGAGCTGTCGCGCGTGAGAGCTGCCCTGCCGACGATAGCCGTGCCGGGGGGCTGTTGACCTTGGCGCTTCATTGCCGGGCTGAGCCGTCTACAGTGCGATACCGATACGCCGATACCCCGCCTCCGCCGACGACCTGGGAAAGCTTGGGCCATCTACAGATCGATCTCCGGTACCATCTGCGTCACTCTGCCCCTCCTTAGTAATCGACAGCTGTGTTCTTGGCACGATGCTTGATCCTCAACCTCAGCTGAGCAACAGCGAACTCGATAGCTGCCGATCTCCAACTGCAGGTTGAAACAGGGCTGATTTTGATCTCACATCATCACGAGGCTCTCAAAGATTCATCATATTCATCATGGAGTCCGCACCCCTCAATTACGAGGCCTCCGCAGGAGACACGAACAAGCAGACGACATCAACGCTCCCTGCAGAGGTCGTCCAATGCATCGAGAATGCCCGCTTCGTATGGTATCCCTTGTGGTTCAGATGCCGATTTATCGCTGACTTTAGCTCCAGCTCCATCTCGCGACATGTACCGATAACATCCCGCACGTTTCCCTCATGAACTACACATACCTGCCCTCCTCTCAGTTCTCCAATCTTCCCGTCATCGTCATGACGACGAATCCCGCGTCCAAGAAGATGAACAACCTCATATCCAACCCGAACGTGTCCCTCCTAGTCCACGACTGTAAGTCACTGCCGCACCCCCTTGACCCCCGCGGCAGACTCGCCTGACACGTCGTTACCAGGGTCCTCCCATCGTCCTCCCACATCAAGCCGCCGCATGTCCGGAGGCTCGCCGCCCCCCGCACCACGATCCTCGCTCGCCTCCCTCCTGCTCAACCTGAACACATCCGCCGTCTCCAGCATCAGCGCCACCATCAACGGCACCGCCAGCCTGGTAGACCGAGGATCGGAAGAGGAGCGGTTCTACCGCGACCAGCACATGGAAAACAACACGTTCGAGGGCGACGCCGCTGCCGGTAGCGCTACCGCGGAGAGTCTCTTCGGTTCCAACGGCGGCGCGGCGCCGAGCGTGCAAGCCGAGGACGGCGGCAGGGGATGCTTTGTGGCCGGCGAGGAGGTCCGTGTCATCGTGGTCAAGATTCGGGACGTGAGGATCAGTGATTGGAAGGGCGGCGTGAGAGACTGGGTTCTTGACGGTGGGGGTAATCAGCAATCAAACGTCAACGGTGTACTGTAGACTGAGAGATTGGGGCAGGGGGTTTGTTCTTGTTCCAGTGGCGCTTAGAGCGCACGACCATTGAATAATATGTCAATGGATGGAGCCAGAGACCACTCTGCACCAGCCACGACAGTCATTTTGGTATGAAATCTTATGAACAGTCGATGTGAGGACCTCGAGTACTACGTACTTGGCGCTACTTGCACTCAAAGTCGCCATCCCAACATTTGGATCGCCTACTACCATCCCCTGTGCCGAGCACGACGCTCGTACAGTCTCACACATCACGAGGATGACAATACTGCATGACTGAAGCCAGTTGGAGCATGCCGTACCGAGAAACCAATCTATGTATGACTTTTCCACCCTGGAAAGACAGGCCGCTCGCGACGCCAAACCAGCTATTTCCCCAACCCAAGTGAAGCAACTGTGTTCGGGGGGCTATGTTATGTCAAGCCAAATGCACGCTATCAGTGTATCAAGAAACAAATGAAAATTGCACCCAAAGCTCCGATCGTCCAGCACTATCCCAGCTGAGCCCATTCCACCACCTCGAGTGCGCACATGACGAGGATGAGTGTGGAAGGAAGAATCCTATGGCGGGTTAGCAGACGGCAAGGACTTCATGAACAGCGGGACTCACCAGATGACGTAGCTCTGGAACAGGATGTTGGACATTACACCCTCGTAAACCTCGTTGATCTGGCAAATTTGTGCCAGCTGGAGGGCGCTCGGGGCTCCCGTGAGGAGGAAGCAGACGATGACGAAGATGGGGTCATCGAGGATGCTGACGGGGACATACTTGGCGAACAAGGCCAGGACGGGAGCCATGATCAGAGTCGGAAGCACCATGCGGCAGAGAAGGGAGGCGATGAGAAGCTTGCGACCAATCTCCTCTTCTTCCGGATCGCGAAGCTTGTCATTCTTCTGCGTGTTGCGCGCAAGGTTGGCCCCGAGAACCACCAGGATGAGGGGAACCGCGACGTTGCCACTCGACTGAACAGCATTTGTGACGCTGTTCTTGACGAAAGAGCCCTCCTCAAAGAAGAGACGCTGCAGGGACGGAACTGAAGCGACGACGACAGCAATGAGCATCGCCCACAGGGGCGGGTTCATGAATTCCCACAAGAAGTTGTTGGTTTTGCGGGCAAATCGCGCGAGTCCAGAGAGAACGGCCTGGATCGGACGAGGTAAGCTTTCGAACATCTTAGTTGACGACGACTTGATGGCGTGTTTGGTAGCGGCGATCTTCTTCGAGATGGCCGTTTGAGCTCGGGTGGTGAAGCCCCTGACGCCCTCGGGAGTCTCCTGCTCATCTGTGTTACGGATCCGGGGAAAAGATAGCATCGAGTCGCCGTTGAGGGCAGGTTGGTTGCCGTTGAGTGGAGCGGTGTTCCTGTGCTTGAGGTTCTGCTTCTTCGGGGCAAACGTGTCGTCCTCGTCGGAATCCGAGTGAGTAAGAGAAACCCTGGAGCGATGCGCCACGGGAGTAGGGCCGCCAGGTTCATAATGCGACAAGTCACTACTTGAGGGCGAACGAGAGTTGGCGACGGTATCGCCGTCGATGCTAGGCAGTAGTGGGTCCGTCTCCTGGTGACTGGTCTCCTCTTCTTCGTTATGGTCGTCTCTGTAGCGGCCCTCTTCGACCTGTTCGTTCTGATATTCAGGATACTTCTCCTTGGGGGCCAGCAGAACATGATAGCCCCAGCTCCAGCGCACCAACTGGCCCAGCTGCTGGAAGATAAGGAGGTATAAGATACCGCGAGCGCCGACCTCATCGTCATTATCTCCAGGGATTCGATCCCAGTGCAAGCCCTTAAGGGTCTGCGACAAAGACAGAACGAGAGAGATGGGCAGCGAGTTGGAATTGCCGAAGACGCCCATGGCGGTCACAAAGTTGGAAGCCCGCCGGTTGAAACCAAAGAGTCGTGCCACAACCCAAGCTACCGTCCATGACACAAAGGTTTGGACAACGAAGATGACAGGTATGACGGCAAGTTCGACGAGCTTATCGGCGTTGAGCTGCGAGGCAAGCTTGGTAAAGACTGCGCGAGGATTGCATTAGCAGACTGTCGACGAAGATATGGGTTTGGGAGATACCACGTACTGAGGCAGGGAGTGAAGAGCATGACATTGAGGTTGGCGAGGAACTTCTGCTTGTCGGCATCGAAGTGACCAAGCCGAGCCACGATATAGCCAGGCAGGCTGACGCAGACAACCTCGAGAACTGCGGAGAAGACGAGAACGACCAGGGGGCCAAACGAAGGATGGGACTCGTGAGGCGTCGGATTCTGGAGGGCGGTAAATGGGTATTCGTAGGCATCCTGGGCCAGGTTCAGGAGACGAAAGGACGTCGGACTAGAGAAGTACGGCTGCGACATGGCGACGGTATGCTAGCCTCGGCGCCAGTCCAGACCTTGTTCGACGTTGGTGATCTGGCTGGGTTTTGGTACGAATAATGCGTGATTTCGAGAGATGTTGGTGGCGGCGTCGTCGTCGGTCGGCGTGCGAGGTGATAGTCGAATGTTCCTGAACAGCACCTTCCGAGTCACCGGCGCGGGGTTTCAAGAGCTGTTTGTGTTGCCTCTGGGCTGATACGCGACCGGGAAGAATATGTACTATGGTCCTGGGATTGTTGTTGGCGATTGCTTGCCGGTCGTGCCTGGCTGCCTGCGAGTAGGTGCGAAAGGAAAGCGAAGAAGGTCAAATAGGACAGGATAAAGAAGACGATTCGAAGGGGTGTGGCACTGCCAAGGCGAGGCAAGGGTAACCTTAAAAAGAACCTGGTAGCGCAGTCGCGCCGATGCGATGATGGTGGCCGTTTGGGCAGATGGGAGGTAACCCAAGACGATAACGGCGGGAGATTTGTGGTCCGTCCGTGGCAGGCGCAATTAGTAGCTCGAATCGCGATTCACTTTGAGCCCAAACTTCCAGCTCGGGCGCTCCAACCATCTACTAGCGGATGTTTCCAGCCTGTTTGCCAGCTCACGAACCTCCCAATTGCCGAACTCGGTCGGGCGCTTTCCGAGCTTGCCATCGTGCCATCAAGACGATATCCACGACGTGTATGCCCAGCCCGGATCGCCCGAACCTCGCACACACCCCTTGCGTTGTGTCGCCAGAAAGGTTGCAGCTTCGTCCAGGGGACACGCTCCGGACCTGTTGCCGCCGCGCATCCCTCCCAGCCCCTTGGGAGTCTTCATTGCGCCTCCAATCGGGGCAGGATATTAAGCGGGGTGCCACCATCACGTCCAATCAGTCGCCAAGTCTTGAGCACGATGACGGGATCGCAAGGAATGGTCCGCCCCATGTTGCTGGCTAGTACTCCCGCCACCATAACCGCCCAGCCGGTACCTGTCCGGTACCTGCAGGGATACGTGTCTGTCGCCGAGCGACGCCCAGGCCGCTCGTGGCGCTCACCAGCGGAATTTCACGATGGGTTTGGACCTGAAATCTTGGCAGCTTGGCCACCACTCGCGATGTGATGACTGCTTTTAAGATACAGGGGCAGGATACAAGCTTATATGATGGATTGTAAGGGCTTGCAAGGTGATCTTCTTCAGAAAAAGTTCATGGAAGCAAGGAAGCGACGGGGCTGAGGCTCAGACTGGCTGGCCTGTGGCACCCGCACATTTCAAGAGCGTTGGGGATCACGACAAATCGACTTGGCATGTGACCTTACCTCTTTTACAGCGTCTTCTCTGAAATCTAAATACCCATCGCCTGAAGGGAAGGCTCTTTTCGTTGCAAGAGAAACTTGGGGCAACTCACATTAATGGTGTGGTTCAATAAGTGCAATAAAGTCAAAATACGTCAATCTCGAAGGGTCTGGCAGGTTCTTTGGAATAAAGAACACCAAACCAGACTTCACGGTCCATTTTGTCCCCGATGCTGTGATTAAGCGTGCCAGAAAGCCCTATGCTAGATCCCATCGAAGGCAGTATGTGTCAACCACCTGATCTCATGGGGTCCATGGATGCATTGAACGTCGCCTTGAGTGGCTTTGTTGGCTTTCACGATGGCTGCATGAGTGGGATATTCTCACCGAAGAGCCAAATGAGAAACAAGCCTCAATCCAAAGATTCAGCAAGCCCTTGCTCTATCTCCTCGTCTATATCTTGAAGGCGCAAGGCCAGGAGCATTAAAAGTCGAACATATTTTCAGACTGCCACCTAACTATGAGCATCTCGACCTCATGAACTGTGAGTGCTCAGGACCAACAACCACAGCCTAGACGAGTCTTCCGATGGACTATGACTCTTCTAAAGTTCACGAAGTCAGTAGGACAGCATGCCCAAGCATCACACGTGGACTAATTCCTTCTAGTTCTGACCGACAATCAAACCAGTCCGATCAACGTGAAGGAAGCAATGCCGAAGAACCTCATTTACAAGAACTTGGCTAAAGGCGCATCTGTCGCCTTGAGCTATGTCGGTACGACTGTCAACAACCTTAAAAATGCTGCCACCAAGGCAGCGCATGGTATTGCTACCCCTAGCACGGGAGTAAATGCAAACGAGGACCAGGTCAACGGCCAACGCAACAGCCAGAAAAAAAAGGGGGCCGACAAGTCACAGCAAGAAGGCAGGAAGCTCGATGTCACCATCAAAGCTGAAAAGCCCAACGTCAAACAGGATCACAATGTCATCAACCGTCGTGCGACGATGTTGGATGATGAAGACGAGGAGGAGTGGGATGATATGTATGTCCCGCCTTGTGTGGTCAACCGCGATATCGCAAACGAGGACTATGACACCGGCATCACGGTCGAGCAGGGGCAGTGGGTACTCATTCCCCGTTGAGTCTATCGCACCTGACCGTTGTTGGGAGAGACGTATATCGTGAGAGCGGGATCTCTTGTCCAAGACCACGGTCTTGAGGAGATCTCGAGAACAACTAAATTGCCTGGCGCCGAAACGCGACACCTTGGGGCGTGAGAAACTCGCAAGGCGCAAAGCAACGGGTCTGGGATATGGCGGCAGAGATGTCGTGGGATATGCCACGTAGTGCAGCCTTCAATCGAATCTACCGTGCCGACTTTCTCATGGTTTGATGGAGTCCGCCATTGTGAGCTTTGCCTGTTGTTAGACCCAGCCCGAGGGCTTGCTGAGCACATGATGAGTCTTGAAGTTGTTTGTCAGGTCCCATCCGAGGGCGTTAGTACGCAAGTTGGCAAGTACGTCACTTGGGAAGAGTGGCGGCTGGCGGCTTGTTTCGACACAGTGGCTGAAGGGATCTGCGCAATGTGAAACAGCACGAGGTAAATCCCTGGCACGTCGTCCTGTTGAACGTCATGGCACACTGCACCAATGAAGTTCAGGTGGAGTCACAGCACGGTGGTGTCTCGACGATAAGAACCAATGTCGAGATCTACCAATCATCAGTCTCAGACGAAATCCGAGGTCCTGAGCCTGGAGAGCTTGTTTGACAGTGGGATACAGCATGTCGGGGGAAGCTAATGCCAACGTGATGGCAAGCATGAATCCACTTGCTAGGCATGTGGTTTGTACCGGTAAGTACAAGCATTCCCATTGACGCAATCACAGGTCGCCAGCCACAAGTAGCACGCCGGTGCGATGTCACGATACACATTGCATGGCGTGCCGAGAGTCAGAACAGGGCCCGGCATCTCGCAGAGGCGCATCTGTGCAACCGACAAAGTTGAACGTGCGGACTCGAAAGGCACGCAGGCCAAGGAAATTACATAGCGCTCGCCCCAATGCTGCAGGACCACTGTGGGCTGACGGAGGCAATGGCCCGGTCAGTTTGAGAGGTGTGCCAGTGGCCATGGAAGCAAGGAGGGCAGTGGCACGGAGCTTACGACGATGCTGGTGATCTGTCAATCTGCCAACTGCCTGGCTGCCCCAGCACATGTTTATTACTTATCAAGGTCAAGCGGCGTTGGCGGCGAGCATTTGGGGCTGGAGACCAGGTGTGGGATGTGGACCCCGCAGCTCCAGAGAGTGACGTTTTCTTGGACCATCCGGGCATGACGGGGCAGCGGCCCCGGCTTTGACCCGGAAGTAGGTACCTGAGGGTAGCGGGCGAGGGAAGGCAGTCAGGTACCTTCTGGTGCTGAAGTGCTGGGCGGGTACTTGCCTTTCCTTGCCTGCCCACCCTCCTTGCGTAAAGGGAAGCGCAGGTGAAATCTTGATGACTTGCTCCTGCCCCTCTCCGTCACTTGCCCTCCCTGCTAGGTGCGCATCAATCTTCAGTACACGGAGCCCAGCTGACCTGGGCGTCTTTTCATCCTCGACTTTCTAAATCCCCATCCCCTCCTAGCACTTCAAAGCTTCAGCACCAACGCATCCCAGTGACTGCTGCTAGGTACTCGCTTGCCACTGCGACACCCTCGACTCATCCTCCAGATTGCCCCTCGAATATTCTAGGCCTGCCCGCGATATTTCGCGCGACTGCCAAACTTTCCACCCAGCAAAAGGCCCGGTCTAGACCACCAGGACTTGTTGCCGTCTGCGCCGTCTGCACAGACGTGAGTTGAATTGACTGGTCCCGACAAATACACAACAATCACGCCTAGCTGCGTGCGCCGCTACCGATCAATTCGCCGATTTGCGCCTCCCACCATCGACCTGCGCCATCGTACTTGTCCGGACCGAGCCTCGCACCGCCCGATTGTGTCGACCCGTGCCATCACCAAGCATCGTGCTGTTGCCCAGGTCTCCCATCACTGTTACATAGCCCGCCTTCTTCTGGCCCGTCTTGCCTCCGCCACACCTTCCAACCCGTCGCACATGGCAGCTCTCTGCTAAGAGCGCTTGTTCAACCTTTCCTCGACGAGCGCCTGACCCCCACTTGTCCCCGATCGCCTTCCGCGCTGCGAAGACGGAAATCGACCGGCATCATGCCCGACTACGATGAGAACGGCTCGATGCCCGCTACTCCCGACGAGTACCTGGACCGGGAGGTCTCGGGCAGTCCGGCGTCCCCGGGCTCCGTGAGTTCTTCAGAGGCCAGCACTCCCCTCGAGGCACCCGTTGATAAAACGGGCGACGAACCGAAAAGAGTCCCTTCGCTGCGAAGCGTGTCCGAACCTCAAAACATGAATCCCTCCTCTACGCCGCTAGGCATGCTGAACACCGCTCGCCGCCCTCCGCCTACAGCGGCGTCCATGATGAGTGGAGGCGCAACGAACGACATCATGGCCCGCGCTCGCGCTCTGCATGCTCAACGCATGGCCAGACCAGCTGGACCTCAGGCGTCTGTGAGCTCAGCTTCCAGCTCGCCAGGCCAGTCGTCCCCTTCTACGAACTTGCCGGGCGGCATCCCGGGTAATCTCAACCTTGCTGGAGGCAACCCTACATTGACACGCCCGAGTCCTGGGGGCATGCCCCGTTCTGCGCCCGCCATTCCTACCAAGCCTACGATGCGGAGGAAACCGATGATGAAGCTGTCTGATATGGGAGGTCCTCCGAATGCCCCGGGCGGCCCGTCAGATTCGCAACAAGCAGGTGCAGGTCCCTCGAATGGTGTTGGTCATGGTTCCAAGATGGATGACTTCAAGAAGTACATCGATTCGGAAAAGGGATGGGTCACGTTCGACGGGGCTGCCACTATCACAAGGACCGGCGTCAACTTCGCCAACGGGCAGACTTTCAGCATTTCCCTGGACGAGGTCCAAGTCCTCGATGAGCTTGGCAAGGGCAACTACGGCACCGTCTTCAAGGTCAGACACGCCAAGCCCAGAGTTCCTCGATTTGGCCCCGGCCTCACGAGCTTCAAGGCTACTCCGAGTGTCCACAAAGCCGCAAGCGATCCGTCACCAGTACGTGGGGAGCAGGATGGCGCCCGACCTGCCGGTGGCGAGACCGATGATGGAACCACCGGTGTTACCATGGCTATGAAGGAAATTCGGTTGGAGCTTGAAGAGGCCAAGTTCACGACCATTCTTCGGGAGCTGGTCATTCTGCACAAGTGCGTTTCACCGTACATCATCGACTTCTACGGCGCCTTCTTCCAAGAGGGAGCAGTGTATATGTGTATCGAGTACATGGACGGGGGGTCCATCGACAAGCTCTATTCCGGCGGCATCCCGGAGAACGTTCTGCGCAAGATCACATATGCTACCGTCATGGGACTGAAATCGCTCAAGGATGATCACAATATCATTCATCGAGACGTCAAACCCACCAACATTCTCATCAACAGCCAGGGCCAGATCAAGATTTGCGATTTCGGCGTCAGCGGAAATCTAGTAGCCAGCATAGCCAAGACAAACATTGGATGCCAGAGCTACATGGCGCCCGAGAGAATCTCGGGAGGCGGCATGGCCGCGGGTGCGGACGGCACATACAGTGTGCAGAGCGACATCTGGAGTTTGGGCCTGACCATCATCGAGTGCGCCAAGGGCCACTACCCTTATCCACCCGAGGTGTCGTCTACCATCTTCAGTCAACTCAGCGCCATCGTCGAGGGTGAACCACCTGGTCTGCCGGAGAGTTTTTCGAGCACGGCGCAGGACTTTGTACATCGGTGCCTCAACAAGATCCCCAAAGAACGCCCGACCTATGCAATGCTTCTACAGCACCCGTGGCTGAAGACTTTGACGCAGCCAGAAACCATTGCGGAGGAGGCCGAAGATGAGGAGGGCGACGAGGCCAACGCCGTTGCCGATGCTGTGGGTCAGATCAAGCTTTCCTCTGGAACAGATGATGAAGAGGTAGCCGCATGGGTCAAGTCCGTCCTCGAGCAGAAGAAGCAGGGCTCCTACGGCACGACGCCCGAGAAACCGGCACTCCACGCTGCGCCGCTCGATGTCAGCCCCGCCAGCAGCCCGGCGATCGGGTCTGGACCGACCGGGTTCTGATCATGTTCGAGCTTTTAGAATCAAGCGGCCTGGTCAAAATCGGACATTGCCGCCTAGTCCAGACGAGGGCATTCTATGCCTCTTGCTACGGAGCAGGTCTCCCGTCATGGCCAATCGGCCGGCTCTTTTTCTTTCAATTCATAATCTCCTTTGTATGCATTGCATGGGGACTCGATAGTCCGCCCCTGTACACGGTTGGGACGAGGCATTGGGAGGACCCATGGCGTTGAGAGGTCTGACGATACAGGAATCAACAACTCGTGGCTCACGTACCTAGCATCAAGAGATGTATTTGTGGGCAGCAATCGACGGTAGCGTACTAGGTCGGTCACATGTAACAATTTTCCACTGCAAGACTTTCAGAGGCCGGTGTCGAATTTTCTCAAATTGTCATCGACCATATTAGAAGGTCACGTTGATGCTCGATATCCGAAGTCGACATTTTGACCAGCCAAATGAATGTGATTCGGGAATTATAATTACACGTAGAGCACTGAAAGAGAGTGACATGGGTCATTACCACCTTTTACCCTGGATATTCCTGCCGCGGAGCGAGGTCCTTGATCCGTTCTCGGTAACGCCAGCAATATGCAATCCAAGCCTCCTCATTAAACGCCCCGTTCCGCCATTTGTTACCACCTTCCTGCCATCATATATTACTCACACACTGATCGTAGATGCACCGCGGCTCATCGCCGTCTCGGGTCTGGCGCGACGGGCTTGGGATATCATTTACGAATAGTCGTCCTTGACGCGGCGGCTGCCGATGTCGTAGGACCTCCGGGACCGGGTGCTCTTGCTGCGGCGCCAGCTGCGACCGCCGCCGCTGCCGGACTTGTCGCCGCGGAGGCCGAGGATGAAGAGAACCGTGGCGATGAAGAGGGCGGCCCAGGCGCCCCAGCTGAAGCCGAAGGCGTAGCGGCCAAGGGACGCGTCGCGGCCGGCGGCCTGGAAGGCATCACGGGCCTTGACGAAGGTGGCGCTGTTGCGGAGTCAGTATGCTTGCCCGGCAGTTTTAATGACGTAGTGTAGCAGAATGGGAAACTCACGTCATCAGGGAGACGGCGAGGGTCAGGAAGAAGAGGCCGGTGATGGCGACGAGGCCGGCGATGGCGGAGCCGAGACGGCCGCAGCAGGCGAGGAAGGAAGCGAACCAGGCCAGGACGATGAAGAAGAGGGCGATCATGTAGAAGACCCAGCCGAAGCGCCACATGTAGAAGTACTCGCGGCTCGTGGTGCCCCGGCCGTGGCCGCCGATGAGGCTGTCAGGGACGCCGGAGGCGTCGCGGTCCCAGGCGTAGCCGAAGGGAGGGGCGGGCCAGGGACCGTCGCAGTTGCGGTTGCTGCCGTCGCACATGTAGAAGTAGGTCCAGCGCGTCGTGTCCTGGGCGCCCGTGATGCCGGACGTGTCGGCCTGGAGGAAGTACGTCTTGTTCAGGGGCGTCGTGTCCTGGACGCCGGAGAGGATGATGAAGAAGAGCAGGACGAGCGAGCCGGAGATGAACAGCAGGCCGAGGCCGCCGAAGGGGAGTTTGGTGTTCATCTTGATGATGATACTGGTATTGCCAGGAAATCACTACCGAACTGGGCGATCACACCGGTTATAAGTCCAGTGATCCGGGGTCAGGTCTGCGAATGAGCATCAGCTTGGAGCTCGACTCAAGGCAAAACCACGAGGCAGGCACATGTTGGCCAGGGAGGGAGGAGGCTCGGCGCAACGTGAAGCAGAGCACAAGAATGCGACATGAACGACGCAGCGGGACACCAGATTCGTCTGCTCACTTACTGTGTTCTTGGTTGTTCTACCACACTCGATCAAGCACCAGATGAGTCCAATGCGAAAAGCGCAAGGAGAATTTCAGAGTCGCGAGTTTGAGAGGGAGCCGAGAGCGCACGAACTGCAAGGGCGCAAGCTTTTGTCAGTCAAATGCTATTGGAGCCTTGTCGGGCCCAGCTGAGGGTGAGACCCAAGTAATGAGACGATGGGGAATGGAGAGATTGCGGGTAGGACGGTCACTCACCTCGGTAGATGGAGGGCAGAATGTAAAGGGATTATCCTTGGCGGGAAATGTGCATCGCTTGATGGAGTGGTGTAGGAAGAAGACTGGAAGGATTCGGATCGGGAGGTCTTGTCAAGAAATGGCGATGGGGAAGAAGGGACGAAAAGGGAGTGAGAGGGCGATGACGAAGACGAGACCCTTGAGCTTGCGCTAGAAGTTAGCGTTGTGGTCGTCGCCGGGGAAAGCCAGGCTTCACAGGACAACACACACGGGGGGACGGCAGGCCGCGGGATCGGAGAGTCTGTCGGTCGATCGTCATGTATGTCAATGCTTGACTCTGGACCCCTCAATCGACCCTGATGCGCCTAGCACGGCCACTTGGTTCCAGTTCAAGCTCAGCTCTGTGCCAGTCGGGTGAGGTGAGCAACCATGGAAAACTACTACAGCGCTGAGGTGCGCTGTAAGGTGATCAGGCTCATGACCGCTGCCCATGACGACACTGGACGACTGCCGATGCACTCCGAATTTGTGTACAGTAATGGGCCCGTTGATTGGACGATGGGCCTGGTCCAAGCTCTTTAGCATACACCGGAGGAGGCTTAGAGGGGACGCCGTCCGGATTGGGATGCTAAGTGCAGTGGCCTGAGCTCCCGAGCGGAATCGGGGGTCTCGACAGACTTACGTCATTGTGTTCAAGGCCAAGGACGTGGTGAACAAGCAAACAGGAAGATGGGTCTGGCTTCAGTCGCAAGCTCCCGGACTCGGGCCTCGGTGTCTCAGCAAGCTAAACCAGCGTCAGAAACCTGCGACAGCGTCCTGGGCTAGCCAGAGCCGTGCTCAGAAGCCGGGTCGGTCGGGGCGAAGAAGCCCTGGCAACCGAGGTAGTAGAGCTGCTCTTGCTCTCTCAGTCTCAACGACTTGGCAAATCCAGTCGTTTTAGGTGCCCAAGAATGGAAAACCTTCAAGACATGAACTGATAGATGAAATTCGAAGGACAAAGTCAGAGGTGATATTCTGATAGCAACACATGAAACTCAATCCTTTCCCGCTTGGTAGCATTACCGCAAGCCAGAGTGGCTGAATGGCTGTGGTGGCGGGCAGTTATACGTTTCTACCGAGCCGTTGAGCGCCACGTACCTTATATCCAGTGCAGTGTCAATAGCTATTCACTTCCTGCTCGACTGCCCTTGCTTGGAGTGTCTGAACACTCGGTGTTCACACGGTTCATACCACTGCCACGATTGCATTCATCATCTGTGGCTGCAGCGTCGGACAACGATGCCAAGCTTTGAGGATAACACGCGCCGCCACACCTGGCCCCGTGAGGCCGACGGGAGGAGCAAAAATCAGCTGTCACTGTAAGGCCCATGGCGAAGAAACCGCTCTATCGATCGAAACTCGACGTCTGCTGGCACCTACTACTTAGTACTGTAGATGCTGATCATCTGGAATCTGGCGAGGTCCGTGCTCCACCCATTGCTCCCATCCAGTGAGCGGCTCATCCCGTCGTCGGATCAGCTAGTGCATCTTTGATGCAACCTCGAGTCCCAAACATTCCCCAGCTCGGCATCCTTCTCTCCTATCTTCAGCACGACAGGCTTTCGCACTGCCCAACTTCTCAATGCGCCCTCTCGCCGCATGTCGTCTCCTCCCGCGGCCTTCGAGCATCTCCAGACCGACGATTCGGCGGGTATCGACGCTGCTCCAGCGCCTCGGGCTCGACAATGAGGACCCCAGCGCCCTGACACACATCCACCTCACCTCCGACAAGCCGACATGCCACCCATCCTACGCCACCGCGGCGGCTCTGCAGAATGAACTGCGCCAGGCCTTCCTCTCCCACAAGTCCGCCTCCTCGGCCTCGTCAACAAATTCACCGTCGCAGCCTCCACCGCCGCCCTTCGTCCTCTCCTTCACCCCGACGCCCACATACACCCTCGGCCGCCGCCAGGGCCCCCTCGCCCCCGACCAAGCATCCCGCCTGCGCCGCCCACTGCGCGTCGCAACAGACGACATCCCTTCTTCCTCCTCCTCCACAACACACATCCCCGAGACCGTCCAGACCGACCGCGGCGGCCTGACAACCTACCACGGCCCCGGCCAGATCGTCCTCTGGCCAATCCTCGACATCCACAGCGCCCACCACAAGCGCTTCACCGTCCGCTCCTACGCGCGCCTGCTCGAAGAGACGACCCAGGCCGTCCTCGCGCGCTTCCGAATCCCGTCCTACCTCTCCGAAGCCGACCCCGGCGTCTGGATCGGCAAGGCCCAGCCGGACGCGGACGACGCCTCGGGCCAGCAAGAATGCAAAGTGGCCGCCCTGGGCGTCCACCTGCGACGGCACATCACCGGCCTCGGCGTCGCGTTGAACATCGACATCGCCGTCTCCGGCGACGAGGACGTGAATCCCTGGGCGCGCTTCGTGCCCTGCGGACTGGAGGGTAAAAAGGTCACGAGCATTCGGGATCAAGTCGGCCCTGGTGCGTGGGCTACCCTGGTAGGTCATTATCGCAACGTTGGCGCACTCAGGGACGACATCGCCCGGCTCTGGGCTCTAGAACTTGGACTACGGCTGGGTGCGAAACCTGGATCGTTTGTTCCCGTCAGGGCTGCTGATGATCCTTGACGCGAATTGGCTCTCCGAGACCCTGGCGCGCGTGGCTGGGGGACCACCGACCCATTACCCAAGATCATCATGGCATATCACTTGAAGAACAATGTGCCATGTAGGAAACTTTTGTGTTGACGCCACACGGCTGAATCAGATGCTCGACCGCTCTGGCATGCATCTAAACCCCATTACTCGTCATGGTATTCGTACCAAACAAGTCCAACAAACACCAGGAGTGTCTTGAGAGTATTTCCCACATCTCAAGACAACAAACAGGATAATCATAACGCCACAAATGTCGATACAAGAGAAAGGGGAACGGGGACGGACCCGGCCCCAAGCCCTGTGGCACTCATCATGCCACAAGGCAGAATGCGTTGACCCGAATCTCAATCAAGATGCTATTTCGCTCGCGTATTCCGTACCTCAGACCCGCTTGCTGCAGCGTGGCGAACCTAGTATTCTGCCCTAGCCTTGGGCTTCTTCTTGCTGACGATGCCAATGCAACGTTCGCCGGGTTCATCATCAGGCGTCCATTCCTCTGGGTGGAAGTGAGGGTTGTTGTAGTGGGCCTTATTGAAGTGGCTATTCTTGAACATGGTCGTCGTGAAGCTCGGCTGCTCTGGGAATGGCGATTGCGACAGCAGGGAGGGGTCTCCACCGGGGTTCTTCAGGTGAAAGCATTGAGAGCTGAACCTAAGTTGATAGTCTACCGGCTGGCCTGACTTGTTTGAGCCGCCACCCTGAGTCGTCGGTGCAGGTACCCTTTGCTGCGACGGAGCAGGCGCTGGCGTGGCCCGGGCTGCCAATGGAGGAGCACCCGGCGGCGGGATAGGTTGTTGCAAGTGAGTATCGGGGAATGGGGCCTGCATCCAGGATGATTGAACCGTAGGGGTGTATGCATCGTGCATAGGGGAAGCGGGTGAAGATGCGGTCATTGAGGGAAGGGCGGGTGTCGGGCCGCAAAACCCGGGCAGCATGGCGAGTGGGCTGTAGTCGAGCGTTGCAAAATTGTGCAGGGAGGTGGACGGGTGGCTCGTGATTTGGTGCTGTTGCGAAAACGACGCGGCGCGGTGAACCTGCAGATTGACAGGCGCAGGCGCCCCAACAGGGGCAGTCGTCCCGGCAGGGTCTTTGTACAGAATATCGTAGTGGTCGGGCCGGAAAAGCAAGTAAATGATGGGCCCCAGGCTCCCGGAATCCTGACCGTTTGCCTCGTCGGGAAATCGGTACGTGTTGACCATCGATCCAGGCGTGCGGTCAAGATAGGCAATCTCCAATACGAAACCGATGGGTTTCAGAAGGATGCTCGAGAGTAACATGATGCTGAGATGGTCGATCTCCTTGTCTGGGACCTCAATATTGAGATGGGCCCAGGAGGTGACATCGCCTCCTGCGTCGAGGAACGGCTCGTACTCTGCAGCGTTGCCCTTGAGCCAAGCTCCAGCAAGCAGACGAAGGTGGTAGATGATGGCGTTGGAGCACTCGCGGTCGTTGAATCGTTGCATCAGGAGCGTCATGGCCGTGGAAGTGTCCCCGGCAATCTGCGCCAGGTCCTTGAGCAGGTTGATGGTTTCGAGGACCATGTCCTCGAAAAGTTCAAGATCGTAGCCACCATAAGTGGACAGATAGTTGTTCAGACTCGTCAACCGCGCAACTTCGTGATGCAGTCTCTCAGGCTCGCCAGCCAGAACGAGGTGCTCGAAGTAGCTAAATCCGATTGCTGTGACAAGTCCAAGTTAGCCGGTTGATCCGCGACACGCGGCGCGCTCATACGACATGTGTGCAGCCATTCCATCCAGCAAGTGTGGTAGCCGCAGTATACATCGTCTGACTTACCTCTCCAACCGCAATTGCCATCGCCTTGGACAGCCCGAAAGTGAGAATATGTCTGCGGCAAATTCTAGAATGGGTACATGTGAGCAAAAAGGCAGCTTCGTTGTGCCTCTGGCATGCAGCATGGAGAGACGTACGATCGTCTTTTCAACATAGAACGGATCCGCCTTGGCGTACTCCTCGGTGATCCTGTCGCTCGAACATTTGTCCCCAATCACCGGGCCCTAAGGTGAAAACAGAATTAGCCATTGATCTCTGGGAGTGATCGTCAAGTCGAAGAAGGGGTGTTGCGCATGGTGTCTAGGACCCTGTCCGAGACCTGAGTCGGGATCGGGCCGCTCGGAGACAGTGCAGATCGGGGGCGAAGGCAAGAGAGGGCCGTTGGCGCCAAACTCAATGGCTCGCAGCACGGGGGATCCGGACGATCATGTCACTCACCTCGAGCTGGGGCTGATAACTTTCTGCAGCCCGCTGTTGGGCAACGAGTTCATTTTGAAAGGCGGAATCCGAGGGAGCATCGCCAGCCATGTCGGCGGAGCGAGCGCGGGTTGAGGGGGAGGAGGCGGCCGGGGTGGCAATGCTGATGGAAGTTGGAAGAGCGTTTGCCGAGTAGGATTGGGCCGAGGAGGGGTCGTTGGCGCCGTTGGGGATGTGGGCGTTGGAGGAAGAGGCGGCCGAGCCAGCAGGGCTGGGGATGCTGAAGCCGTTGTTATTGTAATGGTGTTGTTGCTGCTGTCTCTGGTTGCACGAGGATGCAGGTTGGACAAAGTGCGCAATCGGCAGGTTGGGATTGTGGTGAGAAAGCGCGTGCAGCGGCGGGGAAGGATGATGATTGGGGGGGACTGTAGCGGTAGAAGTAGCAGGCCGAGTGGTGTAGGCTGGATGCTGGGTTCGGGTGTGGTTGCGAGCTGGACCGGGAGGGCGAGAGTGGGTGAAGCCGCTGTGGGCGCTGTGGGCGCTGTGGGTGTTTGCTTGTGTTCCAGCTTGCACCTGCGCTAGATGGCGAGGCTGCGAATGCCTGGCGGCAGCGGCAGCGGCAGAAGTCAGGTTATGAGGGGCAAGTGCCATGGGCATTTGTGACGAATACAGCAGGTGCTGGGGCTCAGGATGCTCCTGCCCACTTGTACCTGAGAACCCACCAGGACCACTCCCATCTCCCTTCAGGTTCGGGTTCAGATCGTGAAGCAGTCGGAGCTCCTCACCACTACCGTCTGCAAACTGCCCAGCCGCTTCGCCAACCACACCGAGACCACTTCTTGCTTGCCTGGCTTCAGAGTCGACTGCGACCGGCCCTCCAGGCGCTGCTCCAGAGACCGGATATACGTAGACGGGGTCCAGTTCGTCACCGCCGCTAGAGAAACCAATGCCGAGATCGTCGTAACCGGGCGACGATATTGTCGACGATGAGCCACCGACTTGATAGAAGGATGCAGCAAACGGCGTTGACCGAGGCTGGAACATTCTTCCCGTGGTCTCGATGCTGCCGAATGTGTTCCTTGGGAGCGCTGCGATACGCGAATTTCCCGCTTGCAGACGTGCTGTGCTGTTACTCCCAACGGCTGATTTCCTTTTCGGGTCGCGGAGCTTCGATTGATCATCCATTCACTGGTTACTGGAAGGCTGGTCCCGTACAGCAGGCGATGGAGAATCGACCGTGGTGCAAAGACAGTACTGGAACCCAGGCCTCACTTACTGAACAGTGTTCTCGGGGCGGATTCGTCGCGCTGCGTGCGAGGGAGCCAACAGAAAGACGCTTCCTGGTAGCGTATGAGATGATCGCTCACGATTCTCCAGGTCCGTTTCCACTGGCAATTTTGATCAGTTGTCGCGACTGGCGCAACGGGGCAGCAAGCTGCTCGGCTGTCGACTGTCTATGGATAACCTTTCTCGTTTTGGCTTCCGAGGGAGATAACCGGCGACACTGAGTGCAAACCTCGACCGATGTTTGTCGTGTGGTTTCGTATAGATCGACAAAGCACAGGTCGCCAGGCATGTGTTGTGGATGGAGAACAACGAGCAGACCCTGGCTGGGAGGATCGAGAAGAATGCAAGGTCGCTGCAAAGAAAGAACGTGTCCGAAAACAGAGGAGAGCGAAGTTCTATGGCGCAACGAGGGGAGCAATATGAAGAACTGCGGCGCAAGGGGGAGGGGAATTAACGAGTGTTGCTTCAGGTGGGGGATGGGCCTGATTCGGAGGTGGTATGGCAGCGCATACCCGGTCAGGTTGAAGGACGAGGACGACAGTAATGGAGACAACAACGACAATTATCAGCACTCCGAGTCGAGAAGGATGGTCGCGGGCCGGCAGCAGAACATGGGACGACAAGTATTGCACACTATCTTATCCTTCCCAGCTTGAGCAACAAGGTCTCCTCTTCTGGAGGCTCACGTCCCCGACGGCTGCTGGTCCCGTCCTGCACCCTCGTCCTCGTCCTTGAGCGGAACGACTCTCGTCCATTAAGCGAGGATAATAGCACTCTGAGGTGTTCCCGGGGTCTTCTGGCACACCCCCTGGATGCACATCAGCATATCTATGCTTCGGCACAACCATACGTGCGTCGTCCATGGCGCCGTGCAGGCACGCTCGAACACGCCAAGGGCTCCCGATAACGTCCAGAGGGTATGGCATCGAAGACTTCCCGTGGGCCAGACGAGGTTCAACTATAAGTCTGTACCTGGCACTACGTACGGCATGGTGCTCCTCCTGCGAGCACCTCGGGGAACGGTCATTCATCAAACTCAGTACATTTTGTGCTCACTAAATCACCTATGACAGCCGTTATTACAAAGCTCAACCGACAGGACCAATTCGGCAGGCAAAAGCGAACAAATATTGCGCCGCGGCCCTCTTGCCTTGCGGTGCATGGATTTTTTCCTGGGCTATCTGGCAACCCCTGGCGCATCCTCCAGATGGTTCCGCAAGCTAGCAAGGGGCTGCAGGGTTGGCACAAGCAGCCGTCGGGGGATCGGCGCTCCCCAGTCCATAACGGTTTCGGTTTCTGCTGTCACGTCGACCTGCCAGTTCTCATCCCCACACCTTGGTGACCGACTGGTCGGCTGGTGCGCCCTGGGCACCTCGCGGGCTGTGACATGGCCCGAGCCTTCGCCCGCGATCTTGTCAACAAGCCCGTGTCACTGCCCCTGCCTTGACCGGGAGAAGCATGCCTGTCCACTGTGACGTTGGCCTCGCAGGCCTGAGCAGGACGATTGGCAACGCCACAAGGCGTGGGAAAGCGTGGCCTCGCCCTACGGTCAAGCTGATCGAAGGACTTGCCAAACAGGCCACTACGCCGCTTCGATGGGTGACAAGACACTGGCGCCAGAGAGCTGACAATCCTTGACCTCACCCGCATCGGCGATGCACCCTGCTAAAGGTTTCTGTGACCCCAGCGCGGGGGCGTACGTTCTACGTGAGAACGTATCTTGCTTGAGACGCCAGCGGGACACATTCCAGGACCGGGAGGGACAGATGACCTTGTGGGTAAGGGTATTAATGAAGAGCCCTTTGCCGAAGCATCTACAGTGTGGGGTACACACCACGAAGTCTTCCCAGGCATACAAGTATTGGAAAGGGGCCATATGCTGAGCAGCTTCATACATGCAGCTCTCTTGCTTGTTGCCGGGGCCGGTGGCCTGTCATCATCACCCACCCGCGGAGAAAGAGGGGTTGCCGATGGCACGAGTTCAATCCTTGGACACTTGGCTTTGCGCTAGATGCTCCTGAGAAGCGCGGCATCTCAGGTGGCGAGCCAAGCAACGTTGGTGGTCGCGTTGGGCGTCGCCCGTGTCATCGCGGCCTTCAGATGTCACAATTCTCCAAGCATGCGACAATCGACAATGGCACGCATACTTGCATTGAGGCGCGCACAACCGTACCGACCACCAGGATGCGCATGGCCATGATCTCACCAGGGGCGAACTTCTTCCCATGTATCTTTCCGAAGTGCGGGATCGCGGGCAGTCTGTAGGGCTCTTGTGGCGCGGCTTGTAGCCTCGGGGTTTGAGACCTCGGGGTGTGAGCATCTGGAGCCTCTGCGAGGCACGCATCGCAGGGTATATCGGCACTAAACTCGACTTTTGCTTCATCATGCTGGAATATGGCAGCCAGATGGGAGGGCCTAGATTTCTCGACACTCACCAAAGCCTGCTCCGGATTCCGGTGGCAGCTTGCATGCAATTTAGCAGGGGGGGAGCGAACCACGAGGCGTCACTGGTCAAGATGCCATCTACTCGACGCCGGCGGGCGGCACAGTCGCGCATACGTGCCGGTGATTGGGCAGCACGGAAACAATACTTGTCCCAGAAGAGGAGAAAACGGGAGCAGGCGTAATTGTACACCTCAGGTAACACGCACATGTCCCCCTGTCTGGCGTTTCGTGCGCTGGGGGTTGCTCCATGAACTCGACGGGTCGCGGCCGAAGCGCGAGGGACGGTACCGTCGTTGGCGTTGGTGTAACCAGACCCGCCCTGACGAACTGTGGGCAGAGGCCGTACGTACCATAATAAGTACCTGGCGTCGTCCCTGGTCAGTGGTCGTCGACATGCCCGTGCCGTAGTGGCACATGAGCCTGGACCTGGACCGGCAACGAGATTGAGATGCAGGGCGCATTCCATCTCTGCAGTCCCGTCTGTCGGGTCTGGCAGGCTCCTGGCACACGAGATAAATTCCTGCTCTCATATCACACCTGCTGTGGGTAGGATTATTGATCGGTGGCTAGCCGCGCGCTTCTTGTCGACACCCGTACATCAGGCGGGGCCTCAGATTATTCTTGAACTCTTGTCTCGTGGAATGGGATATTCACACACCAACGAAGGGCAGCACATCCATCTGCGGCTTCACAAACTCGGATCCGACGAGCGGAAGGGGCGGGGGCGAGTGCGGTGATCAGCCCCTCCTGTAGGTACTCGGAAGACGCTCTTCAGAGTCCGTTCACTTTCCTTCCAGGTAAGTAGGCTGGCGAACCCCGCCAGCCAGCCCCTGCTGGCCTTGGTCTTCAACCACAGAGGCGCCAGCATGAAGCTCGTTGGGAGATCTCCCACATGCCTGGGTGACAGCACACTTTCGGTCCAGACGGAACACCGCCGCAAGGGGTTCCCCCCTGGAAGGAGACGTGAACAACAAGGGGCCCGTCAAGCCGGAGCTTGTACCGCATCTGGGCCGATTGCGACCTCCACTTCCCGGGAGGAATGCTGTCCGCATGGAAAGGAAGGGTTCATCGGCGTGCCGTGTGCCTCTCCCCTGCCACATTGGGAAAGCAGAAAATTCCGACTGGCGAGGAGGACACGCAGGTAGCATCATGGCATGTTCCGGACGGCTCAGCCCTGCTCTTAGTGCAGAACTGTCCAGGAATGGTCCGAAGGCAGCTCGGCCAGCGCTACTATGCTATTCCAGGGCACGCAGACGCCGGCTCGCCGGCAACAGCGCCGCCTCGGGGTGAGGGCTCAAATTAGGCGCGAGGGAGAGAGGTCCACACCGAGGGACAGGCCTCGATGCCATCGACCAGAGTCGACCTGGGCCTCACCAGCGTCGCTTGATCTTCGGTTGCAGAGACACGTCAGATGCTGGTCGCCAATCCAATCGAGCTTATCCCGATGGACGCAAAACGCCTTGATGCCGTTTCTGGACATTCACCGAGCGTGTCGACAGTAGCCTGCTCGCCTGCGGGATCTTCCATCCGCTACCGAATGTTACGTAGAATACCAGCCCCGTCGAATCCCGCCGTGAGTCCTGGATAGCCAAACCGTGTCCTTGGTCTGGCCACCGTGGCCTCGGAGCGGAACGACGGCCGACAAGGATGCGGCCATGTTAGCACTGTTGACAGACCGACTCGAGCGTACATTTACTGATCCGCCAGCACGCAGATGGCCTTGGTCCCGCAGTGGCTATGGGGCGAGATGGTCTTGAAGTTTGTGGCCCCGATCAGATCAGTCGTGTAAACGGCCAACAGGCCGAGGATCCTTGCCCAGGTCCGGGAATCCGCGATGCGGAGCCAGTTCGGCAGCCATCGCTCATCAGGGGCAACATCGATCACTTGGCGTTCTTGTCCTTCGCCAGTGCTCGGAAAGCCAGGGGGTATCGGCGAAACAGGCTGCTCCTCCCGACGTGCTGTCGTTGCCAGAAGAAACGAACAGCGCACGGGACAGCAGTCTAAAGCCACGGCGAGGAACGGGAATGGCTGGGCTGCAGAGAGCAAACAAATGCGCCGCTCTGCTCTTGTGTGCGAGCTCTCAGGAGGATCCGTAGATGGATGGATGCCGGGCTATTGACGGCTTCTTGCAGCCAACATGCGTCGTCCGGACACATGCAGAAACCTCCGGCGTCTCCATACCGGTGAATGTGCTTAGCCACGCCACAGCATCGCGGCCCGTCCTCGCTGAGGGACGATGGTACGACTTGTGGCTCCGAAAAACAGATGCTACTCTGCAATTATTTCTATGCTAATGAAGACCTGCGGATCAGTGGCCATCTCATGTCGCCTTATCTCTCTACGAAACACCATGCGGCACCCATGCCGTCCGCTCGGGGAATGTGGTGCAACTTCCGACCACGGCCAGTTGACAGGTCACCATGATGAATTGGCGACCAGTCAATCAGTAACATGTAGATCATCGCACAAAGGGCTTCCCGTGGTTGCCGGGAATGCGTGCCAGGAACACAACATGATCGGTCCGGTAGCACGGCAGATAGCCGAACCACGGTTGAGAATTGACCAGTCGCAAAATCACTCAATCGTCAAGCGAAGAACCCAGGAGCCTACGCTACAAGCACATGAGAGGTCGATGCTGACCAAGTTCTTGTCCGTGGGCGCGTCGTCATCCAGTACACACAGAGTGAGAAAAGACCTCGTATTGATTCCTGACGGACCCGCGAAACCGGCCCTGCGTTGCCTCGCATGGCTCATCCTCCTGACATAAATCCCTCGCCACCATGGAGCTTCAGAGCGGACCGGGAGACGTTCCCACCGATATCAAGACACCGGGAGGGTAGCAGCGAAGTAGCGTTGATCATCTCGGTCTGCTGGGGATACTACCAGCGCTTCATTGGCGCTTCATGCCGCCTCCCTGAGCGACTCCGCATGCTTTCCCGTTTGCCGCAACACACGGTGCTTGGCCGACATCACCGGAGCGCGAGAAGCCGCGAGGGATGCCCCCGAACGCTCCCGTCCTGCTACTGTAGAGAGATGTGGTGTTGAATTCAAGGCGCTTCATGGAATAGTTATGCGATCACACTAGACTGGCTGGCTGGTTTCATGCTCGGCCGCCGCCCTCCATAGTCCGGGTTTCCTCCCCAGGGGCTCCTGTGTCTTCTACCACTGAACCTGCATTGCTGCTTTGCCACGCTTGTTTTCCCTGCCAAAGTCCCTGCGTGATGCCCTTCCAATGGACTGCCCGAGGAGGTCCATCGTCTGGTCGCCCTGGCCAAGCTCGCTCGCTGAGCGGAAGCCGGCGCCGTCTTTGAACACTGCCTGGTAGATGCCGGTGACGGCACTGGTGAGCTGTGAGAGTGCCTGGATCCGGGCGGCGTCGGCGTCCTGGACGATTTCGAGGATGCCCTCCTGCTGGTTAATCTGGCCGCGGATCTTGCCGTCGATGATCAGGAAGCCCAGAATGTCCTGCACTTCGGCCTCGGAGATATGTAGCTGCTTGCCGATCCATGCGAGCTTCATCCTGGTGTACGGCGCGATCAGTTTCACGACACCCTTGGTCCGCATGTTACGCGTGACCTCGTCGATGTTCTCCGCGATGAACGGGTCGTCGAGTATGTCCTGGTTCTTCTGCAGCACGGCCTGGTACCCGTGCACGTCGTCCCTCTGGTAGCAGTCGACCAGCTCCGTCATGGCGGTGATGCGACCGTCGTTCTTGTAGGGCTTTGTCTCCTGGGAGTCGAAGGGGTTGATGTTGGACTTCATGAGCATGGTGGTGAGGAGGAGGTACTTGAGGACCTGGATGCGGTGCAGCGAGCCCGCCTCGTCGTAGTTGCGGAAGGACTCGAAGAAGTCGCTCTGCGCCTCGGACCAGTTCTCCTCGCTCATGTGCATCTTGCCGCCGCACTCGCGGATGATGCCCATGATCTTGGGGTGCGGGACGGCGGACTTGACTTTGAGGGCGCGCTGGTACAGCCGCTTGAGCTGCTTGTTGTTCTTGGTCTCGGCGTACATTTGGATCTCGAGGGCGTAGATCTCGAGAGAGTAGGTGCCCTTGCTGGGGTCGTCCGAGCCATCTTCTCGCTGGCAGGACTTGTGCAGCTCACGGACCTTCCGGACCAGGGCGACGTAGTCTTTTCGGTCCAGCAGCAGCTTTGCCAGCTTGATGTTCGTCTTGAGCCATAATCTCTCGTTATTGGTGCTCTGGAAGTTCTTCAGGGTGAGGGAGTAGAAGTTCTCGACGCATCCGACGGACTCGGGTGATTCGGAGCCCTTCTCGACGTAGTCTAGTAGGTTGTTGATGGACTTCTCGGAGTAATTCCGTGTCACTGCCGATTTGACGTAGGTGAGAAGCTCTTCGTAATGTTCCGCGGCCTGCGTGTATTGTCAGCCCACGCACCGCAGCTTGGTACCAGCTTCGAGGATGTCACGAACCGTGGCGTATCGACCGAGCTTGAACTCGAGCTTGATTGCCTGCTTCAGACCTTTGAAGCCCCATTCGCCCTTTTCGGATTCTAGCGCGGGTATGCCGAGAAACTCGTCGATGGCCTCTCCTGGTTCCGAGAGCTTCTGTTGCTTCGCATTGTAGTATTTGTTCTCGATGTCGACGTCGCCCGTCTCTTCGTCATCGTCTTCCTCGTATTCGAAGTCGTACCTGCCTCGAGCATTAGCTATAGGATTTGTGTCTCGATATGACCGCGTACTGCTCGTCGTCCGACTCTTGCATGAAGTCGTCGTCCGACATTGTGGGCAATTGTGAGGAAGAAACGGCTCGGGAAGGTGGTTCTGTACAGATCGGGGAGTGTCTGTAGGCAACGGGTAGATTGATATGTTGCGCGGGCAGCTTCTTCCGGGGTGAGAGGAGTTGAAACGTGAAAAAGAGCAAGAAGTCACGACGCTGGGTATCGAGCGGCTGTCCGTAGATATAGTTGCTGGAGAAGTTACCAGTGAAGCTGTCGTTTGCTGAAATTCGTGGGCAGCAGTTGGTAGCTCTCGCAACCTTCATTCACCACGAGGTGGAGAAAGATGGAGGCGGGTTGGCGGGGCATGCCACCGGGAGCTTATCGATTGTGGACCCACAGTCATAGGTGCACCCATGCTGCCTGGGCTTGATGCACGGACCGGTCGAAGCCGCCACTCCAATTGCCAACCTTTTCTGTTTGCGAACTTCAACTTTTGCGAACTGCGCTCTTCAGCACCATTTTGAAAGTGCAACAGCGTACCCGGCACGCATATTCATACGGAATTTCTCAAACGACTCACGAAACTTCTTCAACATGGGTGGCGACCTGAACTTGAAGAAGAGTTTCCACCCTGGACTCTTGCGAAACCAAGCAAAAGTCTGGGAGGAGGAGAAGCGCGCACTCGACGAACGAAAGAAGACGCAGCAACGCATCGATGAACTCAAGGAAGAGCGCGCCCGAGAGGAGATCCAGAAACAACTGGAGGCTGCCGGACACACCAAACGAATCGACCGCGTCGACTTCCTCTACAGTGGACCGACAGATGGCCAGACCGGAACAACGGAGGAGCTGGAGGGATACCTGCTCGGCAAGCGTCGCATCGACAACCTGATCAAGGGCTCAGAACACAAGAAACTCGAAAAGCAAGCGTCGCAAGAAAGCTTCATGGCTCTGCAGTCCGCCAACACCGCCCGAGACACAGCCGCCAAAGTGCGCGAGGATCCCCTACTCGCCATCAAGAGGCAAGAACAGGCTGCATACGAGGCTATGATGAACGATCCCATCAAGCGTCGACAACTTCTTGCCTCCATGGGCGTCGAAGATGAGAAGAAGAAGGACAAGTCACGGAGGCGCGAGGAAAGACGTGAGGAAAGACACAGGAGGAAGCGCCACAGGGATCGCGACGACGGATCGGAAGACGACAGACGCCATCGCCGAAGACGGCGCTCATACACTCGCTCGGCTAGCCCGCCCCGCGACCAAGCCAGACGCAGATACGAAGATGATGAAGCCATGCACAGAAGCTCGCGAAGGGAATCGCCACGACGCCGGACAGTCGGGTCGGGCGAGGACGCGGATCGTAGGAGGGATCGGCGATCGAGATCTCCACGTCGAAGATACTCGGACGAGCGAGAGCGACCCAGCAGAAGAGAAGAGCCATCACGACGTGATCAGAGCGACGGACCCCGCCATTCTCGGCATCGCGAGAGGTCAGAAGACCGATCACCCCCCAGGCATCACGACCGTGAGCGGCAGTACGATGATAGGCGAGGCGACAACTTTGGCAGCCGCAGTCGGGGAGATGGATATCGTTCTCGAGGCGGGCATGAACGCAACGGCGGATACACCAGGCGTCCCGATGTTCGTGAGGACAAGAATGACGAGGAGGAAAAGGCACGGAAACTCGCGGCGATGCAGTCGGCCGCAACCGAGCTGGATTCGGCGCGCGAGGAGAGACTTGCTGCACTGGAGGCGCAAGAGAAAGCCGCGCGCTCCCAGGACGACGCGGCTCGTGAACGGGCTTCAAAGTACGGTGGCGACAGGGAGTTCACCAACGGACTGCACCGGAAGGCAGGCGATCTGGGGTTGGCAGAACGTCTGGGCCGGGGAAGGCGAGGGTATCAGCGTGACGATGACTGAGTGGCAATGTCTTTCCCTGTCGACGTCCAGTTCATGAGGACTCCTTAAAAATGTAAACATCTGAAATGTATCCTCGTGCTTTCAAGCGGCAGTCCGCATAGGGAAGGTCCAACCAGACGATGAAAACACTACATCAGGTCCACAGGGGGTATCCTGGCGAACCATCGAAGCCAACTTGAAGTCAACATGGCGGGGGTTAGCGAAGCTGTTTAGATGGTTAACGAAGCTTGACGCACTCCTGTGATTCAAGTAATCTCACACGGAGCCTTTCAACCAAACACCTAAGTACCACCTACAGTTTTGTCTCCTACCAGCCCTGCCAGTGACTTGCCAACCTTCCCACGGCATTTGTTGTTCGGCCTGCATGCCAGATACAGCTCCACAAGTAACCGATGGAGGCGATTTGATCATGCTTGTGATTAGGTACCTTGAGGTAAGGTAAGATACGGATACCTACCATACAATCACCTTATCCACAGGCGGCCACAGACGCCCGGTCACTGGAGGTGAAAATCTAGGTCCAGTCCTGTAAACAAGCAAAACAAGAAGGTCATCTCTAGCAGTATGTTTACCATCATGGACGCCCAGTGAAGGCGGCGGGGTACTGAGGACCCAGCTGATAGAGTGCGCTGGTAGCGCCGAACCAGTGGTGCAAAGTGATGAGGCGCTGTGGGGTCCGTCCGGGTGCTGTCCTCCACAGTGGGTCCAATGGCCTGTGTTAAAGCGCAGCCGCTTGTGACCTCATCTCGGGCAATTTCCCTGCTCGCATCGCGCGCCAGCATTGTCCATTCCATCCTTCAGGGCTGTTTTCAATCTGCCGTTGCGACTCCTGACACTCAGGCCATCACCGCACATCCACCCAGCGCACGATTGTCGCCGGGCTCTCGACGCACAACCCGTTTCGCCCATCAATTGACGAATCCCTCGCTTACGATATCCATCCGTCCGTACACCACGGCCACGGCTGACTCGACTCCTCGCTCGTGCTGCGCGGCATCCACCTGGCTAAGCCTCAACCATCCTTCGACGACTGCACTGCAACGGCAGGCCCGCCTCCGAGACGCCTTGAGCAAGAACCCCGCGCGAACAACGACCCGCGCAACTCACTCGACTTCCGTTCCCTATCCTCCGATTACCGAAGCCCTTTTTCGGATATACCCCGCCACACGATCGTGTCAAGATGCCGGCGCTTTGCGGAGGTAACAAGACGGCGCAGCGCAAGCTCGTCCTGCTGTGAGGCGCTCTAGTTGGCATTGGCGTGAACTTGGACTGACTGTAGACTCAGTGGCGATGGTGCATGCGGAAAGACCTCCTTGCTGAACGTCTTCACGAGAGGGTACGCTCTGGACAATCAGTCTTGACGGTCGCCGGCTAATGAGCCTCAGATACTTCCCGACTGTTTACGAACCTACCGTCTTCGAAAATTACGTTCACGGTATGCCCTCGTGTGCCAGAGAAACAGGGCTGCGTTGCTGCGACCATTGAACCCATAGATGCTAATGATGTTGACAGACATCTTTGTCGATAGTGTCCATATCGAATTGTCGCTATGGGACACTGCAGGACAGGAAGAATTCGACCGTCTTCGCAGTTTATCTTATGGTACGGACCCCGAAATCCTGGTTTTGGCCGCAAACACTAAACCTCGGACAGATGACACGGACTTGATCATGCTCTGCTACAGCGTCGATAGCAAAGACTCGCTCGAGAACGTGGAGAGCAAATGGGTCGGCGAGATCGCCGACAACTGCCCCGGCGTAAAGCTCGTCCTCGTCGCGCTCAAGTGCGACCTGCGCGAGAACGTCGAGGATGATGCTGGCGCCGATGGCCAGCCCGCGGCGCCGCAACCGGGCGAGAAGCGCAACCAGCTCATTACCTACGACCAAGGTCTCGAGGTCGCCCGCCGTATCCAGGCCTCGCGGTATCTCGAGTGCTCGGCGATGAAGAACCGCGGTGTCAACGAGGCCTTCACCGAGGCTGCCCGTGTTGCTCTCGGCATCAAGAAGGACAGGGAGGAGTCCAAGTGCACCGTCATGTAGACGGACTGCGGCCGCCATATCGACTACGAGAGCGACTATGGAGACACCACCCCGACCGCGCTGCCAACGAGGCATTCGGAACACACGGATTTCGAGATCAGCCGTTCGATGCGGTGGGCCATGCCATCACTGCCCCAGGGCGAAAACTCACAACCATCAGCTACGGTGTTATGGTGGCGATATCCCACCCGATCTGCTCCTTTCGCCTGACAGGCGTCGACCGGTTCACAGCACATCCTCTTCTGCCCACGCGTTGTATTCTCTCACGAACGGCTACGAACTATTTCCCTGCTGGCGACTCGGTTTCACATACCCATTTTCCTTCGACCCGTCGCCACACCTCTTTTTTTTTTAAAGTGTACATAATCGTCATTTGACTACTAGTATCGTAATTTTCTTTTCGTCCCGGTGCCTCGTCGCTTCTCTTACTTGTCCTATATTCATTCACATCAGGGGTCTCACTTGGGTGTCGTTGGCGGGTACGGTCAGGGCTGCGTCGGCAACAAGTTAGATTTCCACGGGATTGGGCCACGAGAGGCTCTTCAGCTAAATGCTTCATATCAGCTTCTCTCTGCCTACTGGGAACTCTAACAATACGCCGTGATATACATGCCCTAGCTTACTACTTTCAGACGGCTGTGCTCTCGAAGTTTGACCCCTGCTCACCTGTCATACAGCTTAATCACGCTTCGCTGGCCAGAGCGCGAAGAGACTCGAAGATCTCGTTCGCCCCCCTGCGTGCATCCTGGACAATCGTGGCGGCATCCTCAACACTGTGTATCAAGCCAACATTAGCCCCAGCATACGTAGCCAGCCTGCCGCCAGGCCCCCATCCCTCGTCCCCCAGCGCCGCAGCCTCGTCATGGCGCTTCTTCAGCTCCTCGAAAGGCACGCCGGCCTGGTGCTCCTCCCAGCTCTTATTAATAACTGTCCTCGGGCTGAACTGCTCCGGCCACCCGAACGTGCCCCGCAAGTGATTGTACAGCTGCGTCCTTGTCGTCGACGTCGCCGCGTCGCTGGCCCGCACGACCTCGTCCTGATATCCCTTGCTGATCTGCGCCTCGGTGGACGCCAGGAAGCGCGTGCCCATGACGACGCCCGCTGCGCCGAGCGACAGCGCGGCAGCGACGCCTCGGCCGTCTGCGATGCCGCCCGCCGCGAAGACGGGGATCCTCGACCGCGCGGAGCGCAGCGCGTCCTGGACCTCGGGGAGGAGCGTGATGAGTCCCATGCCGTCCGTCGCGCGGCCGTGGCCCCCCGCTTCCGCGCCCTGGATGACGAGCATGTCCGGCGCGTCGGGGCTTCGAGCGGCGTCGAGGGCCTCGGCGATGGTGCCGACCTGGATCCAGATCTGGGTGCGGGTCGACGCGAGGCGCAGCCGGACCGTCCAGGCGTCGAGTTCGCGCTGGCCGTGGCGCGGGGCGAAGAGCCAGGCGGCGCAGGGCTTGTAGTGCTCGACGGCCCTCGCGGCGACGTCCAGGTCGCCGTTCCACGTCTGGAAGCCGACGCCGACGGGGAGAGGACCCGTGTGCTTGGGGAGGGCCTTCGTGGCGGCCTCGAGCTGCACGAGGGTGTCATCTGGTTTTGCTCCCGGGCCGATGAAGCCGAGACCGCCGGCGTTGGATACCGCGACGGCGAGGCGGGCCCCGGACATGACCCGCATCGGGGCGGCGACGATGAAGGGGGTTTTCACCCATGGGTAGATCTGGGCGAGGGAGGCCTTGATTTCGACAGCCCGCGCGGCCATGTTTGCATTGGATGATTGTATAACTATTGCTCGGGCATGGTATGTAAGTTGCGGTTGTGAGAGGGCCGAACAGGTGAAATGCCGACCCCGCCCGGACTTGCACCGGAGATGCGGCACTGGCATCGGCTATGACATGGCCTCTCAACCGGACTGACGGGGCATTTACTTTAGTTCCCGATCCCAGTCTCAGGGCTCTTTTGACATGCAAGGCTGGTCTTTGTACTTGGGCGTCTTGATCTTAGGTGGATTCCAGGGAAAACACGAGATGTACACTGTCTTGTTTTTTCATGCAATTGATTTCATTCAGTCATGTCAGTGTAAGGTATAATCGTACAAAAGAGTCTTCCCCTTCCAACCTTCGAGGAGCCGACTACCAGAGCCAGATCCCCTTCATCCACCTCATCATCAGGTGAACCGCAAACAATAATTCATCAAAACACGAGGACACCACGCTCAGCCGAAGCCTGCAGTAAGGGACATGATTAGCGCTCAACAAGACTTTTTAGATCCCACACGGTCAAGGCCGGCAGCAGACAAGAACAAACAAAAAAAAAAAATCATCGCAACGTACGTCCCAGAGCCTTGCCGCGCTTCGAAAAGTCACGGGCCTGACTCTCCTTGATCTTCGCGCGGCGCGCGTCCTCCCTCGCCTCGGCCTCGAGACGGTGAATGTCATCGCGCGCCGAGGCGGCACTGTCCTTGGCGGCGGCGAGGGCGCGGCGCGCATCCTCCTCGGCGGCCTCGGCGCCCATGAGCCTGTCGCGCGCGTGGATGATGCTGGGGTCGAGGTCGTCGTCGTCGGCGCCGTCGCGGCCGCGGCCGCGCTTGGAGAGGAAGCCGCGCTTCATGCCGCCGGAGCGGTGCGTGTCGGCCCTGTCGGGACCGTCGTGGTAGCCGCCCGAGGACATGGAGGAGTGCGAGGTCATGCTGTCGCGGCCGCGGGGGCCGGAGGCCATGCCGCCCGAGGCGGAGGGGGAGGGGGAGCGGTGGCGCCGGCCGAAGAGGCCGTGGCCGCGGCGGCCGTGGGGCTCAGGGTCCACGGGCTGTTGTTGCTGGGGGTAGTATTGCTGGTCTTGCTGGTGCATGTAGTCGGGGGAGCGCTCGCGGCGGCTGAAGAGGCCTCGGCGGCGAGGTTCCTCGACGGGAGGGGGAGTGGGCTCCCTTGGGGGAGGCGAGGGTTCTCGCTTGCGGCCGGAGAAGAAGGGCATGTTGGTGGTTGGATAGATGGGTGGTGTACGAAGGGTGATGTACGATGGGTGATATGGGCCTAGGTAGTCAGGCTCCTCTCGGTGGATTTGAATGTTGGTTAGATGTTGGTATAAAGGTTACAGAAGAGAGATCAAGTCAATCAGGCATCGTGGAAAGACGATGGTATATATCTACTCCGGGCACCACACGCACCCCAGCCGGTGTCATCATCCCAGATGCAAGGGTCCTGTTGGCACCATCTTGGCACGTCTGGGCCTGCTTGTGCTGGACTTGTTTCATTCCTCCCGCGAGGTGGCTGTCCCCTCGGGGCGCTGTCCCGTGAGACGGAGGGACGATGACGGTGTTGAAGCAAGTTTTGGGCGATGATCGTCTTGCGAGGTGGTGTTGAGCCCCCCGAAGCGATGGCGAAGCGATGGTGGGCTGACGTCAAGGTACCGGGCTCGTGGCCAATCAGCGGAGGCGGAGGGTGCGAGACCCTTGGAAGGGATCACAGCCGATGCAGGGTCCTGGGCCCTTGTGATGGAGACCGGAATGCCCATCGACATCACCGTTGAGATCATGATGGAAGTGGATTGCTGGAGTGGCTCATTGGCTGGTTGACTGGACGGGTAGGCATCTCACTTGATGACCGCCCTCACTCGCCCACAGCAAGGCCCTCGCCAAGGAACGTCACCAGGAGATCGGACACGATACACTGCAAATCAGTCTGGAATGCTCAACTTTCTATTTGGTGCCAATCATCTTCTACAACGCCCGTCTATTATTCAGATGCGCCCCCTTCTCCGCCGTGGTATCTTCGTCGCTGCTCTTGAAAATGCTCGAAAACGCCTGGTGATCTAGCAGGTGGTTCTAGGTGGTTTGGTGTTTGTGTATCTCACTGCGCTCCCTTCTCCATCTCCTTGCTCCTCCAGAGCGTCCAGGACACGGCGAGCATGAGCTTGATGAAGCCCGCGATCCAGAGGACGGCCGTCATGCCGCCGGCGCTGCGCTGGAGCCAGCCGCCGCAGATGCCACCCAGCAGCAGGAGCACGATAGCCATGAACCGCCTGTTGCGCTTGGCGTTGTCCTTGAGCGGCGCCAGGATCTTGGGGTCCGAGAGGAGGTCGCAGTAGACGCTCGTAAGAACGCAGGTCGGCACCTCGCCGAAGCCCAGCATGCGGCTCGACGAGATCTGCCCGCCGAACTGCCACGCCAGGAGCGCCACCGGCAGCAGCACGATCTGGCTGCCCGTGAGGCTCGCGGCGTCGTCCCCTCCGCCGAAGCCGGGGACCTTGGCCTGGGCAAAGTCGGAGACGACCCTGGCCTGTGCCAGGGCGGCCGCGAGGAAGATGGCGGCCGACTGGACGAGGAAGGACAGGGCCAGCGTCGACTTGCGCTTGGGGTGGAAGCGGCGCGTGTTGGAGAAGCAGAAGCAGCCGAACGCGAAGGAGACGATGGAGACGAGGGAGCGCAGCCACAGGTACGTCTCGTGCGCGGGGAGGCCCGCGCTGCCGAGGGCCAGGAAGACGGTGTTGCCCGTCTGCATGCTCACGAAGACGTTGGAGGCGTTGACGGTGACGCTGTCGCAGAGGCCCGAGACGAGGCAGCACGCCATGAGCGGCATGTCGGTGTAGTCGACGTGGACCTCGTCGCACAGCCAGCTGCCCCACGACTGTGTCGGGGCTTGCTGCTGCTGCTGCTTCTCCTGGGGGGCGACTTGTCGAGAGGCCTCGTTGTTGGTTTCGGTATCAGAGCCGGAGCCAGGGCCCGCGGGCACCTGGAGGCCGTTCTCGACGTTCATGGTGAGAGACTCGAGGCCTGTGATGAAGGGCTTGAGCGATTTCGATGGAGGAAAGAGGAGAGAGATTTTCCCACGGCCAAGGTCATCGTGAGAAGTCTGCTCCTCGCCAGCTGAATCGCGTCAAAGGGTTTGATCTGGATCTGTCTGGGCTCTGCCGACGATTACGCAATTCTCTCTGGGCATCGGGATTGGTTCGAGGAGGTCGAGAGCTCCATTGCGCCCACTGCTCGGGCCAACAAGCCGGCGTCCGGCATCGGCTCGGGAAGATTCCCGTCTTGGCAGGGAGTCATCACCAGAGGCTGGGTGACAGAGGAACACACAGAGCGGAGAGGAAGGTCTTGCAATGCTCGATATGTTTCTGAAGATCAATAAGCTTGGTATTTAGATAAACTCGGCAGTAGCGACGGGTCGGGGCGGTAGTTTGGGTCCCTGGACAGCACAGCCCAGAAAACCGGGGTTCTTCAATTGGGGATTCTGGTCTGCATCATCACCACTCGCACCAAGGTAGGTACCCAATTGATAAGTGGACGAGCTATTTGTAAACAATAAGGAAAGGGACTTGATCTGATTACCTGAAGGCACGTCAACCGAAGTCTGCTTACCATGTCCGCTCCATCTCTTCTCATGCAGGCCGTCCCTTCTTTTTTGTTTCAAGTCGAGACGTCCTTAGCTCATCGGTGCACGGCGTTGCTGGTGCGGGGAGATGCTCCAACGGCTGTCCTTAGGTACCTTAGATACACGCATACTACACGCTTACTGCGGCTTGACAACCTTATCTGATAATATGCTTTAACCTCCATATCAATACAGATGTAAACGCCAGATGCGTTGTGAACTTGCCCGGCGGCTACTGTTGTGACATGAGGTGACGTCCACTGGTCGATCCTCGCACCTCGCCAGAGAATGGCCCGCCAGGGTGCTGGATGCTACAGCATAATGAACCTGCTGTAAATCTGAATCTACGCTGCGGGTAAGATAGACTCGTCCCCTAGCCTCTGGCCTAGCCTCTGGGGAACGGCAGCACGTCGTTGGCTCGCGCTGGAACGGCCTCTAGCCACGTTGGGCATGGTGCGGGAGCACTTGTGGCTCTCTGATGCAGGAACCAAGCGACCGCGCGCATTGGCAAGCATTGGCACCCCCTTAATCGCGGCTCCTCCACCATCGTGGACGGGCTCCTACCTCGCAACCTCTCCTCCGCGAGACCTGGACCCTGCTCCTGCTTCACTTGCGACGACAGCAAGAAGCACAGGCCTTCCTAGTACCTGCTTTTGGTTTCCTGCGAAACGGCCATTCATTTACCTACTATCCATCCCGTCGACCAACTCGACCTGCGTCTGCTACTTACACGACCGCTCAACCTCGCTCTTTCGGCCAGCGGTCATCCACATTCCTTCCATCGAGGCAATTGTTGGCCTCGATCACTTATCTGCTCAAGGGCTTCGTCTGCCCGCTGTCACTCCTTCTCACGCATCGTCCTTCGAATTCAATTCACTTCCCGACACTTGACGTGTCGCCACTTTCTCGAATTGCCCTCTGCTAGCCGGAGCGCATTTACATTCTACGCTTTCGAACCCCCTCCTCCACGACAAAGATACCCCAAACACAGCCTTCAGGATGTGGTCAACTTTCGCTCTGCCAGCCGTCACGCTGATGGCGGCCCTGACCAGTCAGGTCGCCGCTCAAGTCGTGTCGGACTGCAACCCCATGAACGGCACCGACTGCCCGCCCAACCCCGCCTTCGGCATGGACTTCAACTTCAACTTCAACTCGACCCCCGACAAGGACGCCTGGGCGACGCACGTCGGCCCCATCGAGTACGACTCGGAGAACGGCGCCGCCTTCACCATCAAGAAGCAGGGCGACTCCCCCACCATCCGCTCCAAGTTCTACTTCTTCGGAGGCCGCACCGAGATCATCATGAAGGCCTCGCCCGGTGCCGGCATCGTCAGCTCCATGATGTGGGTCAGCGACACCCTCGACGAGGTCGACTGGGAGTTCGTCGGCTCCGACCCGAACCACGTGCAGAGCAACTACTTCGGCAAGGGCAAGCTCGTCTACACCGAGGGCGAGGAGCACCTCGTCCCCGGCGCACCCGTCGCCGAGGAGTTCCACAACTACACGTGCGACTGGACCAAGGAGCGCCTCGAGTGGTGGATCGACGGCAACCGCGTGCGCGTCCTCGAGAGGGCCGACGCGCTCGAGAACGGCGACTCCTACCCCCAGACTCCCATGCGCCTGTTCCTCGGCATCTGGGCGGGAGGCGACCCCAGCCTGCCCGAAGGCACGAGGGAGTGGGCCGGCGGTGATGCCGACTACGATGCCGGCCCATACACCATGTATGTCAAGGCGGCGCACGTTACTGATTACAGCTCCGGCAAAGAGTACGCTTACGGTGATGATTCTGGCATGTGGGAGAGCATCGAGATTGTCGACGAGGGCAAGAACTCGACCGTCAAGGAGGCCCTCCTGTCCGAGCCAGAGAAGTCCATCGGGGAGAAGTTCAATGACCTCCCCGAGGGGGCCAAGTGGGGCATCTACGCCGGCGGCGCCTTCGTCGCCGTGGCCCTCCTCGCCGCTCTGATCCTCTACTTCCTCCGCCAGCGCCGCCGTGGTCAGCGCGAGGCCGAGGCGGCCGCCAAGAGGGCCGAGATTGAGCGCCAGGAGAACGAGGACTTCGAGAAGAGCGGCGTCAACCCGGACGGCTTCTCTGGCACCACGGGCGCCGAGTACAACCCCGCCAACCCCAAGAACATCTACTACCAGGAACAATACGAGGTGCCCCCTCCCGGCACCAGCCCTACCAACGCCGGGACCTACGGGGCTCTCGCTGGCGGCGCCGCCGGTGCCGCCGCTGGCGCAGGTGCTTACGGTGCCATGCGCTCTACATCTGATCATCAGACTGCTCCCGCAGGCTACAGTTCCCTGGGTTCCCCCACCAGCCCGACGAGTCCCCGAGGCGCTTATGGCTCCATGCGGTCGCCTTCCAGCCCCGTCCAGCAAGGCGGCTACGGTCAAACGAGGAGCCCTTCCAGCCCTGCCCCTCCCCAGAACGCGTACGGAGGCATGCGGTCTCCCGCGAGCCCAGCGCCCTCCTCCCGTGGCTACGGCAGCCCCCCGCCTCCTGAGAACGCCTACGGAAACATGGCCCCCTCTCGAGGCTACGGTAGCCCTGCACCGCCATCCAGGGGCCCGCAGTCTTTCGGCGACATGAACATGGGCAACGGACGCTTCTGAGGTAGTGTCGCATTTCTTCGTAACCATATGGCCATTTTGCTGCCCATTTTTCACATCTTCATGTCTGCTATGAACGCAGTGGGACGCGGCTCGCGATGGCTGTGTCTCATCTGAACTTTTGTATCGTCTGCTTAGCGACTCGCTCTCAACCTCGACCCAAGAGAATAGAACTTCTTTTCCCGGCGCATGGACTTATTGTGCAGTACCATGCTCTAGGCCCTGGTGCCGACACGTGAAACTCGACCGTACTGCGGACCTGGCATGGCGACAGCGAGCGGCGCCATCGTCCCATGCTTACTGTGATTATTAACATGTACCAGACATCACCAACTTCACACGATGGACAGCATTTATGAGCAGGTTTCGGTTCACACATCTATCTGGCCTTATCTCCATGTCCTCCCCGTACTCCTGCTCTTTTTCTCTACCGTGCCGCGCGCGCGACTCCGCCCGTCACGAACCAGGGACGAAGGCGGGCCGGTCCACGCCCGTGTGTCGCCTGCCTGCCTTTGCGGCATGTGCGGCATGCTGGTTTGGGAGGCGGGGCGCTTAGGCGAAGAGCTGCTCGGCGTGGCCGGCGAGGCAGCTGCGGGCCTCCTCGGCCTTGACCTCGACCTCCTCCTCCTTCTCGTACTTTGCCTCGTACTTGGCCTCGAACTTGGCCTTGCTCGCCTTCTTGGCCGACTTCTTGCTGCCGCCGCAGCAGAAGACGTAGTTCTTGCCGTTGTCCTCGCACGTCTTCTCCGTCTTGGAGTAGGCGACGATCTGGCGGGAGCTCTTGGCGCAGAAGGCCTTCTCTTGCTTGTGGCACTTGGGCTTGTGGAGGGCGGGGAAGCCGCAGTCGTTGCCCTTCCAGATCTGGTCATTGTCAGTCAGTTTCTGGTCTGTCAGTGAGAGGGGGGGGGGATGTAACGAACCTTGTTCTTGGGGCACTCGCACGCCTTGGTCTCGTGGTTGTAGGCGCGGGGCGCGTGGCACGAGACGCGCTTCTGCTCCTGCTCCTCGACGTTGACGTGGGTGAGCTCGTAGTCCTTGCGGACCTCGTGCTTGAAGACCTCGGAGACGCGGGACTTCTTGGCGCAGATGAGCTTGCTGTGCTTGTCGTCCAGGCAGTACTTGCTGTGCTTGTCTGAGGGGGGTGCGTCAGCGAGAGATAGATACGTAGGGCAGGACGAGACCACATACTGTAGGGGACGTAGTCGCCCTCGCTGCGGGCGCAGAAGAGCTGCTCGCCCTGGGCGCAGGACTTGGCCTTGATCGTCTTGACCTCCTTGATGCGGCACGACTTGAACTCGGCGTCGTAGTACTCGCCGCGGTCGCACTTGCATTGCTTCTGGATGGGGTCGAACTCCATGTCACCGTGGCATCGGTGGCCGGCCATCTCGGGGGCGGCGGAGACGGTGAGGACCGCGGCCGCAGCAAGGAAGAGAGAGGTCAACTGCATCTTGACGACGTGGGATAGATTCCGGGTGGTGATGTGTGAAGGGCAATGTGTGACTCGAAGAAGTGAATGCGGTTGAGGGGCCAGGAAAGAGAGTGCTGGGACGGTCCTCGTCGTACGCTTTCTTATAGCCATGGCCATGCCCCAGATGCTACGTGTGTCCTGATGAAGATTCTTCGCCGTGGCGTCTCTGGACGCCTCGTATCGACCCAATGGACAGCCACATGACAATCGAGAAACCAAAACCCATCGAACAATAAGCCCAGGCTTAGGCGTGGCTTGAACTGTCCACGCTGTGTGAGAATGAAGTTGGAGATGGTTAGGTTTCTCATCACACGTCAGCGTATCTAGTCTACATTCCCCTGAGCAGTCAGATCTTACCTCTACTCAACTGGTTCGAGATGAACAGGCGCGGCGCCTAACGGCTCTGAAAAGCGACCCTCCGCGCAGTCGCGCTCGAGAGTCTAATAGTAGCGTCCTCGGAAAGCTCTGTGATATATGCCGACTGTGTGACGCATTGTAAAGACTGGGAGCATCTGCTTTGGCTAAAGTCAACCATTGACGCAGTTCGTTGATGCCGGAGGTCGCAGTGCAAGCCGAGCCGTGGTCTACCAGCAAAAGAATGCAGATGAAACAGTACCATGATGGTCCGTATGTCATTGAACTCTGAACCGCTGGGCCGGTGCTGTCATCATAGTTAAGCCACCAGTGCCCGTGTACATATTGCAACATGTCGTATAGAGACACGGGGCAAGCCATAGTGTCAAAGAGGTTGCGGGGACCCAGCTACTAGCGACGACCAGTCATCAATTAACGTATTTGCGTTGTTTCATAATTCATCTAGCATAACTCGCTGCGGTGGCACATCGTACTTTCTCTATGGAGTGCCCAAGCAGTCGAGCCGTTAGGTATCAGTATGCATAGGCGTGTTCGCGTTACTGTCGGTGTCCGCCTGCGGCGCGGTCCTGCTCGCAAAGTTCGTAAACTCTTGAAACAATGCCATGTCCTCAAAATTGTGAGCCAGGCTTTCCACTTTAGCCTTGTCAGGATCTGTCATGGCCAGGTTCAGGTCGACCATGAACGTTGCGCGGAGGTCGCCGGATATTCCGCTCAGGCCTCTTTCTTGAAGCTGTCGTAGGATTTGACGAGCTTCCACAGGCGTAAGATCGCCATTTCTCAGAGTCATGGATAGTAGCCCGCGCCCGATGGCTTCCGCCACCCGATACGACTGTCGGAGATTCTCATATCCATATATGCAGAGAAGGAAGTAAGACCGCCATTCTGAGTCTCGGGTATCTTGCAGCACTGCATTCGCCACGTAAATCAGGGCGGTATGCCATAGCATAGTGTAGGCCGACGACGAGTACCTGGATCGGAATATGATGATGAGACGCTTCAGCTGGTTCACCGAGGCTTTGTACGCGGCATCCGGTGAGCTCTTGGTCGAAGAGAAGGTTTTCAGACGGAATCGTTCGGATCGACGTCGCTTTATGAACGGGCGGAAGATGTCGAGAACGGCCGCATGAAACCAGATACTACAGGATCAATCATCAATAGCTGTCCATGTACGCACAAAGACAGGCGGGAAGGGGCTTACTGGAAAATGACCACGTGATGCGGGCTCCTTTCTGACTGGATCAGCGATGACGGGAGCGTCTCGGCCCAGGCCAGCAACTCCCGGTACTTGTGCTCCGCAAACTCGAGAGTGACATGATCACTGGGTGGCCTCCGCGACGATGAGTTTTTGTAGTACCGAGTCGTGATGCCATGTACGATCCGCCAGAAGCGACAAAGTGCAGGGAACGTTTCGCCCATGTATGATATAGGGGCGATCAGCAAGTCTGGTATGGAGCTAGCGCTGCTGGAGCTTGAGCAACTGGCGTTTTGACCAGGACCGGGTATGGCCAAAGTTGGCGGATTGTCAGGGTATTCAAGTCCGGGCTGTTGGTAGAACAGGGACATGAGACTTGCGGGGAGAGAAGAGGTCAGCAAAGAGCACGTGTCCGGTGTTTTCCACGCGCGATGGGTTTCGACTCACACTGTCCAGTTGAAGGCGCCCCAGGCGGCATAGGAAGCAGCGCTTTGCAGATCATCGGATACCCAAGTAAGCCTCTTTGCGGCAGCTGCTGGTTCCAATCCGAAAAGGCCGAGTTGTTTTCCCATCCGGTTCATGGTAGACACATGCTTGAGAACGAAGTGGTCTTTGCCATGATTGAGAGCTGCCAGGCTCATCAGCTGAGAGGCAGCAAGGTTCAACACGGTGTCGTTCTCCTTCTCAGTTGCCCAGCGCTTGTCAGCCTCGGCCTCGAAAATCGGGGTGAAGGCGCTGGCGGCAGGATCGATCGCGCTGTACATCGGCTGTGAAGGATTAGACTCGCTGTGCGGGTGCGAGGGCCGAGAGCTGGACTTACACAACCCCAATGCATGATTGCAGTCACCAACAAGGGACTGCAGAACCTCGTTTCCTTGTTGACGAAGTCGGATACGAATAGATCGGGGTCAAAGGTCCCGAGAAGCGGGTGATCTGTCTCGAGATAAAGCGATATGATCCGTCCAGCAAGGTTGTTTGGAATCTGGACGTCCGTCCAGAATCCCATGTCTGCATTCTCCAGTCGGGGATCGCAGTATCTGCGCGATTGTAGCTCAGACGGCTCCTCTCGCAACCTCGCCACAAATGGTTTGGGAGCAGGGCTATTAGATGATTCGCTGTGTGAGCCGTCGTCTGGCGATTGGGTGCCAGCAGGGTCGAGTTGACGTTCCTGCGGCATGATGAGCATTCTGTGGCGAGGTCAGCGCCAGCATTCGGCAGGGTAAAACCATCTATTCTTGCCTTTGATCGAAAGAACGCGTGCGCCTCAAAGAGAACGGATGGACGAGATTGGACTCTTCCAGGACCGAAGCGGCAGGAGGACGCCAGGCTGGGTAAGATGTAGGATTACGAGCCATGAGTTCGAGCTCAAAATCTGTATATTGAGCCGACGAGAAGGGGGCGTCACCCTTGCGCGGTATACTGGGATCCTGCTTCATTTCAGACTCCTGCATCTTCTCCCTTGCCTCTTCGCGGCTCCTGAACAGGGACAGCACAGTCGCCGGGTCGCCATTCGCTCTGAGGATGCGGAGTATGTCAAGAGCCTTGCTCTCAGGCGCGGTCTTTAGCAGATCGAGGATTTCGGATGACTCTGGCGAGGGATCGCCGACACGGTCCTTTTCAGGCCTGTCGCTGTAGGTGCACGTCACCTCTCGTTTGAGGCAGTTATCGCATGTTGGTCTCTGGCCGTTGCACTGAGGAGCGTGAAGATTAGCCACGGATCTTTGGCAAGAGCAGGGACGTGATGGGCTCCAGGAGGTCATGGATTGCATCGTCAACTATGACCGAGGGAGAAAGCATACCCGAGCTTTTCTTCGGCGACACTCATTGCAGGCAAGTTGCGTGCCTACACGCTTCCTCTTCGTCGGTTCGCTGCGTGGGTCGGCGTGCGATAATGATGTACTCTCATTTCCGAGGGGGGGCCCTGCCCCGTCAGGCAGTGGTAGAAGTTCGCGGTATCGCTTGGACATGAAGAGATCAGGCTCCGGTTGGCGTTGACGGGCTGGGACGCTGCATGCTTCGGAAGCTGGACGCTTGGAAGGTGTTGGCTCAAAAACAAGGGGGGACTCGGGTCAAGCTGAGTACACGATGCACCTTACTTAGGGTGCGCGAGGAGCTCGATCGTGCTTTCACCGAAAGCTCAATTTTGTCGGCAACTGGTGGCCGTCATTGCCACTGACGGGATGGGAAGGATGTGCAGATTGTGGGGGAAGGGGGACCTGACGAGCAGGTACAGCAATATTTATTGGAGCAACATTGGCGATGGCCTACACCGCTGTAGTGTACAAGGAGGCAAGGTACCTAAGGTAGTAGACTGGATGGTGAAGATGGGTGAAGCTACAGGGAACTTGGGATAAGGTACTGGAAAGGTGAACGGCATCAGCTCCGCACGTTGCGTCATTGGTCTACTTAGGTGGGAAAGCGGGACGGAATTAGAGTCGTTGGCTGCGTCCGGTGTGGTGTCACCTCCTCGATCTCGATTCGACCCAGCCGATGGTTTGGTCAAGTTCATGGGGTCATCGGTACGTTGTCTACCCACCTCACTCGCTTGCGCTGCAACCATGGCTCGAAGCACCGTTCCTTGCCTGTGAGCATGAGAAGCTTCCTAAATTGGCGGTTGTTTGAATGCAGGGAGCCGATCTCGAAGCTCATCTCCCGATTGTGGTGCATTGCCCGGTCTACGGGGACAGAGCTTGGGGTCTTCCGATGCTTATTCTGCCAACGTCGTCAACTAATCTACCTAGGCCAAGTGGTCGGGCGATAGCACGTCGTACAACAGCTAGGCATATCTTCACCCGCGACAATCTGGCAAGAGATCGGAAGATTGGTCTGAACATTTGATTCTCTACAAAAGCATCTTTGATGGTCTAGTCACGCCCCCTTATAACATCCAAAATGGCCGACCTCAGTACGCCACAACGCTCTGCTCAGGCAACCCGTCACGAGCTCTCGGCTTGCTTCAGAAGCCCTTCAAGGTTGATGCTCTTGGGACGCTCGATGGGCAGACCCAGCGCGCGATCCCAAATGAGCTGGGCCAGAGGGCCGAGGCCACGCGACACTCCGAAGGTGGCCGTGTAGTAAAGCGTCTCGTGGAAGCCGTAGTGATGGAAGAGCACGCCGGAGCTCGAGTCAACGTTGGGGTAGGGGTTCTTGGTCTTGCCGTGCTGCTTGAGGACCTCGGGCGCAATCTCGCTGTTCAGCTTGACGAGCTGGAAGACAGGGTCCTTGGCGATCTCAGGACGCGACGAAGCGTAGTCCATCAGAGCCTCGAAGCGAGGGTCGGGCTTGCGCAGGACGGCGTGGCCATAGCCGGGAACGACACGTCCGGAGTTGAGGGTGGACCAAAGGTAGTCCGTCACGTCCTTATCGGTGTATCCCGACGGGATGGCGTCCTTCATCTGGATGATCCATCGCAGGACCTCCTGGGCAGCAAGACTATGAGATACAATTTAGTTGTTTGGTTCGCCACGGGGACACGAGCGAGTCACTTACCCGTGCAGAGGTCCAGCCAGACCCTGGAGACCGGCACTGTAGCTGAGGAAGGGGTCGCTCAGCGCGCTGCCGACGAGATGTGTGGCGTGAGCCGAGACGTTGCCGCCTTCGTGGTCACCGTGAAGGGCCAGGTACAGACGGAGGAGGTCCTGGAAGTTCTCGTTCTCCTTTCCACCCTTTCCAAGCATGGCTGCAAAGTTGTAAGACCAATCCTCGCTGAGGTCAACCTCGGCCGGAAGAGCGCCGCCGCCGCGGTAAGAGTTCTGGTAGATCTTGGCGGCGATCGTTGGAAGCTTGGCGAGGAGGGAGATGGAGTCGTCGAAGGTGGGCTCCCAGTAATCGGCCTTGTTGAGGCCCTTCTCGTAGGCCTTGGCGAACTTGGAGGTGTAGTTGAGTGCCGAGACGGCCATGGCGAACTGCGTCATGGGGTGCAGGTCCTTGGGGAAGTCGTCGAGCATCTTGTTGACGAACTCGGGGAGTTGGGCCTGCTCGGCCAGCTCGCGAGAGAACTGGCGGACCTGGTTGACGGAGGGGACCTGGCCGGTCAGGAGAAGCCAGAACATGGCCTCGGGCAGCATCTCGGTGCCAGACTTGCCCTTGGGCAGCTCCTTCTGGCAGTCCTTGATGGTACGGCCGTGGAAGCGGATGCCCTCATTGGCATCAAGCACAGAGCCCTCCCAGACCATGGCCTTGAGGCCGCGCATGCCACCCAGGGTGTTCTCGATCTTGACCTCGCCAATGACCTTGGAGGAATGGGCCTTGACCTTCTTGAGCAGCTCCCGCTTGGCAGGGATAGCCTCCTTGAGGGTCGACTTGAGGTCGGGCTCGGAGGAGGTGGAGTACTGGCGACCATTGACAGCAACGCGGGAAGCGGGCTGCTTCAATTTTAGCAATGATTCTCGGAGCTTTCAGACATCATGTACTGACCCTGAGGGCGTTCAGTGCCCTCGTCGTTGTGCGAACATTCATCGCCATTGTTGGTGCTTGCCCTAGCCTACTTGGTAGTGAGGTGCGCGGGCAGTGAGAGACGATTGCGGGGAAAGCCTCTTGTCACAGACACAGGATCTCGTGGTTTTGACGGTAGGTGATCAACCACACGCAAGTCAGATGCAGCAAAGACCGATGGCGTCTGAAGGAGCTAGGGGTGAAGAAAAATAAAATCCAGGCGGTATCGCGGTGGTCGATGAAAGTTAAGCCGAGCTAGATGACCTCCCCGGCGCTGGACCAGAGGAACCCAGCAGTTCCCCTCACTGGGCCCGGGGTTCCGGGGGTGGGGATGTAGCGGCTAGAAACGCCAAGACCGACTTCACAGGCCTCAAGAGCCCCAGACGCCCCAAAGGCCCCTCCCTGGACCTGGAGAAATACCGAGGCAAGCCGTCGCTCTCTGACCGGCAACGGACCAGCGGCACTCTGAATTGGCCAATGACGGCATTGCAGACGACCCCTCCATTCATCGCGGCAATGGTTATCCCGCTTAACCAAGGCTCATCTTTTGCTGCTGACACACCCGCGGGCCATTCTGGAGATCCCTTTCCGGTAACCACTTCACCCAGAGGATAGCAAGCTGAGGCGACAAACTAGTACTCCGTCCAGAAGATTCAGAGTGTGAACTCGGAGACACATCGGCGGAGCCTGCTTATTTCCGCCCGCATCACCGAGCACATCCCCGAGCACATCGGTCACGACATAAGTTTCTCTCTGCGCTGTCCAACCTGTAGGTCACTGTGTTCTTCCTTGGTGCTTGGTATTCCAAAGCTCACATCGCAACCCACAGCATCAAGATGATGCGCCGTATTGCCACTCGAGCCCCTCGAAGGGTACCACTTCTCAAAGCCCGTTCGATCGCATCACCCTCCTTCACAGCCCGATGCTTGTCGACAACGCCAGCCATGGCTCAGCTTCCCCCCAACTCCTTCTCCGCGCACCCTGCCGACGCCTTTCAGCTGTTGCCCGAGGAGACCAAGGCTGGCCAGGCCGAAGATGCCCTCTACGAATCCCAGATCAAAGAGGTGGAGTCGTGGTGGGCATCGCCACGATATGAGGGCATCAAGCGCCCCTACAGCGCCGCGGACGTCGTGTCGAAGCGCGGCACGCAACAGTTGACCCCTCCTAGCTCCCTGATGGCAAGGAAGCTTTTCAACCTCATCAAGGAGCGCGAAGCCGCGGGCAAGCCCCTGCATACAAGTAAGGAACTCGCTCGCTTTGTCACTGTCTCATGACCTTGACTGACGAACCTCCAACAGTGGGAGCCATCGACCCCGTCCAGATGACGCAGCAAGCACCCCACCAAGAGGTCCTCTACATCTCGGGTTGGGCATGCTCGTCCCTCCTGACTTCGACGAACGAAGTGTCCCCTGACTTTGGCGACTACCCCTACAACACCGTGCCCAACCAGGTCCAGCGCCTGTCCAAGGCCCAGTCCATGCACGATCGCAAGCAGTGGGACGCCCGACGCAAGCTCACTCCCGAGCAGCGAGCCAAGACCCCCTACACAGACTACCTCCGCCCCATCATCGCCGACGGCGACACCGGCCACGGCGGCCTCTCCGCCGTGCTCAAGCTCGCCAAGCTGTTCGCCGAGAACGGTGCCGCGGCCGTTCACTTCGAGGACCAGCTGCACGGCGGCAAGAAGTGTGGCCACTTGGCTGGCAAGGTCCTGGTGCCGACGGGCGAGCACATCAACCGCCTCAACGCCGCCCGCTTCCAGTGGGACGTCATGGGCTCCGAGAACCTCGTCATCGCCCGCACGGACTCGGAAAGCGGCAAGCTCATCAGCAGCGCCATCGACGTTCGGGATCATGAGTTCATCCTCGGCGTTTCCGACGCCAGCATCGAGCCGCTGGCCGAGACCATCCAGGGCATGGAGGCGAAGGGTGCCAAGGGCGCGGAAATCGACGCCTTCGAGGCCAACTGGGTCAAGAGCACGAAGCTCGTCACGTTTGACGAGGCCGCCGTCGCGCACATGGAGAAGGAGGGCGTCTCGCAAGCCGACATCGACGCCTACCTCGACGCCGTCCGCAAGAACCGCGACATGGGCGTTGCCCAGCGCCGCAAGCTCGCGAACCAGTACACCTCGACACCCGTGTACTTCTCCTGGGACGTTCCCCGCACGCGAGAGGGCTTCTACCACTTCCGCGCCGGCATGGAGGCGGCCACGAAGCGCGCCATCGCTTTCGGCCCCTACTCCGACCTCCTCTGGGTCGAGACGGGCGACCCGAACGTCCAGGTCGCCACCGATCTGGCCCGGGCCGTGAGGAAGGTCCATCCCGGCAAGGGCCTGGTGTACAACCTCTCCCCCAGCTTCAACTGGATGGCCCACGGCTTCACGGACGAGACCCTCAAGAGCTTCATCTGGGACATCGCCAAGGAGGGTTTCGTCCTCCAGCTCATCTCGCTCGCCGGCCTGCACTCCAACGCGACCATCACCCACGAGCTTGCCGGGCAGTTCAAGAACGACGGCATGCTGGCGTACGTGAACCTCGTTCAGCGCCGCGAGAAGGAGAGCGGGTGCGACGTCCTGACGCACCAGAAGTGGAGCGGCGCGAACTACATCGACGGCATCCTGGGCGCGATCCAGAGCGGTAGCTCGAGCAGCAAGAGCATGGGCGAAGGTAACACCGAGGGGCAGTTTGACTAGATGTCAACGCCCCCGCGCGTCACAGCTCGAGATGGAACAGGCGGAGCACCTGCATTGCACGGCGTTACGGGATGATCGGCGGGATGGGCCGGTTAGATATTGTATCTAGATGGGACTCGATGTGAAATGCGTCGTCTGGACCCATGGTCATTTGCAATCAATACTCTATTGGATTTTCTTCTTGTCATTAAAAATGAAAACCGGCTCTCTGCTTCCTGGCAACACTTGGCTCCTCGAAAACCTGCAACGTCCGAGTGACGGTTTCGCACACGCCCCGCAACGCCATCAGACTAATACCCCTTATTTCGTGATCTCGTGATGTTTCGTGTTCCTGTTGATTACACGGTGCTGGCGAAGTTGACAGGGGCGGCGCTGGGGGGTCCCTCGGGTGTGACATAGGCCTTGGTCATGCCGCCGTCGACGACCATGTCGTGACCATTGACGAAGCTGGCCTCGTCGGAGGCGAGGAACAGAACGGCCTGCGCCTGCTCGACGGCCTCGCCGAAGCGGCCAGTGGGGAAGTGGACCTCGCGGCGGGCGCGCTTCTCCTTGTCGTCACCGAGCCAGTCCTGGAGGAGCGGGGTGTTGAGCGGTGCCGGGCAGAGGGAGTTGAAGCGGAAGCCCTCGCGGGCGTGGACGATGGCGAGCTCGCGGGTCAGCGCGAGGACGGCGCCCTTGGAGGCGGTGTAGGCGAGCTGAGGCGTGGCCGCGCCGACGAGCGCGACGACGGAGGCGGTGTTGATGATGGAACCCTTCGTCTTGTTGTGGCGACGGAGGGACAGGACGGCGTGCTTGGAGCCGTACCAGACGCCCTTGACGTTGATGTTCTGGGTGAGGTCCCAGATCTCCTCGGGCGTAGAAATGGCGTCGTCGTCGCGGGCGTGCATAATGCCTGCGTTGTTGAACATGACGTCGACACCGCCGACCGAGTCGAGGGACTCGACGAGGGCTTGAACCTGGGCCTCCTTGGAGACGTCGCAAAGCTGTGCATCGCGCGCAGGTCAGTACATGAACAGAGCGCAACGAGCTCATGGGACAGCTAACTCACCATGGTGGTGACCTTGGCAGTAGGAGACAGAGCAAGGACCTTGGCCTTGGCCTTCTCGAGGGCGGGCTCCGAGATATCGGCCATGGTAACGCGCGCACCCTCGCGGGCAAAAAGAATGGTGGTCTCAAGACCGATTCCGCTGCACCAAACCGTCAGTCCCTCAGGCTGTCCTCCATGGGCCACGACCGAGGCCCGGCGGGCTACTTACCCAGCAGCGCCGGTGACAATCGCGTTCTTGCCGGCGAGACGGCCAGATCCCTGCTGAGCAACGGAACCCATGGTGCTGTAGATTGTCCGAGAAGCAATTGTGAAGAAGCAACTGTGAAGTGGTAGAATGGCAAGAGTCCAGGTGCAAAGCGTTTGTCGAGGAAGCTCTGTGTTTGTTGTTGGGAAGGATGAATGGCGGGGGAGGGGTATCAGAGTTCGAGGGGCGCTGCAACCTTGAGGGTCCAAAAGTCACGATAAGGCGTCTCGGCAATATATGGGGACCCAACGTCAGGTGAGCGGGTGGGAGAAGGCGCCAGAAGCAGAGGCGAAACAGAATTTGATAAAAGGTCCGACGGCCAACGAGCTAAATTCAGGTAGGGCCGTCCCTGGGTCGTGTCGTCCTCGGGAGTGCCGCGTGCTGGATCATCTCAGATGAGTCAAGGAAACCCGGGGTCGTTTCCACCGAGTCGTCAGTCGTCAAGGCTATGCGACGGAGGTTCCGACAACGGCGGGTCGAGCGTCTGATGCCCCCTTCCGTGGTGCATGGCCAAGAACGCACGTCATTCATTCGCCGCCGAGACGATGGAGGGTGTGGCTTCCGCTGGCTTTTGGCCGGCTTATCAGCCTGGAAGGAAGGGCAATGCCATTTCAAGCGGCGTCGTACTGCGAGCGAGGGGCTGCTTCCAGGTCAGACGGTTCACTCTGACTGCAGGCGGGAGATAACAGCGGAAGAGGCAAGGGAGGCGCGAACAAAGGAAGGACTGACTCAGGTTGGCCGATGGAGACGGCAGTCGGTGAGGGACGCATCCACGACCTTATCAACCAGGTGTGGACCCTCTTTCGGATGTATCATGTCTCTCAACGGTCATCATCACGAGTATCACCATCACCGTGAAGATCGTGAGATGCGGGGATCCTACTGACATGACGAAACCAGCAAGGAGCTGCTTCCGCCGTCCCTCGAGACGCGAGCGACTTGGTTGCCCGATCAGGGCCATAGGCAATAGAGTTTCGTGTGGAGGAGGAGGACACTTTCCCGGCTATGTCGGGATTCCCCTCGCTTGCTAATTACCTACCACGAGAATGATTCGCGGCCGACGTTCAGCATCGTGATGGTGGAGGGGGCGGGCGACTCGTGAGACTCGGTGACCGCTCCAGGCCCGCGAGGTAGCACCCCAACACCCCGACCCCGCTGCGTTGGCGAGCTGGCGAGCCGGAAAGCCCACTTCGCGCCAGGGGACGGGTCCGACGGCTGCAGCTCAGCGCTCTTATCTTATCGCCCAGCCCCTCGTGATTCCCATTCTCGATGACATCGGCACGGGCGTGTTTCCAAGCTTGCCCTCGTCCGGGGCCTGGCCATCTCTCTGCTCCAAATCGACTCCTCTCTGCCTCGTTACAGCTTCTCGCGCATCTTCAACTCCTTTCGCGAGCGCTTCTTCAACAACGCATCGCAAGCCTGAACACCCCTGTCACCATGCCGTCCGAAATCACTGTCGAGTCGCTTCCGGAGCTCCTCAAAGATGATACCAAGGTGAAGCTGGCGGGCATTGATGTCGACGGCCAGCTGCGGGGAAAGCTGGTATCGAAGAAGAAGTTCCTTTCCGTCGCCGAGTCTGGGTTCGGTTTTTGTTCCGTCATCTTCGGCTGGGACATGCACGATCAGACATATGTTCGAGAGCTGGGCGTCAGCAATGCTGAGAACGGTTATCGCGACCTGCTTGCCATTCCCGACTTGGCGAGCTTCCGTCGCATTCCCTGGGAGGCCAATGTCCCCTTCTTCCTCGTCAGCTTCTTCGAGCCCGATAGCCACATGCCTGTCTGTGCCTGCCCACGCGGCCTCCTCAGCGTAGCGCTCGGCAAGCTCGAGAAGCAGGGTCTCGGTGCCATGGCTGGCGGTAAGCACGTCGGACCTCTTATCTCATGCTTGCCCTGATGGTCCTCTAGCCGAATACGAATTCTACCAATTCAAAGCCCCTGCGAAATCTTCCGGACCGCCAGACTCGACGGCAAGCTACCTCCAAGAGAACACGCCTCACGCTTTACCCTCCCTTACGGAAGGCATGTTTGGCTACAGCCTGACAAGGCCCGTCCACAACAAAGATTACTTCTACGACATCTTCGAGTCATGCGAGAAATTCAAGTGCAACATTGAAGGGTGGCATACCGAGAGCGGCCCTGGTGTCTTTGAGGCTGCTCTCGAGTTTGGCGACATCAAAGGAATGGCTGACCGCGCCAGTCTCTTCAAGTATGTCGTCAAATCTGTGGCTACGGGATACGGCATCACGCCCTGCTTCATGGCAAAGCCCCGCCAAGGTCTTCCTGGCAACAGCGGCCACATGCACGTTTCGATCGTCGACAAGAACGGGAAGAACCTCTTCGCTCGCGACACGCCAGATGATGACGCTCAGTGGCCCGATATTGCCAACTTGTCGGACATGGGCCGCCATTTCTTGGCTGGTATCCTTGAGGGCCTGCCGGACGTGATGCCGCTCCTTGCACCTACAGTAAACTCGTACAAGCGCCTCGTGGAGAATTTCTGGGCGCCTGTGACCGTCTCGTGGGGATTGGAACACCGCGCCGCCTCGATCCGTCTCATTGCACCTCCGACATCCAAGCCTGGAGCGACACGATTCGAAATCCGTGTACCTGGCGCGGACACGAATCCTCACTACGTGCTCGCAGCGGTCCTTGCGCTGGGCTGGCGCGGTGTCGAACAGAAGCTCGAGATACCCGTCCCGCCCCTTGGCAAGGGCGAGGAGATTGGCAGCAACGCGGACAAGGGCGCGAGATTAGCGAAGAGCCTGAAGGAGGCTAATGACAGGTTCACGCGCAAGGAGAGCATCGCCCGGGAGGTCTTCGGCGACGAGTTCGTCGACCACTTCGGCGGCACCAGGGAGCACGAGATCCGGCAGTGGGACGAGGCCGTGACTGACTGGTAAGTGCACCTTTTCGCGCCCGTGTGGCCCGCAAATGTGCTGTTTGAGATGCTGACCTACGTGTGCAGGGAACTGAGGCGATATATCGAGACGGTCTAATCTTAGCTGACGGGTTCCACGGAAGAGTCTCGGCATTTTACAAAGCTCTGGCGCATGGCCGCGGGGACTGTGGACCGCTTCGCTGAAGAAGATACCCGTTCGTTTTGCCAATTTCCATCGCGACCAGGTTCCACGTCCAAGAGAGGTCCCTTGCTGTGCCCACCAGCCCGCCCCTTGCCACGGCGAAGCTTGAGGAATGACCAGAGATCGGGTGATGGAGCCCGCGTGACATTGGCGAGCTGATGCGAGAGGGCGCAGACGCGGCACATTATGGCAATCCATTGGCGCCAGGATCTGTGATCAACTTGCATTGGAGCACATTTAATGTTGCCCGCGCGGAGCGACTGCGACGAATAAGAATTTGAGGTTGGTCCTTGCCCAAAACGAGCTGCCCGAAAATGACGCCGCCGACTCACCGTCTGGCTTGTCTGGCGAATGCAAGCTCGGCAATATCCTCATCTCTGCGCCCCTCCTCCCAATGCACTGCTGGCGGACGACACGGAACTGTGCGTTCGTGTTGGTGATCTCTGATCGAGACCCGGGTGGCCTGCTGATCAGTTCAACCCAGCGAACCTTGCAAGCACCCGACTGCGATGCGAAGATGGGCAAAGTCCCTGGCATTTACCGCATGGCACCCCTGAACCAAACCTTGACGCGCAGCGTGGCCGTCAGGGAAGTGCCCTGAACCGCTCTAAAGTAATGTCCAGATCCCCGCACGTGTCCCACCGGCCAGGCCGTGCCTGTCCAGTGCCATCGCTTCGGGCCGGGGTGAGGTTGCAGTAGGCCAGAGGGGCCTACCACAAGGTGTGTAAGTACTCGTAATATTGTCGGCCGCTTTCAAGGGGCGATATCCAGTAGGCTTTCCACATTCAGGATGCTGAGAAGAACCAGTCCTCCGCATCCATGATCAGGATCAATATCTGCCTTATTCCGGTCCGTTTTAGGAGTGGGCGGCCGGTCCCGACCCATCTCCTCAGTTCCGGTGTCGTCTTGTTCACCTCATGTTACAAGGCTGCCACTGCCACGGTGCTTCTCCACTGCTCCACGACGCCCGTACGACCATGGAAACACGCGTATCTACCCTTGTAAGATGCGTCGATTCTGCCTCCCAAGTTCCAACAGTCACCTTTCTGCAGCGGCATACCTAGCTTTAGGGTTCAATAGGATGTGGAGACGTCACTATCACTCTCCTACGCTAGCGAACGGCGATGCCATCCGGTAGTTACTTTCACGGTTGCCGGGCCTTGACTCGTACTCCATTCCCAAGAGGCACATCACTGCTTTCTGGTGATAGCCTTCATTCACACTGGCGCCGGGACGGATAAGCTGGTAATCTTGTGTCTTGAACGATCTGATCTGGCCCCTGCAGGGCTTTCCATGTCCAGTACAACAATCCTTTCAACCCTGAAGCAGCTGGGCAACCCATCTCCGAAGCCTGTTGGTGGCCAGTCGACGTCCCTTTGTCTCAGATTTCGAGCCACCAGACATCGAGTCCCTCTTGCTATCTCCCCCCCAACTCGTTGGTCGAACTTTTGACTACTTTAGCGCGGAGGGTCCTCCGTCTGACAGTTCCCAACAACAAAGAACGGCCAGAAAAGCATTCACCCTCCCTCGATACGTTGATCTCCCACGCGGACGACTTCACCCTCTCATGGGCACGCGTGCCCCTATGGCGGGCCTCGACGCCTCGAGGCATGGAGGCCAGTCGGACGCACCAGGCGAAGACACAAAAGACCCCAGTGACCCGGCCCACGCCGCCGAGGGCACCCAGCCAGACCTCCTACAGGCGCGGCGCCCGAGCGTGCCTCGCCGCCGCGTCAGCAGCCAGGGAGACCCCGACGACGGAGAGGACGGATACTCGTCCGTGTCGAGCGGCGAGGGGGAGTCGAACCTGATCCGCGCCGACGGCCACACGTACCACGGCTCCGGCGACATCCTCGTGCCCAACGACGAGTCGGAACGTGCCCGGCTCGAGATCCAGCATGGCCTCTTCCGCCTCTGCCTCGAGGGCAAGCTGACGTTCGCCAACCTGCCGGCGCCAGAGTCCCTCGACCACACACTGACGATCCTCGACGTCGGCGCCGGCACGGGCATCTGGGCCGCCGAGATGGGCGAGCAGTATCCCGCCGCTCGCATCCGTGGCATCGACGTCTCGTCCATGCTCTTGCCGACGGCGGTGCCGCCCAACGTCACCTTTGAGATCGCAGACGCAAACGAGCCCTGGGTCGTCGCCGGCGACGTGGCAGGAGGGGCGTCCACGCTCGGCCTCGACTTCGTCCACGTCCGCAACCTCGTCGGCGGCGGCGTCAGGGACCTGAGGGCCCTGTTCGAGCAGGCGTACGAGCACCTCCGCCCCGGCGGGCAGATCGAGGTGGCCGAGGTGAGGCCGAGGTGGTTCACGTTCGAAGACGCCGAGAGGGACGGCAAGGTGGACTCCCTTGCTCTCGAGGCGTGCCGCGAGTTCGAGGCCCAGTTCGGCCGCATGTCGGTCGAGCTGGGCGTCGACTTTGACCCGATCACAAAGGTGCGCAAACTACTCGAGGACGTCGGCTTCGAGAGGGCCGTGGAGATGGCGGATTTCGTGCCGTTTCAACCTGCCGGCACGGACGAGAAGATGAGGAGGAAGGGGGCACAGATGGCGCAGCTGATTGAATACGGTACGCTCCCTCCATTGTCCATGTTTCACGCGATGCTACTCGCGACAGGGGGAAGACTCTCCAAATGATAGCCTTGCTCACCACGCTCCTCAAGCAGGTTTGGAGAACTACGCCCTCAGAATCTTCTCTCTGTGCGGATGGAGCTCGGATGCCACGCGCGACCTCATCAAGAGGGTCTTGGTCGAGAACAAGAAGTACGGCAAGCACACGTACGGCAGGACGTAAGTGGCACCAGCGTCATACCTACCGGGAGCAGTCGACTGACAGCGAGCAGAACTTTCGTCACAGCGAGGAAGCCGACAGGTGGTTGACACCATTGGGAAAGGCGAAGGGACATACCTACGTCTCGAGCTTTCGATTTGGTGGCTTTTTGATGCTGAATTGTTTCGCATACTGACAGATCCATGCTAGAAGGACACCATGCAGGGCAACTTGCCTTGTCAGCTTCTGGGGTTCTACCTACCTAGCTCCAACGAAGGGGCAGGACCATATTCTCTCCGTCTCTCTCTCTCTCCTGGTTTTCAGACCAGGCTTCATTGCAGGCCAATGACAAGGGTTCGCAGGCGGGAACATCCATGACCGACGACAGCTTTTACATTTCGTCCACGTATGCTGTTGTAGCCACGACAATGCAACTGGACCTTTACAACTAATAATATACCATCTTTCCACACACAAGAAGTCCTTTTGAATTTGCGCTTGAAGAGGTCACCAGCTCAACACGGACCGAGTGATGAATTCAAGCCACATCTCCTACCAGAGCCCGGCAGGACAGACCAAAAGGTAGGTGAATGCAGTGATAAGAATCGAGATGACCGACATGCAGTAGGTCAGCGGGCGCGTATCTTCCTTCCCTTGGGCCAAAGAAAGTTCTCCCATGTCAACGTGAGACTGGTTGCAGAGACCGGTGTTGATTATTTCGCATGTAGAATTACCCATGATGTGGCCGTGGTCTCCCCTTGATAACGAATGTTACCTCTTGACCTGATTCTCAAGTACGTGAACAGGCGTGATTGCGTTGTCATGTCGAGGCTTTACAGCTAGTACATCGAGGAAAGGAGCTCACCTACAAGAAGCATGGTCGAGGAGCGGCGTGTGAAACGTCACCAAGAAGGCCATGAGTGTCAATCGGAAGTGAAAAGCTATGGATACAACCCGTCAAATTTCTCTACTGTCAAGCGGTAGACATGAAAGAGCCGATGCTTTTGCGCGCCAATACATCTGCTATCTCATCACAGCAGATTAGCAGTTTCCCAGAATCATCTTGATGCCACAATGTGAGCTGGCGACGGGAGAAAGACATTTTCGCCTGCAGCTTCATGCATCGTAAAACTCCTTAACATCCTCCCGCCTCCAACAATACTCGTGCTTTTGGTGTGTCCGACCTAATGCGGAAGACGCAATCGAACGGTTTGGGGTGGCTGTCATTGAACATTAGCACAAATTCCGTAGGCCGATGTAGTTTTGCAGACTTGAACATACCCTCCAAGACCAACGGACAGTTCAACCGATGGTTCAAGCGGTGCCCCATCACTTCCCATGGCCTTTTCAATATTGAATGTTGTGAGAAGCGTCACGAGGAAGATGTTCACCGATGCCATGGCCAGATGATTACCGGGACATTTGCGCCTGCCGAACCCAAAGTTTCCTGGAGGATGCGGCTCCCCCCGCAAGAACCGATCTGGATCAAATAGATCTGGGTCTCTGTACTTGTCCTTCGACATTGCCATCGCTTTCGCATTGGCGAATATGACCGTCCCCTTGGGAATTAACATACCCTTGTAGATATCATCTCGCAGGCTCTTGTGTGGGATCACGAGAGGGTTCAGTGGCAGACAGCGCAGAACTTCGTTTACGAAGCACTCCATGAGTGATAGTCGAGGCAAATCGTCGATCTCCGGCAGGCGGTCGTGCCCAATCACCCGCTCGATCTCGTGCTGCAGTCTTTTCTGAATTTCGGGGTACTTGGTAAGGAACAAGACACAGGCCTGAAGTGTGCTCCAAGTCGTGTTGCCCCCAGCAATGAATATTGCGCCCGCAGCTCCTTTGATGTCTTCCGCGGTGAGCTCCTGAGGCTTTCCAATGCTTTCGTTCTCGGTAAAGGTGTCCCAGTGAGTCCGTAGAAATGAAGGCGAGGCTGAGCCGTCTTGTATGTCTTTCATTGCGGCAGTCCATGGCACCTCATGTATTGTCTGGATTGTTGACCGACTCCGGCGAGCATGCTGCAACGAAGGCGAGATATTAATCCACTCAGGGAGGTGACGAGCAGGTGGGAATATGTCGACAAGGGTAGAGCCAGGAACGCCCCCCTCTGTGGTGGCATGGTTGGCAGCGAGGGACATTTCGCAATAAGCCGAGTCTTTTGTGGCGACCTCCTGACCGTACGACACGCGAAATATGATGCTGGTGGCCATGAGGAGGGTTACATCTCTCCAATCACCCGGGTCATCCAACAAGGAGCGGACCGCTTTCCTGGCTTCCTGCAGCTGCATGGGCCGGAAGGTCTTGATGTTGGACTGGGAGAAGGTTGTCTGGAATAGACGTCGGTGTAACTTGAATCGTGGACCCCATCGCAAAAAGGTCAAGGTCAGTCCCCAACCCATACTATGCCCCGCGCGCGTCAGCAGTCGATAAAACCAAGATTACAGTAAAGCAGAGTCTTACACCTCGAACAGCGTGAATCTCGGTCGATCAGAGTAGTTGAGCCCACGCTTGTCAAGCAGGTCGGTGGCGGCCTCGACGCTGTTGAGGCTCAGCATGTGCTGGCCGAGGACTTTCGTGTAGATGACATCTGAGCCTGTGCAAACGTGAGCCAATTGTCGGCCTGAGAGCAGCCCAGAACCTACAGTATTCTTCACCCCAGCGGATGTAGTCGTTTTCTGGATTCTCCGCACTGATCTGGCCGAGGTTGCCGATTAGGAAACGGCGTGGAGGTCCGGGTGGTAGGGGATATGGCGGTTTGCTAGGTAGTGTTATGCAGCGGGCGAGTCGGAACAAAGGGTACAGGGCCAGTAACAGCAGCACAAAGGATTCCCGGCCTCCAAATACACCCATGATAGCGGTGCTGTTCGTGAAAGCTGTCGTGAGAGGCGAGTCCTTGGACAAGAGAGTGCGCCGCGGCAGTTGCTGTGAGTAGCAAACAGAGTGGCGCAAGGATGGACATAGGTTGTAATATATAGGACCGAAAAAAATGAACGTAGGTCACCGCAGACAGTTCACAATGAATGTCAAAGTACGGTGACTCAGGAAAGACATGGTGGTGGAGGTTGATGCCGCCCAATCAAGGGTTTATCGAGGCGGCGAAGAGCCGCAAGACCGCAGCCTTCCATGGCAGTGACTGGCTGGTCTTCCATTGCTTCTACCACCCTACCGCCTACATGCGCAGAATGTGTGGACGACTTGGGCAAGGACCACAGGCAAGAACGGATCTGAAGAGGAGAAATGGGGCCAGCATGGGGAGGCAAGTGCCAAGAATGTTGGCATGGCGGAGGGGATGGAGGTTGAGGACGCCAGCAAGCCAAGCACACACATGAAATAACCGATGTCAGCGTCTGAAGTCACCTATTTGGCGAGAACAAGAGGGAGGGACCCGCCTACATGCCGCCTTGGGCTTCGCTTGACTGCGCATGCCCTGACACGAGATGCCATGTGTGGAGGAGGGCGCTGAGAACCGTCCATTGCCCGTCGACACCCGATACGCTGATGCTGCCCGGGAGCACCTTACCTAAGGTGTCTACAGTGCCTTCAAGGGTGCCTCCTTCCATTCTATCTCTCGCCGGACTACGCGGGAAGGCAAGCCGGCGGAAGGAACCAAGCTGGAAAGAGCAAAGTGGGAAGCAGCATAGGAGGCAGGTAGGCTGGCAGGTACGGGAAGGTACGGCCGCGACACCTTACCAGTCCCGCCTTCTTTCTTTTGTATCGCCGTTCAACGGCTTTTGCCAATAAACTTTACTCATCAACCGCTCATCTGGGGCAGCTTCCCGTTTTCCAATTCCCAGACCCTTGATGCTCCCGAACAGCCCTGCTCCTGGAAGAACCTTGCCCTGATCCGCTCGCCTAGTCCTCAAGCGGCGAGCCTTCATCAGATGCGCGAGGTTGACCGACCCGCTTGCTTCTTGCGCAGACCAAAGGAGAGATGGGAAACGACAAATGGAAACCACGGGCACGTCAGTTGCGGTCGAGATTGATACATACCGCCTACGATACCGCCCTCATCTACAAGCTTCGCCCACGCATCTGAAGCCTACCAGTCAGATCGAGCGTGCAGACAACCACATGCACTCACTCGCACCAAGCCGTGTTGATCGCCGAGATATTGGAGTGCCTTGTCGTGCGTCGCACTAGACCTCATCCTCCATGATGGCAGGGCCCATCGACATCTGATCGGGAAGCCTGCATGTCATCTGCGGCGGATTTCGATTCAGCTCACGAGCACTCGCGAAGGGCAATGGGCTTTGACGACTTTCCACGTCAGCCAGTATCCATGTCAGTCAGTACTTCTTCCAAATGGGGCCCAGCCCGCTGTACATCGTTATCCACATACCCGGTTTGCCAGCGGTCCCCCTGTCACACCGTATTTGCTGCTTGTTCACGTACCCAGCCAAGCCAGCGTTTGGCGTCCTGGCCAGCCCAGAACAGCATGCGAGAGATTTCTGTGCATACTTCTTACAGTAAATGCAGACCGCCCATCGCCGGGTGATTGGCTTCGCACTTTGTCATGCCCTGTTTCGGCCCCCCTGACACCGCCTCGCCGTCGACGTACGCCATCGGGACATTTGAAGCGCCCCAAACGGCTGCGAGGGACCATCAGGGAATGCTTGGCCACGTGTAACCAGAAACGATGACGGAGGCCGCCCTCACGACGGGCATGCCACGCCGTTCGGCTGACTGCCAGAGACAGAGAGAGGTTCAGGGCCCGTCCCAGGGACAGGAGGGTGAACGGCGTCGGGCCAGAAGACCAGGGGAGAGTAAGAGTCCCCGTAGCAGGCCCCTTATTATGAGCCCCAAGTAGGTGAGAAGGGATGTGCGTACCTGACAGTACAGTACCGTGCACAACAGGGAATGGCCACAGCGCCCACTCGTCTTGCGCGGAGCTGACCCCGAGCAGGAGTAGTCGACTTCAAGCGCCCCCGCAGACCGCCCGGTGGCATGACCTGACAAATGACGAGTTGGCGTTCGCCTCGCTCAGTAAGTACCTTTTCCCCTCGTGTTACGGGGCCAACATGTCTTTCTTCTGGCCCTAGGCCTTGTGATACCAGCCGAGAGCGGCGGCGGAGAAGGGCCCAGCCCCCCCCCCCTTTGCCTTCATGAGTCGCGGTCCCGCTTTCGAAGGTAGCATGTCGACATGTCGGCGGCGACGGAAACCTGGACGGCTGTCAGATTTCAGAGCCGGGCCTTGCATGAAACGATAAGACATGGTGTTGCTTCTGCGTTTGGAAGAACTGATGGAAGGTCTTCACGTCGAACCAAACAAGTTTTGGTGATACGGACGTGGCGCCGATCTCATGTGACTTCCCAGCTTCCACACCACCAGGGGCGGCACAGCTGCCACACGTCAGTCTTCTGTGGTAACACAGGGGATCGCTCGGATATGGCCACCAGAGACACCCACCCCTTGACAAGCTGGAAGCACTAGGCAAAGTTGATATTTGGCGCATTCCCGATATCGTTTTGCCCCCCGAGGACCGTCGCCGTTCAGTGACCGCCTTTTTCGTGGCTGCTCCCGTCATCGATATCCAGAACGAACGGTGGACGGGCTACTGTCAGAATACGAACCGTCATTTCGCGAACCTCCCCGCTGGGTCCAACTTTAGGTCGAACCCCTCCCTTTCACCGTTGACCCGTGCCCATGCCACAACGGACTCTGACCGGTACCGCGCCGCGCCAAACGCATCTTAGCGGCTGAGCTTCCCAAGCCAGCAAGCCAAACACCAGCGGCAGCTAGCTACAAGCTCACGATATCGAGCTGGGGGAATATTCGTTATTGCAATCGGGTCGCGAGGCAGGCAGGGGGCACGCCCCGACAGTGCTCGTCGACCAGCGCAGACCTCGACCAATGACACCCTGGCATCTGTCTGATCGGAATGCCCAGACTTGCCAGGGATCTGCTGCCTCGTCGCGCCTCGCCTGCTACCGCTTCTGCTGATCTGGATCCCCCCCGCACGCACCACGCGCACCATCCACTCTTCCTCCATCCGAACTGCATTCGATCCACACCTTATTAACAGAGCTGGGTCACGACGACATGAACCACGACAGGGACGACCAGCGGGTTGTGGCCGCCACTGTGAGCTCACACAGTGAGCATGGCAGGAGTTTGAGCATTGATGACGCCTCCATGTCCGTGGGTCATGGCGCCGCGGATAGCGCTGGAGATTCGAAGCCTCTCATCAAGCGCCGGGCGCCAATTGCCTGTAGAAGGTTTGTCCATCCAACCGACTGACTCGGACGGCCCCAGCCGAGCCCTGATCGAACCTTGCAGGCCGCTAAGACACTGAACAGATGCCGCCGCATGCGAAGCAAGTGTATTCACGACAAGGGAAACCCTCCCTGCAAGTCCTGCAATGAAGCTGGGCTCGGTGCTGAGGACTGGTGCGAAATGCATTCACCCTGGTCGTCTTCCTGGGCCGAGTTCTAACGCTCTCGTAGCCACTTTCCCGTACGCGGCCAGCCCGACAATGACCGCGAGTACCGCCATCCTCGCATAAGGCGAGCTGAGCGGGCTGTCAAGCGGGAGTCTAGCAAGGCGTATCACGACCGACACGATGTGCCGGAACTCACTCAGTCAGGGCTGTCGCTCTGCCGTCTCAAGGCCGATGAGTGGGATCTTTTGCCGCCTTTACCGGACATCATCGAAGCTGTCCACCTCTTTACTCGCAACTATTTCCAACTAGGTTTCATACCCAAGGAGCTCTTTCCAAGGCAGCTCGAGCAGGACCACCGGTCGGTGAGCGTCTTTCTCCTCCTCGCTATTCTCAGTATCTCTGCTCGGTTTTCGGCCCGCCTGGTTGACCGATACGATGGCGAGATCAAGGCTGCTGCCTTCTTCATGGAGAGGGCCAGTGCGCTTGCGTTGTCGGAGCTATATCAAGAACCGTCCCTCGAGCGATGTCAAGGCTTCTATCTCCTGAGTCTCGCGCAGCAGGGAAGCGGGATGAGGAATGCCAGTTATGTGGGTGGTACAGGCTCCTTCTATGATGCTTACAAGAGGGCTGACTCTCCTCAGATCAACTTGGGCATAGCCACGCGCATGGCCGTCTTAATGCATCTTCACCGGGAGGAGTTTTACACCGTTTCCAGCCCGAGCAGAGAGCATATCATCCGTCTGGAATCGGCTCGGCGAACCCTGGTGAGTACCCTCCTCTTCCGATTGGTACATGTACCCGGCGGCTGACCATCTCAAAGTGGATGTTACATAGTGAGTCTCGGGTGCTGGCATGAACCATTCTGCAGCCTCCCATATTGACCTTGCTCAGGCCAAGACAACTTGCATAGCGGGGCAATGTCGCCGATATCACTTGCCGCAAGCGACATCACGTGTCTTCTGCCCAGTGACGAGGAAGACTTCGCAAACGGACGGATACCTGAGGCGCGCGCCGCCCTCGAAGACACCCCTCCCGCCCGTGACAATCCCTTGCTGATTCATCAGGCCTCCCGCTCACTCTTCGCGAGCTTGATCCAAGCACATTACTATTGGGGCCGAGTAGCGAGGCGAGCCATTGTCTCGGACAAGAGCTCGAAGCCATGGGAATCCTCGGGGTTCTATGCCGAAATGGCGGACAAGCTAGCAAATTGGGAGATGCAACTGCCACAGGATCATCGCTGGAGCATGGTTCTCCTCAAAGGCCACAAATCCGTGGGAGAAGATTTGGTATGTCCCAAGATGCCCTTACCAGCGTTGAGTGCTGGACTATGGCTGACGCAGACAGGCATACATGAACGTGACCATGGTCACCAAACTTTGTAACGTTGTGCTTCGAAGACCATACTTGGACGAGTCAGTCCAGCACCAAGTCGAAGCTCAGGATGTGACGAGAATGCTGATGTAGGAATAGGATCATCAACCCGCATGCTACGGAACAGCCCATATTCTTTGCTCGCATGGGCGATGAGCTATTCCGGAATGTTCGAGACCTCTTCGAGCAAATCGACGCTCAATTCGCTACCAGGTCCTCAGGCGAGAGCGTTGGCGCGCAGATGGCCGTGAGTCGCCGCCAAAAGCAGATGCCTTTTGACGTGACATACATTTTCTGACCCATTCCAGTCATTCTGTGTGTACAGCTGTGGCCTCTTCTCGACTTATCTCTGCAAATACAAGAACAGTAGGTTCCCGCCGGTCTCCCTCGGGTGGGGTCAAGCTGACGCTGCCCAGTCTGTTCCGACCGAACCATTGTATCACAAGGACCCAATATGCTCCAACGATGCATGAGCCTGCTCATGGAATCAAAGGCAATCTGGCCGCTGGCTTCCCGCTGGCTCGAATCACTAGAGCGATACTCGAGAGATCCTAAAGCCGCCGCTGTCAGTCTGGATAGGGGCATGGCCGACGGGGTAAGCGAGGCACCACTGTTCGTCACGTGGTCATCGTCGGTACTGACAGGCTCACCACAGGATGATCGCACCTTGCGTCCGCTCCATATCGGACACTCTCCTTCTACCTCTGGGCATGTTCAGAAAGCCGGCAGTATGCCAGCTTCTCTTAAGTTGCCCGGCCCCAGCACGCCCGGAGAGGATTCAAAGCACAACGTTTTCCTGCTTCCGAGTAGCGCGTCGCCAGATCTACCCCAGTCTCTGCCGGCGTACAGAGAACAGCCCCACAGCCTTCACGACAAGCACATTCGCCGTGCCTCCGAGCAGGCTCAGCGAGCCAAACAGCATGGGAGGCAACACGATCTCGAACAGCAGCGCTTCCAGCACCAGGGCATGGCCCATGACCAAGGCATCCACCCGCAGCCTTTGCCGCAGCCTCTACCTGCCCCAATGGCGCACATCCCATCTCATGGCTTCATGTACTCCAACCAGAGGATGACGCAGCCGCAGCACGTCTATCAACAGCAGCCACCACCTTACTCGCCGCAGACACCAATGAATATGCTCGCGCAAGCAGCCTTCGACCAACCCTCGTATCAACCGGGCCCGTCGCACATGGTCTCGACAGAAACACCGTCAAACGGACAGATGTATCAACTTCCTCAGTTGCACCAAGCACAAACTGCGTACGACTCGACAGCCCCGCCGCCATTCTTTACCCCGCCCACGCCCACGGTGGCCTTGGGCCCTGGCAACGACGGGTTCGAGGGAGAGTTGCAGAGTTGGTTCGACGCTTCGACGCAGGGCAACATCTGGGTAGGGAACGGCATGGGGGTTGGCTACAGCATATGAGTGGAGGGCACCCTGTTTGCTGTTTTTGATGACGGCGTCTGTAGCACCGAGAGAAACCCTCCCCGCTAGCATTTTGGGAACATCGCGTCGGCGTGGGGTGAGCGTGGCACCTGGGCAGTATACACACAGCGTTGGTGCCATTTTTTGGTCGATATGAGCCTTACTAGAGTAGATACCCAACCATCTTTGATTCTGATAGCATCTACTCTGGTCATCGCAGGGGTCGGCGTCGCCAATATCTTGTCGCCTTGAGAGTGTTGGCACGCCAGGGACGACCCAGTAATCGTCAATCCTGGGACAGCACAGAATTGATAAGCCCCTTTACACCTATCGCCGCGTAGGACAAATCGACAACACAAACATCACTGAGACTAGATGTATCAAATTCAAAGCCGCTAACAGTATGCGCGTCATGGGGGGAACATGTCAGATTCGGGTGTGACTATGGTAGCACCGGGACAAGAACCGTGCCGGGGAACCACTTGGTCCCCGGACGCCCAGATCCCAAGGACCCGGGGGAGGCAAAGGGGCGCCTTCTCTCGGTCAGGATGTGTATCGCTCCGCTCGCCGCTCTTCGATTCGTTTCACCCATACACTGTGCTCGGTCGGCGATGCCGATCCGCCATTTCTCCTACCCGCGCCCATCCGCACGTGACGGAGAGCGCGCCGGGCCGGCCCGGACGTGGGCCGGGCGCGTTCCTTCCAGCATCTCTTGGAATGCAAGGGCGTGGCCAGCTCAGTTGAAGTCGTCTGTTGACCAAATGTGCGTGGACTTCGTGCCTCATTTGACCCAGGTCGGTCCTTCGTTGGTTTCCTCCATCGTCCGTCGTGGCGCTCCGATGTAACTCCTCGTGCCTAATCGCAATAGGGTAAAAACTCCGTCTACATGACTCTTTGAATGCCATCGCTATTTGCAAGCGTGGCGTACATGACAATTCGTGGGCTCTCTTGCTCTCTCTCTCTCTCTATGCCTGCGCCGGACGTGACGGGAAAAGGGGGACTGTGGCAAAAATACAGCAAGGGGAATGGGGCAAGGGGCATGGGATAGGGGCTTCGCGGTGCAAGGCAAGGGACGTTGTGAAGTGTCGCAGGGGCAATGTGATGGGTATTGGGGAACGAAGATTACTAGGGGTGGTCTGCAGGATCTATATACACAGCGTCGTGTACTCCATGCGTCGGGTGCTGTGCTGTGTCGTGTGTCGTGAAGTGGCATGGTTGGGGGAATCGTCGGGGATGGATTGCTGTGTTTCGCTCCTTGATGAAGCAGGCCGAAGGCCGATGCGCAGAGTCTGACTACCACTGGGGAAGCCTTCGTGCGAGATTGGAAGTTATGGGGTGTGATTGAGCTCAGCATGCGGTCACGAGCCCCTAGCCCTGCGCCATGACGTTCGTCGAGCCGCCAATCTGGCGCTTGATCTGCTCCCTTGCCCAGCGAGCAGTCTCAATCGTGCGGGGTTGGAATTCGCGGCTTGTCTTGGTGTCTTTGATGAGGTTGGTCAACCAGTCCTGGCGGAAGACGTCCACCAGCTCGCCGTTGGGGTAGGCCTCGGCCAGATCACTAAAGCTGTTAGCACAAATTTCCGCTTGGATTGAAGCGGACTTACCCGATGACGCCCATGGAAGAGCGAAGAAGGGACTCGCTGCGGTTCATGTCCGTGGCGATGGTGTTCAGTAGCGTGAAGATATGCTGGACATACGGTTGCAAGGTATTGGCTGCAATCTGTTAGCTCAATTCAGATAAGGTAGTGTGACATGGACTCACCCTTGCCGCTTGACCTCATGGCACCGATGATACCACCCCAAGCATCCATGATACCCTCGCGAAGGGAAATGACGTAGTCGAACATCTCAATAGGACCATCTTGCGTAGCGGTGATAGTAGCAGCCTGCTGTAGGACCTGTGCGATGACCGAGAGGTACGTCTCGAAGTGGCCACCAATGGCACCGGCGATGTCGCCGAAGCACTGCAGAATGGCGGGCTTGAACTGGTTCGAGAGGGTGGTGCTCTTGAGGTTGTTGAGCAGATGGTTCATGAAGCTGTCGCAATACGGCTGGCTGCGCTCGCCGAGCGAGCGGGTCAGGTCGCTGACCAGGCCAATGGCCATGGAGCACAGACTGGGCTCCTCCTGGTTGGAGAGCGCGTTGTACAGGTAGGGGCTGAAGGCCTCCATGTACTTGTTGAAGTCCTCCTCCATGGCGTTGGCGAGGGCGCTGATGGCCGCGAAGACGGCCTCGGGAACACTCGACTTGGCTCCGGATGCGTTGAGAACTTGTAGCAGGGTTTGCATGATGCGATCTCCCTGGGGAATGATCTCTTTGTCCAGGCGCTGAATGACGGCCTGGAGAACGGTGCAGAGGCTGGTCTGCATTTCCTCGAGCATGATCTTGTCCTCGACGCTGACGACCTGGCTCTGCATAGGAACAGTACCCTCGAGGCGCTCCAGAATGACACCGAGGAGGGAGGCAATGGGGGCCATGCTCTCCGTGGCGGCATTCTGAACAAAGACATTCAGAACCTCGTAGGCGGCGGTGCGCACGTAAGAATCGCAGTCCCCGCGGGCTGTCAGCGCCAGAAGGTTTGTGACACTCTGGTTGAAGTGGGGAGTCATGGGGTTCTGCTGGGCCTCAAAGTCGCCAGCAAACCTCTCGGCCAGGTTCATCAGGGCCCAGCAGCACGAAGAGGCTATCTTTGCGTTGCTCATCAGGCCGTTGAACAACGAGGTGACGAGGGGTGTCAGGTGAGTGTTGGGGTCGATGGCGTCGGAGATGCTCTCGGTGATGCGGCCGAGGGCAAAGGCCGTCGAGTCCTTGACCTGCAGGGAGCTGTCGTCCATCATGCTAATCAGGATAGGCAGGGCCTGCTTGACGATAGGCTCCAGGGTCTTCTCCTCGGGACCGTCCATGATGGCGCCGAAGGCCGACACGGCGGCGTCACGGTTGTGCCAGTCCTCGTGCTTCAGATTTGTCTCAACAAAGCCCAGGACGGGCTGAATAATGGCACCTCCAACAGCCTGAGCGTAGAGCGAGAGGCACTGGTAAGAAGCGCGTGCAAGGTTGTACTCGTCGTCGGTCGCGTCCTCGTCCTGCTTGGTCAGAAGCTGCAGCAGGACAGGGACAACTTCGTTGGCAGCCACGCGGGCGAAGTTGTAGAAGGGGCGCATTTGGTCGGAGTTCTCCACTTGGGCGTTGTCGTCCTCGATTGCCGTCTCCTCCTCACAGACAGTGCTCCAGAACTCGACTGCGAGCTTGGCGACGTCCTCATCCTCGGACTTCATGCCAAGAATGGTGAGGCCAAAGAGGGCCTTCTCCATGTAGAAGCGCATGTTCTCGTAGTAGAGGGCCATAATGCGGTTGAGGCAGCCGAAGGCACCCTGCTGTATCCTTGAATCTTCGGCCTGAGTAGCCTCGCAGACGACCTGCATGATGTAGTTGCGCTCGCCCTCATGCTTGAAGTTGCTGGCAACAAACTCGAGCGAATCACCCAGAGCAGTAATGGCGGCAAAGCGAACCTCAATGTTGCTCTCCTCCTTGCGAGCACCTTGGACGACAGCCGTCAAAATGGCGTTGGAGTGGGCGATGAGAGCGTTGCGAAGCTCCTGGTCTTGGCTCTCGCAAATGTAGCCGATAGTCGTAAGTGAGGCCTGCTTCTGGTGGTCTGCACCCTCGCTGACGTTCTTAACGAGAATCGACATCAAGTCCTGCCACTCATTGCGGGGAAGCTCGATACCGGCGATAGAGGAGATGACCTGTGCGGCAGCCTGGCCAGCCTGTGCGTTGGATGAGGAGAGTGTTTGCAAGGTCAAGTTCTTGACCTGGGTTTTCGTCTCGGCATCGGTGCCCTGAAGCCACTTTGCTTGCAGCTCTTGGTGTCTGGCAAAGTCTCTGGTGGTGAAGGCATTTTTCAGGGCAAGACCGGCGGCGGCTCGGATAGAACCATCTGCATTTTCGTTGGCGAGTTCTTGTACCAGAGTCGCGAGGTAAAGGGGCTGTGGGCGAGGATAGCGGTCAGCGAAACGAGAAATCGGATGTTGGTGATGGAGTGGGCACAAGTACTCACGAAGTTGTTCTCGGCGGCTTGGGTGAGTTGCTGTTCGGCAGCCTGGCGCAGGGTCGCGTCTGTCGGGGCACATGTCAGCTGGCTGCGTGTGGTCATGGCCATGGAGGGGGGATGAAGGAAAAGTTGAGGGGTGGAGGTGAGTTGGCGGTGTGGTACGTACCAGGCGACAGCGAGTTGCTCAGAACCTGATTGATCTCTGAGCCGGACATGGTTGCGGTGGTGTTTGAACGATGTCGCAAAGGAAGGAGGCTCGGGAGGTGGACGACAAGTCGGGGTCGGGTAGGAGCGAGGCGAGTTCGCACGTGCCAGAGCCTTGAGGTGCGGGAAACGCGGGGGAAATTCTGGACCTTAGGATTAGAAGGCGGCAGAAGAGTGCGCCCAGAAGGGAGAAATGTAAATAGGAGAAAAAGGGGTCTGATTGACCGGAACAGAAAGGCGCGGGAGTCGCTGTTGTTGTGGTCGGTCGGATTGAATCGTCTTCCGGGCCGATGTCTAGGAGGCAAAGGGAACGAAAGGGATTCGGGCGACGGTAGAGAGTGAGTTTGGAGGTAGTGGAGGAGAAAGAGATTCGCCGGTGGAGGTGGAAGCGGCGGTTGTTGACTTTTGGCGATCACAGGTGGGCGGGCTCCCTTCTCAGTTGCACTTTCCAGGGCAGGATCGGGGGGTCTTTTCAGTGGGTGGTCCCAGCGTCCCAGCGTTGGACCCCTCAAGTCTCCTCACGAATCGACGGAGCAGATGACGCAGTTTGGGGGTCGTTTTGGCTTCAGAACGAATGCATCGGTACGCTATTCTTCAATTCGTTACAAGTCTGAGCAGATTGTTCTGCAACTGTCCGTCTCAGCCAGTACCTTCAGTTCTGCGTATCGCAGGTGCTTTTTGTGGTGATGAGAAAGATAGGGAAACCCGAAATGAGAGTGGGGAACAGACTGAGGGGCGGTGGACGGGAAATAGGCCGTATTTGCAGGACAAACAAAGTGAGTCAGGTCGTCTTCCAGTTCTGAGGGCGATGAAATGTGCCTCCAGGTCACTGACAACTGTATGTTTATTTCGCTGCTTCATTGAAATGACAGTGGCATCGTCAGCCCAATCCTATCGAGATCAGAGTGAATGATCAAGGGGGGTGTTTCCGGCCGTTCCTTCCTACGGTGCACCAGCAAGCTCTTGCACGCTTCCCATTGGGCAAGTGGATGTTCAGTTACCCACTCCATGAGTAGCAGCTGCCGACGGCCGTGAATTACAGATCAGACTATATCTGATGCACTTCATTGGTCGCTTGAATTCTCCCTGCTCAGAGGTACTCAAGCTAATTTCTTATGAACACGCCGGATCCAGGTGGACTACTGGAGGGGTTCACAGGGGTGCATCAGCCCTGCAAATGTCAAATTGAGGGGACAGCTCTCCTACATCTTCATCACTGCAATTTTGAACTTGGCAGATGCAGATGCCTGAATCGCTTTAACAGACACACAAGGTCCCTGATAAAGCTGAGGTATTGTGCTAACATGCCGCCTGTCTCCCATTCAGATTTCAAGTCGCCTTCTGCAGCTACAGTTGGGCAAGTACCTTCTCAGGATGACGTCTACCCCTCCTTCCGGCAAATGTGGAACTTGACTCACTTGCACCCCTTGGATCACGACTCGCCGGAAACAAAGAGACCCTAGATCCCTCTCCTCCCACGGCCCCCACACAGGCAGTCGTCAGGAATCTGGAACAAAGCAATGGCGTCTCCCAGCAATCCAATAACCATTTCCCCGTGCTTCGGCTGCCACCAGTGTCTCATATCATGCTGCAAGCCCCTACAGTGACATCCGAGACCTAAAGTGCGCCCCCCTCGATGGATGTTGGTTTGTGCCCTTTCTGGCACGTACCTACCTACGCACGTAGGCAGACCTGAAGAAAGCTGTTGTGACGGAGCTATACTGGCCAGTGAGCTACAGACTAGGGAGGCTCATTGGTGGCAAGGAACCTCACCAGCAAGTTGCCTCTCTGAGAGGTAGGTTTAGCGAATCTTGGCCTGCCTTGCTGATACCATACAGGTCAGTAGACACCAGGCAAGTATCACATTCCAGCATATGTTGCGGCAGTCTCAGATCAAATGGGCGAGGCATTCTCTGGTGAGCAACTGGAAAGGTGTCAAGCGTGCACTTTGGCGGATCAGTATTCGCCACATCCGCAGTATTTCGAGCCTTGGAAATTGAACATGTGTCCAGAGCCATATCGAGGTTGATCACCACGATCATCTCAGCAACTTGAATAAAGCATGGCCGGGTTTTGCCGGACCAGTGTCGAAATGGGACAGAACGGACGGATGTAGGTGACCGCAGATGGTCTACATCATCCAGAACGGTGTCGTGGACCACGGCGGTGACAGCGGCAACCGAGTCGTGACTCGGCCCTCCCTCACACGAAGAAGTGACATGCAATCAGAGGCATGGTAGCGCCTAGACAATTGGAGCTCTCCAGGCGCTGGCTATATTGTGGCCTGCTAGCCTGGACCGGGAGTATGGAAGAATGCGTGAGCTATCTCTGATGAAATGCCATTTGTGGGAATTTGAAATGTGCTATATGACCACGCTGATGGTAGCTAATGAACGAGTGGCACTTCGCTAACTCGACCTTACTTCGTCAGGTCTCTGACGGCCAAGGTTCGATTTGCAGCCTGCCCCAGATCCCTTGCCATCTCGACGCCTTCTTCTCGTACGCTTCCCTTGTTCCAACGGCTGGGTTCGGCCTGACGATCATGTTGAAAAAGTCCGACAGACCTCGAGGCGCATACACGCTCCACTCGCCGCTCGGTTCCAAGCGCACCCCGATCATGGCGCTCGTCGAAATCCACGTGTCAATGCCAGCCTCGACGCTTGTGTGTGCGGGACAAGAAACGCCGTGCTTCTTCTCATACCATAGATGAACCCGTGCCTGGTTACGGATTTCGACGTCGACCTGCATGTCTTGAAAGAGCTCCCTACCCTCCTGGATCCGTTCGTCTTCGGCCTCGTATGAAAGGTCTGAAGAATCGAAGTAGACAAGGTCGTAATCGTTGATGCCAGTCTGCGGAGGGAGGGAGCTGACATCGTTCCAGATCGTCTGTGACAGCGAGCCGGCAGCAAGGTACCAATTCGGCAGATTCAGGGTTGCGGCTCGTTTCAGAACCTCAATGAGGGTGGGATTTGTCTCCAGGGTCCTTCGTAGGTGCTTGAGCTGATCGCTCAGCGGCAGCTGTGCCGGGTTCATGATGCTTTGTAGGTTACGACGGCAGCCTTTGTGACTAACAAGAACAAGACCCAATCACCACTGTGGTTTCCGCTCGTCATCCCTCAAGAGCAGACAGGTTGCTCGGGCCAAAAACAGAACGAATAGACCGGGCACCTGCTTGCAAACTGACGATTTTGCGCCAACCTTGAGATGCGGTGCTGTGGGGTCAAGGCAACTCGGGAATCCATGGCGATGACAAAGCTGCCGCTCGCGATATTCGCCACGTGACGAGGGGATTTCACCTCAGTATTCACATCACCTGCTCCGATCACAATTGCCCAAGATTCTCAACTACACCATGGCCGAACGATCTGACATTCAGTACCTGCGCCTTTGCATCAAGCTTGCAGAGGAGGCCTTGCTGGCCGGCGACGACCCCTTCGGCTCCGTTCTCGTCGACAGCTCGGGCCGCATCCTGCACCAGGACCGCAACCGCACCAAGACTGGGCGCAACGGCGACATGAAGGCGGACGCCACATTGCACCCCGAGATCGAGCTCGCCCGCTGGGCGCAACTGAACCTCAGCCCTGAGCAGCGCGCCGAGACCACGGTCTACACATCTGGCGAGCACTGCGCCATGTGCTCCATGGCACATGCCTACTGCGGCCTCGGTCGCATCGTGTTCATATCTTCGACCCCTCAGCTCGGCAGCTGGCTTCAGGAGCTCGGGGCGCCCAAGTCCAAGGTCAATCCGCTAGCCATCAAGGATGTCGCACCAGCGATTCCCGTGGAAGGCCCTATTCCTGGCCTGGACGAGGAAGTGAAAGAGTTACATCGCAGAAAGTGGTCTCGGTAGCCCTATGGAATAATTACTATTGATCTCCGATGGTGACGAGCCCATCAGATATTATAAATGCCTGAAATTCACTACTTGAACCGTCAAACATGATTGAATACTCTGGAAGACATCATGTTCAGTCGGACTCAACATGCCCCTGCGCTGACTAAGACGAGTGAGATTGAGCATCACTTGCTCAAAGTCCGATAAGTCCGACGACCACTTCACGACACCCTGTATGGGCATTGCTTGCAAACGGCCGTAAAATGTCTCCAAGTGTGCTTCATTACATTGTGTTACTATGGACACGTTCTCTGACGCACGGCTCTTGACTCCCATCTACTCCTGCCCGTTGTGCGGCAAGTTGTCCGACCATGGTAAGCTGCCAGCGACATTCGCGGTACGCATGTAGCTTGGGATCCCCTGGTACTGATGGACATGCTATCGAGGAAACGTGCTAACCTTGTCTGCAGAGACTTCACATGCTCGACATGTTCAGTATTGTCGCCGGCGAAGCGCAGCCACAGTGGCAGGGTCGAGCATGGTCAAGACGACGAGGCCCAAGGCCTGCAATGCCTGCAGACGCGTGAAGAGCAAGTGTGACATGGGTAAGCCCTGCGAAAGATGCGTATCGAGAGGTGTTGGCTGTTTTTATGGCAAGGAAGACACAAGACTGGGCTTGCGACCACGCTGGCCCTCTGGCACTCCTGGGCCGTTGGCCGGAGCTCACGAAAAGGGAATCCCCCCGGAGCCTGAAAATGCTTCTGCTGGCAAGTCTAGTCCAGCTGGTCACACCAGTATCGATCGAGACCAGCAGTTGGAAATTGACGCCGCAGCTGTGTTTGGCCTGGAAGGCTTCGGCGATGCAGATGCGATGACGCGCGCGGCACACCTCGCGGAGACCCATTTGCCGGCAGGAGAGACAGTTGACTCTTCGTCGGAGCAAGCCCCTTCGTTCTATCCGGACGACATATGGGGCGCCTCATTACTATCACCCTGGCCCATGATGATAGAACACCCGCCGTCTGCATCCCCGCCCGAGCAAATCACGAGGCCTGCCGCCAGCAACTTGAGCCTAACACCTTCTTGCCGCCAGCTCATAATGTCCATTCTCCGCACGTATCCTAAGACCATGGCCAAACGAGGCGTGCTCCCTCCATTTGTACATTCAATTGGGTGCGCGCTTCACTATAACCATCGAGACAGACAGCACAACACCCTCAGTCAAATGCGGCCTTTGCAAAGGGACGCGGCTCCTCCCTCGATTGTTCCATCGTCAAATCCGGACAATTTACTCCCTCTCAAGCCCCTGGAGGCTTGCCAGGGAGTGGCTCACATGTATACTGGCACTTCCACGATCTCCGGCCCCAAAGACTACGTATGGAGGGCTGTTGATGGCGAAGAGAAGCAAATCATCAGAGATGTGAGTCTACCGGGATGCCCACCCAAGGGTCCCTCGGCCCATGGGTAAAGTGAACATCAAGTCCGGGCACGGTAACTGATTTGAAAAGATGGACCTGTACTCCGCAGGAGAACTCATCTCCGCCATCCAAGCCATGGTAACATACACGATCATGCGACTGGCGAGCGTCGGCGTCGATGAATTCATCAGACACAGCCATATGGTCGTGACGATGCAGGTTGGTCGCTCTCCTTCCATGCCGAAAACTCCGCCGGGTGTTCACTCTACTCACCATTGATTGGCAGAAATTGTCCCAGAAGCTGGCCCTTTCACATCCCGGCCCTCTCAGTCCAAGCCACGCACGACCCTCCAGACCAAGCTGGGAGGAATGGATCCTCGACGAGACACGTCGCCGGTAAGCCCACGAACAAGACCTACGTTCGTCCAAGTATGCTGATTTCATCGGTAGCATCGTGATCGTCTGTCTGCTCATGAGTCTAGTGCTGGGTGCTGAAGACGACAGCTTCGCTGATCCGTTCGCCATGTCGCTTCCCAGCACCAGGAGCCTCTGGGAAGCCAGAGACTGCCGAACGTGGGAGATGGAGTATGACAGTACGTGGCATGCGATCAATGCAGCCGCAGCCGAAGGCCCTGGAAGCCGCCGCAGGTTACTGACGATTGGGGATCTGGCGAGGGCGCAAGACCGTGACGCAGTTGACGATGACATTGTTGATGAGTGGCGCGGGGACATGGACAGCCTTGGGATGCTGGTCAGCGCCGTGGTTGCCACTACTTGATTCACAGGCCCTCGGGAATGGAAACAGCCAAATTAGTAAGGCATGCCTCTTGCTGAGCTACGCAAACCCGCCACGGAACCTCGTCCCGGCCAAACTCGCCGGTAGGGCGTTCAGGGCCGGGTCCGGAGTGGGGCTCCGGCCAAAGTGGCCGGCCTTTGATCCTCATCGGCCTGCAGTCAACTACTAGTTGCCCCGGCCGCATGCCATGCTGTCGTCGCGACTGAAAAGTATAAGAGCGGTTGTATCTACATGCGATTAGTATGAAGGTCATCAACCACCATCGCATGTACCCTCCCTGGACAGCCCTCTTTCCAGACATCCTTGAGAACCCTAGCCATGTCGAACCACCAAGTCAACCTCGCAGCCGTCCTGCCGGCTCCGGCCACCAACCTTGAAGTCCAGGAACGGCAGATTCCTGTGCCTGGCCCAGAAGAGGTCGTTATTCGCACTCATGCCATAGGCATCAACCCTATCGACTGGAAACGGCAAAGCTTTGGCCTGTATTGTTCCTCGTACCCCATTGTCTTGGGAGCAGGTCAGCCTCTTCAACGTTCATGTACTCTTATCAACCTCTGCTAAAGTTCCCCCGTAGATGCTTCTGGCGTAGTTCATGCAGTGGGCTCTTCTGTAACGACTTTCAAGCCCGGCGACAGGGTCTTCACCTTTGCCCATGCTCTCGTCTCGGGGAACAACGACAACGGAGCTTACCAGTCCTACATTGCTTCCATGGCGGGCATGACCGTTCGTCTGCCGGATAATTGGTCTTTTGCGCAAGGCGCCACGGTACCAACGGCCACCGGCACGTCCATGTTAGGTCTCTTCGACAGGCTAGGACTCGCTTTGCCGACCGTCACAGCCTCGGGCACCACAAGTGCCCTTGAAAAGGGCAAAGCGATTCTAATTTGGGGAGGCGCCTCGACCGTGGGCTCGATGATGATTCAATTTGCACGCTTGTCGGGCCTCACTGTCTTTGCAACGGCAAGCGAGAAGCACGACGCAGAGCTGAAACTTCTGGGCGCCAGCTTCCTCGTCGACTACAAATCTCCGGACGCGGTGGAGCAGATCATATCCGCAGCGAACAAGGCCAATGTACAGCTCACTCTTGCTGTTGACACCATCACCCAAGCCGGTACTCTGTCAGCCGTGGCCGAGGTGCTACAGCGTGCAGGTGCTGGGCCAGGCGCAAAGACCATCGCCCACACGGTCCCATGGCCAACGAACGAATTGCCAGTTCCCGAAGACATTGTGTCCAAGTTTATTTCTGGAGAGGAATTCTGGGGGCCTCGTCGTGATCTGGCAGATTGGTTGTGCAGCGAAGGTGGTGCTCTGCCCAAATGGCTGGCACAGGGAGCCATCGTGCCGAAGGCGCATCGCGTCGTTGGCAAGGGACTTGAAAATCTCCAGCTCGCCATGGACGAGCTCAAGAAGGGAGCTGTGAGTGGTGAGAAACTTGTCGTAGAAGTGTAGGCAGTCCTGTGAAGGATCGGGGAGAGACTTCGTGGGGACTACCTATTCGAGCGGTCAACGGTTACACAACTCACCTGCCAGATGGCGTACTTGTAGAGCATCGAGGTAGCAATACAATTGCTGTAATCCCGGAAATCTCAACTCGTAACGCACCCTAAGGTAGATCATCTCCAATTACCTTGTTGATGCTTCATCGATCTTGTGATGTTTTGGCTGTCTTTCCTTCACTTGCTTCGTCCAACTAGGGGCCGAAATCGAGGCATCGCCGACTAAGACAGCGGGAAAACGCAATCAATTCAGGAATCTCTCGGCTAAGGAAACAACACCCAGACACAAGTCATTTTCGGCATGATCTAGTCGAATGGATCTACCCAGGATCGCCGAAGCAAGACATTGGCGACATCGGACGAGATCTGCCGGGACGCGTCCGGTGGAACGGACAGGCAACCAATTGTCTTACATGCGACCCGTCATGGATGCCGAGGCCACCATGACGATGGACGAGAGTGATCATGCCGAAGACGATTCGATCAAAAAAGAAGGTCGCGCCGCACCAGGTCGCGAGTGTGACCTCTCAACCGTTGGCTGTGCATCGTTGCGTGTGGTGTGCTGCTGTCAAAAGTGGCGAGGTCCGATTTGTGGAAGAGACAGAGCCGGAGCTCGTCGGTGTTCGTAACAATACGCTCGAGGGTACAATACGCTCGAGGGTACAGAGGCCATGTTGCTTCTCGTGATCAGAACCTAGGTATACCGAATGCAAGCTGGGCTTCTTGGGATGGGTACGGGGAGAGGACGGTTACTGCTTGGCTGCCCAGCGGAAGGAGCCATGCGGGCAGAGCGTGCCAAATCGGGGTGCGACGAGGAATCCCTGGGAAGAGATGTCCGTGGGAAGAAGACGACGGCCCTGTCTCCTTCCTCGGAGTTGTAATATGGATGCCAAGCTGGCTCAAAACAGAAGGCACTGCGGATGTTGGAGGGCTCCATTCACTTGTTCTGGCAGGACTGTACCTTCCTTCCATCGTCAAAGTCTCGCATGGAAGGAGCGCCCACCACATTGTTCCACCTGCCTTACTCAAATCTCCCGGGTACGTACCTTTCTACACATTTCACGGCGCTTCTCCCAGCGCCGTCTTGAGCAGACTGGATCCTCGATTTGTTCTCTCATCATTTGCCAAGCTTCACCCACGATTTTCGACACCTCGATTCACGACCATTACACTTCGTCTGGCCCTTGAGCGCCACTGTTTCTACGTATCCAGACAACCAACAAAGAGAAACCTTCACTCAACCGCCAACCACCATGTCGTTCTACCACGGTGACTCCCGTCCGGACGAAACTCTCCCCAGCGCGGCTCATGCGCTCTCCCCTGTTGAGATTGGTGTCATCATCGGCACCGTGACGGTCTTCTTTGCCCTCATCACCACCATCTTCTTGTATCGCAACCGCAAGGCCCAGAGGCTTCAGGACAGACAGCCCCAGGACACCGAACTGGGCGACTTCTCTTCAGACCACAAGGATAACCCGCACTCCTGTGACGGAGACCCCTCAGAGCCTGCCTCACCAACCGAGCCGAAGCCAGCTAAGATGGCTGGGTTCCGTTCAGTGTCCCAGCTCTTCCACAAGCCTCACTCTTTTCGTAAGGTGCAGGGTATGTTTGTCTGTTTCGCTTTAGCTCGTTCTTACAATCTGACCGCTGCCACAGTTGGGTCCAATCTACCTCCAAGGGCACGCAATGCAGACATCTTGCGAGGCAACTGATCCCTCGAGCTACCATCGCAATAGGCGGAGAACATCAGGAACACTGGCCTTCTTCATTCTCAACTCTTTTGGAGTCCAAAAGTTCCAGCATGCCGCCTCAGAATGGGTTGATTCTTGACGGAACCAGGAGAGAATTCTTGGGGCAGAACCAGGAGACGATATTTCTACCATCCACTACGGGCCATGTCTGTCTATGCACGGCTCCACGGGCTGTTCTTTGGGGCGCATTTCTAGCAACTGGGTATTATTGAGGACGGCGGCGCCGCAGTGCGGGAAACTTGGGGCATTGTCGGCGCTCTCCCTCGGCAAGATTGGCGCTTGATGGTTGTAGACTGAGAATCTTCACGGCAACCAAGTCAACAAACTTTGCGCTTTGAATGTGCCTTGGGCTAGCCGTGTGATGTAGCCTGAAGCCCCGCGTGACATCTCGTGATGACAAGAACAGCAGCGCAAATCGTAGTCGGGAAACATCACCAGCACCAGCACCAGGGGCAGGGACCTCTTGGATTCAAGTTCAGGCGTCAAATGAAATTTTGCATCAACATACTTGTAGCATAGGCTCCCGGCACTAGACTGCGCCGAATCAACTCCATCAGAACCAAGTGTATCGTTCCCATTTCTACCATTAGCGTACCCAAAAACCCAGTCTATGCGGTGCTCGTGTCCATCGGCTCGGGTGGTGGCGAGGCAGCCTGGGTATCGTTCCCCGCAGGCACCGTCTCTTCGGGTTTCGGAGAGGGGTCCTTTGAACCTTCAATAACATCGTTCTTTGAGTCCTCCTTGGGTTTGACCTGGGGCTCGCTGTCGATCTTCTCGCCCGCCCCCTCAGCTGGTTCCTCCTTGACCTCTGGAACTTGGGGGACAGGCTCGGCAGCCGCGGCAGCATGTTGCTCATCGGGAGGAGTCTGCTTGTCGAGTGCGGTCTCGAGTCCTGCGAGCAGGTCCGGCCCTTCTTCGGTAGAAGCTGGGGCCGTCGCTGCAGGCACGGGCACCGGTGCTGGGGTCTCTTCGGCACCTGGCACGCTTTCTGCAGGCCCCTGAGCCGGCTCGGGCGCTGGCTCGGGCGCTGGCTCGGGGGCCGGCTCGGGAGCCTGGACTTCAGGGACAGGGGGCCCGGTCTCCTCGACTGCGGGAGTTTGCAGCGGAGAGACCTGCTTTGGCTCGCTTGGCACCTCGACATCGGCTGGTTCGGAAGGCTTGTCTTCGGTGGTGGCGATTTCGGGAGAAGGTGCTTTGGGCTCTGCTGCTGGTGCTGCGACAGCATCGAGGGCGTTTTTGGTCTCTTCCTCGACAGAGACATCTGCTGCCTCTGCTGCCGGCCCTGGAGGACTGACGTTGTCCACTTGATCCTGCGGGGGAACGACGGTGGTGGTCTCAGTAGTGCTCACTTCCGCCTCTACCACCGGTCTGTTCTCTTCCACCGGTTTGTTCTCTTCCACCGGTGACTTGGTTTCAGCAGGAGGATCGGCAGTATCGCCTTCGGGCACGGGAGAAGGATCCTGACTGATGGCAGCCGCGACAGGCTCGGCTTCGGGTACTGAGGTCGTCGCTTCAGGCGCAGGTGGCGACAGGGGGTTGCCCAGAGGCTCGGTCGGCGAAGGCATAATGACGTTCTTCAAGGGGCTGCCTTCCAGCTTTGGCGAGGAGATGGATAGGCTGGGGTTCAAGGGAGGCGCCAGCAAAGGATTGGGCGGCTGCGACTTGGCCGAGAGAGACGACTCGGCTCCGTCTATCTCCATTGTCGTATCAGCAGAAGGCGGTGCAGCCGAAGGCGAGGCATCTGTCATCTCTTGGTCTTGGTCATCCGCGTTGTCGTCGCCCTCTTCACCCTCCCCTTCTTCGCCATCGTCGCCATCGTCGTCTCCCTCGTCGTCGTCGTTGTCCGCCATTTCGCTGTCAGGATTATTCGAGTCTTCACGCTTGATGCCCTGCGTTGCTGTTAGTTGACATGATGTACCGAGGATCGACCGTGTACTCACGTTCTCGCCTTCGGCCCCCTCTGCCTTGGGAACAGCAGCAGCACCTTCGACGGCACCCTCTTGGCCGGGCACCAGTGCTGGAGTAGGGACCATCTTCTTCTTCCTCCCCCGACCAGGGCCGCCGAGCTTCTTGTTCTTTTTCGGCGGCGGAGGCCGGCGGTTTCTGGGCGGGGTGGGCTGGACCAATTCAGGGACAGCCGCAACAGGAACGACTGCCGTGGAGATGATCTCGCCATCCACCGCCTGGCCGTCCTGGAGCGTAATCTCCCGCGTGTACGGGTTGCCCGCAGCATCAGTTCTTCTGACAGTGGCCCTCGTGACGGTGGCGCCGGTCGGCTGCGCGGTGACGGTCTTGGAAGAGATGGTCACCACCCCCTTCCGGCGCTTGGCCAAGTGCGAGACGGCCGTGTCGTCGTTATTACGGCTGATCTGCTTCCATACCTTGACCTGGAACCCTTTTGTCGTCGATTCGTCTTCTTTCTTCTCCGCCTTGTCCGCCGTGACGTCGGGTTCGGCCTCGTCTTCCTCGACAGGCGCCGCGCGCTTGTAAAGTCGACCGGAACGTGCAGCGCGCAGTAGATCCTGGCTATGGCTGGGAAGCAGGCCCGTGTCACGGGGCATGCCCCAGCGGAGCTCTATCGACCAGATGTCGTCCTTGCGGGTGGTTTCGGTCTGGGTCGGAGGCGCGACGTCGGCCCACTCATGTCTCCATTGGCGGACGGGCAACCCTTCGAAGTCATCGTGTTCGATGTAGCCGCCGCGGTTGGCACGTCGAGTCTACAAGACACATCAAGTCAGTCTGCGTCGCGGAACTCGTATGCGCGTGGGTTGCTACCTACTCCTGGGGCCATTTTTGGTTTTGGAAAAAGATCGCCAATTAATTAGACAGACCAGCAATTGAGCTTGTGCAAGCAAAGAATCTCGACGGACGTTTGCGCCGTCGGCTGAACTGCTGCGGCTCGCGAGACCAAAGGTTGCGTGCTGGCGCGTAGGTGAGACTTGGCCAGACAGAGCTGGAATAGAAACAAAATGCGGTGCACGACAAGAGATTACACCCTCGATACCTTGTCCAGAGTGCCCCGCGATGTAGAATTATCGTGGTCAAGAAGGTTCAATCCCTGAGCTGATGTGGAAGTCGAGTTGTCGCGATGCGAACAGGCAAGACAGCGCGCTGCGCATGGACCTGTTTATCACGCACGGACCATTTCCCACCCATCCTGACCAGCTTTGCCCCAGCCAGTTGGAGTCGTACTCGCCTTGCGCTTCTCAATGACCAATATGTAGTCAGATGCAGAAGGGTTGGCTGTGAAAGTAGTAAACGGGACTTATTAGCTCCTTCAAGTTCATTTCATTTGAATTCTGGTTCGAGTAGTCTATTCATAGCTATGCAAGGGGCAAGGACACCTTCATCTTTCAGCAAGGTATGGATTCTCCCCGGCCCAAGCGTGCCTTGCCTCGCAACTCCGAGGCGTCGTAATATTGATGTTGTACATCCGTCCCCTTTTCGCGCCCACCATATATGTTGTACAAGCACCATGCCGGTTGCCTCTGTGGTGCTGCCGTGCCCGGGTCATCCGTCCGCATCATGCTGAACGACACCCCCGGATGTCAAACTGGTATGTCTGTCGAAAGCAGTGGCCGTCATCAGGCCCAGCCCTGCTCCTTCTGCCTCGTGACCTGCTCTCCGCGCTTGTCCTTGCCCTGTAGTTTGTCAGAATGAAGCTCAAGTCAAGGGGGTAAGCCTTGTCCTTACCGAGATGCCACCCTCCACGACCAGCCTGTCCATCTGGAAGAACTGACTAACAACCGTTTGCCTCTGTACAGACGTTAGCAACCACATCTCCCAGAGAACACCGCACCAGCAGGACTAGATCCAGCGGCGAGGAAACCAACAGCCGCGGAACTACCACCAGGATGAAAACCCACCTTCAAGCTCTGCAACTCCTTCAGGCCCTTCTGGATGAGCTCCTGCACCTCTCTCTCGTCCTGCACGTTCTTCTTTTCGTGGAACGCATCGCGCGTCCGCCGCCTCGCGTATTCCCGGAAGTTGTATGCCGCAAACTGACTGCCCTGTCGGAGGAGCTGCCGGTACTGAATATGGACGTTAGCACATGTCACTGTCGGTGCCGCGCCGCCGTCGTGATGTACACCGAGGCTGCGAATGGGGGGCGTACTAGTGATCGGACTTGCTGGGGCGCATCGCCCTTGAGAGTCTGTAATGTCGCCGCCATCGTGTGCGGTTTGTGCGTGTGTTCGTGTCGGCGTGTCTGCGAGGCTCGAATGTATCGCGTAGTTGGTCGCTACGTGGTTGGCGCTGGCGGTTCGAGACTGGAGGATGGTCGATGATGCTAGGAGATATTTGCTCTGCGGATTCTCGGGGGTCTCTTTTTCGGACGTAGTAATGACGGGGTTAGAGCGGCTCGGCGGAGTCGCCGGGCGTCGGCATTTTCAGATGACTAAGCGTGTCAACCCCCGATTGCTACGGGGAGAGTCTGAACGACCTACTTTTGCCACGCTCCTTGGCCCGGGTCGACATTATGACTATCTGGGTATACAGATATACAGAATGTATTACATTCGGTTGGTTCTATTATCCTAGTGATTTGGGTCGGGTATTTGGGCCGTCGGCAATCATATCCTTCCAACATGCCATGAATCCGCAATACCAGTCCGCACAGAGGCCAGACGAGCGGGAATAGCGTCATAAACACGCCCAGCAGCCCAGCAAAAGGGGCCGGCACATGTCATCAAAGCGATGGGAGTAGGCTTCCAAAAGTCGAACTCTCATTTCCTGATCTTCTGCAGCTCCTTCTGTGCCTCAATAATGGCTTTTAGTTCGTCGATCTGCTCCTGCGCGTCAGCGCTGATGCCAGTATCGGCAGGCTGCTCCGTGAAGGCCAACACGGCGTTCTCGAGAACATCATCCGGGAACCCTGCAGTCTCCAGCATCCTGCTGAATCGCGTCTCTTCGCTCAGGTCCGTGTCCAGCTGCGCAGTGAAAGTGTATTCCCTCTCGGCCAAACTGGGCTTGACAATCGTGACAGATTTAGTCGGCGCAGTCACCTGCATGAGAGGTGGAAAGACGATGTTCGTGACAGGCACGTTCAAGTTGGCGAGCTCTGTAGGGTGCCCACCGTCGGTGAGCTGCCACTGCAGGATCTTGCCCTTGGTGTGGCCTGTCAGGACGGTGGTGCCGTCGTGGCCGAGGCCCATGCAAGTGGCCGGGCCACCCTCCGGGTCTGCCGCGCCTAGAGGTGAAGTAATCTGGACGACGGTGGAGGACATCTCACCGCTGTGCTGGCCGATGAGGGGCTTCTCGCCGAGCAGCTCGACGAGGTAGAGGGACCCATCCTCGCACGAAACGCAGAGCGCACGCGAGCAAGGGTCAAGCGCGATGCAGAGCGGCGGGCTGGGGAAGAGCAGTGTCCGGAGGGCTTCTCCCGTCTGGTAGTTCCAGATGATGCAAGACTTGTCCTTGCTCGCCGAGACGCATATGCTCGTCTCCGCGTTCAGACTCTGGCTGATGGCCAGTGCTGTGATGGGGCCCCTGTGATTCGATAGTGTCCTGTCCGGCTCAAGTTCCGTAGTGGCGTTGCGCTCCAACAGGCGGGCCACAGTCCACACGTGGATGTTGGAGTCCTCCGAGCCAGTGAGAAGATGATGGGGCGTGGATGCCAGGCATGAGACCGGCTGGACATGGCACGGCGGCGTCGTCACTTGCCTCCCGGTGCAGGTCTAGCGGATGAGTTGCGTGTCAGCCACGTTACGCTCATGCGCGCGGAAAATATGAGTTTTGATAGCGCGGGCGAGGTGAAGGGAAAAAGAAAGGCGTGGCTGGCTCACCTCCCAGAGAATCAGGCTTCCGTCGGTGGTGCCAACGGCGAGAACATCGCCGATCAGGGTCAGGCTCTTGACGCGTTCGGAGAAGTTGACCGTGACCTCGTGGTTGCCACGCGACCTTGAATACACGTGGACCTGTGACTTGTCGACCTGGCCGGCGAAAACGTGAGTGCTGCTTATTGCGAGGCAGTTTTGTGGTGTAGTGCTCTTTTTGAAGGTGGATTTGACAGTGTATGTGGGCAAGAGGGCATGGCAATAGATGCCCACGTCCTTGGAAACGGCTGTGTTGGCGGCTATCGGCGGTCCGCAGACGGTCGAGAAGAACTCTTCCGAGAGCATCTTGTCAGATGCTGGGAGTAGATCTGGGGTCCAGAATGCTATGCCAGACAGAGCTGAAAATAGAAGACGCAATGAGAGACGAGTCTTGCACCAAGCCCGCTGTGATGTGAATTTGGCTGGCTAGCCCAGTATCAGGGCCAAGTGTGAGCCGGATCAAAAATGTGTCTTAGTAAATGCCGAGACGGAGGGCGAGAATGATCCAGACACGCATTGACCGGTTGCCAGGCTGTCAGGGAGGAGAAAAGAGGCTAATGTTGACAGAAGGAAGTCTGTTTCATGCATCAGGCGATGCAGGCCGTTTGTCAGAGCAAGACATGCAGTAGTGTTGGCGTCAATGGTGGTGGTGGTTGGCCTGTCTTAGACGACGACGAGGCTTTCAAGAAAAATTCCACGTCGGGAAAGGCGGTGGTGGATTGGGAGGTTTTGCTTCTGCGGCCGGCACCGGCTGGCATGCCGGGCACCGGGCAGTCCCCCGAAGAGCGTCCCGTATGGCCTGAAGATTTAGGGGCCGACAGGCGGGGGACTGCTGCCCGGGCACTTTCCAATGGAAGCCCAAATGTGCAAGCTGCCGTCCTGCCCGTGGAAACCCAGACAGCAGGTCCTGTACAGTAAGACTCGAAAACCACATTAATGACGAGGAGGGATTGTCGAACGGACCAAATTCTCTTTCACGACCTTCTTGCGAGTGACTTGAAGTGGATTGGCAGGCACCTCACGTCTTAGACCCCGGCAATCCAGGCCTCGGACCTCAATAAATGCAGGCGCATACAAGGAACCTAATGATGAGGCACTTCTGGGATGGAAGGCACGAACGAGTTGGAGGCAAGGGAACCGGGCACCCGACGGGGCTTCAACCGATTCTGCTGCGAATACCTTTGCTTTTCTTAACCACCTCCACCAACGCCCCCTCACGCCCCTCTCCCTCGACACATGACGATACGCCGTTGGTCGTTGGTCGTCCTCGCTCACCCTCCAGATCTTCCCCTCCCCGTTATCTATCGATAGCCCAAAACACCTTTGCTTCTTCTTCGCTCGCCCCTCCTTCGACCGCCGATGTACACATACTTCGCCTGGCTATTGTGGGCATTCTATCCACGACCTGCTCATGATGCGCAATCTTGCAGATGACTTGTTCCATTGAGGTGCGAGGCACGAGTGAAGGGTGCGAAGGCCATCGTGACCCGCGCTACTAATGGTAACGTCACACAGGTAGACCGGCTTGCTGAACGGACACCTTGACAGACGAATGTGGCATGCCACTGTCAGGCACATTTTCGGCCGGGCTCCTGTGCTCACAATGCCTTACGTCTGGACCCTTCTCACCGACAAACGCTCCCCGCAATGAGCATATCATATATGATACATCGCAAGTCAAGAGCTTGGTCACAGTAAGAAGAACCTGCTGGGGACACTCGATAACGTCATTCTTGCCGTTTACCGACGGCGGAGAGAATGACCTGTACCCTTGAGATGCGATCTGCGATCTGACAGACATGCTTGCTTCTTCGCACAACAACGTCGATACGTGCTAACATACATCACGGCCGACTGTTCATATTCATTCCCACGTGTCTCGTGTGTGAGTGCTGCGAAAGACCCACACGCAGACAGGATGACAGACCCTGGGACACCCTTGTCCAGGGCCGCGTATCGCATCGTAGTGTCGCGTCCAGAGCTTGCCGAAATCTCGCCTACCAATCTCCTCTACTGCGTCGTCTCACCAGCCAGGGAGCCCGCTGGTCACCCGCAAATACCGATGTTGCCGATGCAACCCACCCTTTGGCCACGGCTTTTCAGCCCTGGTCTCATTGGTGATCGACTTTGGTTTCGGAGCTCGAGGCGACACTGCACTCAAGGGATCCAAGGGATGTTCAGGGGGTTGCCACAAACTCCCATCTCTTCCGGAACCGCCTCCAAATGAAAGGGCAAACGAGGTCAGATAAGTACTTGCTCTCTGCTGTGTGGTGTGGCTCTGTCTGACAGAACAGCCCGCTGGACACACTGTCTTGAATGTCAGGCTGCCCGTCCAACTTCTTTCGGGTACAGTACTTGGGAAGACGCAGTCCAGCCCGTTGCCAGAGTACCAGCTCATCTAATTGACGCCGGCGACCTGCACGCTCGGCCTCCCGGCGCCCTCCTTGTGCGACCTCAGGCTAAGCACTACACCACCTCGCAACCTACACTCACTCACTGTACGCTACCCGCCCCGGCGGCGGGAAGGCGCTCGGAACCTCCCTGGCCGAACCATCAACCGCGTGAGCTCGCCATTGGACATGTTTCGAAGGGGCAGTTCGTGGACGATGCCCCTCGTCGCCAGTTCCCGCAACGCGGAGCAGCGAAGGCCTGGCTGCGAACGTCGGCCAAGCACAGCCGCCTTTGCCTAGGAAGGGAGCCCAACGGCGTCACTCGAGCCTCTCCTCCATCGTTTTGTATGACTGGCGTGTGGCCTAGTAGCGGGGAGTAGTGTCTAGCTCTGCCGCTTCCCTTCCCGTTGACTGTTTAGCCTCTGCCACAGCCGGCCAAGGCAATGGCAACGCCCTGTTTTGCGAACTACTCTGAAGCCGTTCCTAGTAGCGTGCCAACGTGCTCCGCCAACACGACCGGTTCGACGGGATCGACAGCCTCCCCGTGAACTCATGGACTTTTCTCTTCCGCCACCATCACTTACAGAAACCGTCTGAACCAGCAAGCGCCTGACACCTGCTCATGCTCCCGTCATTCGCTGCAAAGGAGGATGCGCCCTCTAGTGACAAAGCTTACCACGCGAAGAATGGCCTTTGGTTCCCAGCGCCAGGCAAGCTCGGCCAGGCGCGCATATACTAGCACATCTTGTCTGCCCATCACGTTGCTTCTTCGCCAGCTCTCTAAAGGTCCGGAATGCCTGATGCATGCATCCATCGCTTGAGGCACCGTGCGTCAAGATGATGGCCCAGGCTCCAGCTTGGCTTGGCTGCTTGGTCCCATCACACACCCACGCCTCCACATCCCCTGAACCTGGGTCCCCTGTCATCTTGGCCATCCCCTTGCGCCGTGCCACGCCATGTACAATGTAGCTCATGTGGGGTCTCGAAGCTCAGAGCGAGCTCGCTCCCAGCACCCGTAAAATGTGTGCAAAGACAGAGTCTCAGCATTGCGCCGTCTCAGTAGCACAACCGACACAGCTGAGCCAGTGTTGCTTTTTCCCAGGTAGTCCTATCCCAGCGCATATGCGCTCAACTCGGCACAGGTGCCACGGCGGGACGCACCCTGCCATGGATCACGGTGCAAGTACCGGTACACGATTCTTTGCAAGTCCTCTCCCTCGCCCCACAGGATCCTCATCCCATCTCTCCCTCGTCACAGTTGACTTTTGTCCAGTCGACCCCGTATAATATACTGATCACTTCCGCCAGTGGCTCAGGCCCCTGGTCGGCTTGCTCTCTCATCACCTCCCCCCCGTCCAATGGCACCACCCTCTACCCATGTGCCCTTGACCCCATGTCGGCCCTAGAAGTTGCAGAGCCCGGCTTCCCTGCCCCACGCTCGGCTGATGCCCTTGCCAGGAGACGAGCATTCTCATCACCCCGTCTTAAAAGGTCTTCTTCGCCTTGCCTCACGCGAAGACGCTCCGTGAGGAGCATGAAACAGCTTCTACCGCTGTCATTGCCGTCCAACCACTACGCCTTGCCGGCCCGGGAACGGCCGTTCTGCATCCGCGGCAAAATGGCTGCCGTCGAGCCCACCATGGATGAGTGCAACTTTCCGGAGCTCCTGGTCAGGGACCTCGACATCTCGAGTCTGGTATTTGCCGCGAAGAACATGACCGCCGGCCCCCCGACACGAAACCTGGCCTACGACGAAGACTCATGGCACACGCCCGCGAGCTCACCGCAGCCACCGCATTCTCCTGCTCTTGCAGCACCAATTGTCCGCTTCAAATCGATCCAGTCAATACCCTCCAAGTCAGTCACACAGGCACAGGAACGCCGAGCATCAGTCTCGAGTACAGAAAGCTCATACAGCGAGCACTCTCTCAGCGAGGCTGAGCCTGCGTCGGTCCGACATCACTCGGTCATCACAAACGCAACGACAGTTACGGGCGGGCGGAATTCCGCCTTGTCACACAAGAGACGGAACTCGGTCGACCACGATACGAACGCGAGCTGGATCGATTTCGAGCCCGAAACAGATAATGGGGACGAGGAGGCTGAGGCCAGAGGAGACAGTGCCATGGTCCATGGGCGGCCTATCAGCCTGAATCGACTCAGTTCGCCGGAAGGCGGTGCTGAGAATCGGCTAGATGCACAATTACCAAGGGCTTCTACTGCCCATGGAGAAGATTCAAGGGTTTCAAATCCCTTTGCCAACTTCTCAAGACCGGCCAGTCGGACATGCAGCCTGCAACTACACCACCAGCAGCGATATGGTGAGGGCGGCCAGCCCCTTGAGCCAATCGAGATTGTTGTGCCTCAAAGGCGGTCATCGTTGAGACATCAGGATGAATACAAGTCGGTGCTCGCAGAAGAGCTCACGGCTAGGCTCGAGGCACAACAGGCGCAATCGGAAACAGGGCCAGCTGAGGAATCGGCCATCATCGATGGTGATGACGAGGTCCTGGGGCTCGAAGATCTCAAGGACGAAATCGAACCGTGGTTCAGATATGTTGATCAGACAAAAGACCACGTCGTCGCCGACGATAGCAACCCGCTCGCTTCTAACTACAAGCACCGACCACGGCACACACCGCAGGCGTCTGCTGCGGAACACGTACAGACCTGGCTGGACGACTCTTTGGAAACACTACCATCTGAAGAGCATGGCCGCCGCATGCGCCTCCCGCCGGAAGTGCTGGACACATTGCGAGTTTCAACGTCTTGTTTCCCTGAGACGATGCTCTTGTGTTCCAGCCTCTCTATTGAAACAATACGAAGCTATTCCAGGAAGATGAGGCATCCCCCATTGGAGGCGCCCACCAAACTTCAAACACCGCCGCCATCGCCCAAACGGTGGAAATGGGCATCAGTTCTCGGCCAGCGCCGGAGCGCCTCTTCACTCAAGAGCCGAGACATCTCGCAACAACGCCATATGCCCGAGCCCAAGACCTCCGACGACCCCGTTGCCATGTCCAATGCGTCCTCCGGGGGCCAAGTCCAGTGGGCAAGGCTGAGGAACATTTTCCCCGCCGGCTCAGAGTATCTCCTCGACGCTCTTTACGCCCACCTGGTGGCCTACGCATACGTGACGTCTCTCTGCCCTCCGCGGCAGTCACCCACACCACTCGACGACAAACGGCGAACAATCCGCCCGTCATCACCAGAACGATCCTCCACCGAGTCACCCCGTAAAAGCAAGGACTCCAACGACATTCCCCGCAAAGCCGCCACGCTCCTCGGCCTCCCCGATGCCGCCGGCAACGGCCCGTCCACGCAGTCCCCGCCGGCATCGCAGAGCCCCGGCGCAGCGGGCCCCCAGCCTGGCCGCCTCGTGCGTAACAAGCCCAGCTTTATGGAAGGCATGCGTGCCTCGCGCATGCCTCCCGCCGCACCAGCGGACCTTGCCTCCCTCCGTGATCTGCAGCTCAGCTTGGCACGCTGCATCGCACGCATCGTCTCGACGCTGCGCAATCACCCCGCCGACGGCGACGAGATGGCCATCTTGGCCGATGAAGAGGTCAGCAGCGCGGAGATTGACCCGCTGCTGGTCCGGACCCTGTGTGAGGTCGTCCGGTGCTGCGAGGAGGCGACGTAGTCGCCGTCTTCCAAAATCTGACGCGTTCAGCGCGGCGTGCGTCGGGAGTACTGGGCAGCCGGGCTTGGCAGAACGAGACGAATGCCTGCCTACAACAACCATGGCGGGCAGCCTATCTATATGTAGATTTTCCATTTGTCGATCTTACCGCGTGCGATACCATTCTGCGCAAATGACGGGGCTGGGCATTTTGATTTGGCGTACTGATACGGCCCAGAGCGGCCATTTGAATATAACACTTGACAAACACCTATGATTAAGCTGCGAAGACTCGAGTTGTGATGGATGAACCGTTGGTCGTAGACAGTCCTCGAAAGCCGGGGGGTTAGATTCGGCCCCTGAACCGGAAGGATTATTATGTCCACGGCTCACTGCAACGGCACATTCGTGGCTTTCCACCATGTGAAGCCACACGTCACATTATACCATGGCATACATTATACGGCAAGGCAATATCAGGACATCTTGAAACGTGCTTGCGCACTTCAATTACGATCTATCATTACGTCCCCTCTCCTCCCTGAGCGCGGCGGGACCCTGGAACCCGCCGCCCGCGGGCTTGACGTCGCCCAGCTCCATGCCCTGCTGCGATTCCTTCGGGCCCTTCCAGCCCGTCCTGCGCTCGCCGAGCCGCTGGTCACCACGCGTGGCCTTGGTCTTGAAGCGGTAATACGTGGGCGAGCGGGGCCGGCAGAGGACGACGATCCAGTTCTTAAGCCAGCTGCCCTGCGTGAAGGCGCGGAAGCGCTCGGCCTTTGCGAACTTGTGCGAGTTGATGTACTCGCGCGTGGTCTCGCCGCGGGCCATGAGGAAGACGTGGTAGCCCATGAGGGCGGCGGGGTAGCCGAATGCCAGGGCCCCGTAGATGACCATGGCGAACGGGACGCGGAAGTGGTCGATGGCGGCGCCGAAGGAGATGGATTCGCGGCTGGCGTAGACGAGGATCTGGGCGAGGGAGGCGCCGAGGAGGAAGAGGGCGATGAGCGTGCCCGAGGTGACGAAGGCGAAGAAGTAGCGGTAGTTGCGGCGGCCGACGCAGTTGTTCAGCCAGACGCAGTGGTGGTCGTGCGTCTCGATGCAGTTGTCGCATAAGCGGCAGTGGTGGGCACGGGGAGGACGCCAGATGTTGCAGGTCCTGCAGTGCTTGACGGGTACCTCCATGGCGGCGGTGGAGGACTCGGTGGACTTGATCAACGTCCAATCGTTCGTTGGTAAGTTCTGATGCAACGGGTCATCGTCCTCGAAAGTTGGGAACTGGTGGAGATTCCGCGGAAGGATCTGCTCTTGTCAGTACCCGATTGCCGGCGCTCATAGGTGAAACAACACTCACACCAGGATCTGACGCCGAAGCGTGAATGAAGGAGGAGATGCAGATGTAGAAGACGTATGCGAACGCGATGGGTATCGCGGGGCTAATGTTGTCCCAAAGCCAGGGGGCGGAGAAAATGAAGAATAGGACGGCGGGAATGACGATGATGAGACCAGTTGCTATGTTCACGGGGCGATGTCTCGTGTTCTGGAACCTGCCACCGAGGCAAAAGACAGTGTTGCCCTCGAAATACTGGAACACGTAGCCCGCATTGGTGTTGGCGGCCGTCAAATTGGACGTGTCCGCAGGCTTGCCAGGGTTGACGGGGTTCAAGCGCGGAGAGGAGGCATTCGACGACAGCTTTTCGGCCCCCGGGGGTACTCGGTTTGGCGTGCTTTGCCCGTCGCCACTCCTGCCGGGCATGAGGAAGCTTGAACGGAACGACCGGGGCGACTTGCTGGGGGTTGGCAGAGTACCACGGTTCTCCCTGTCGAGCCTGATGTTCAGATGGGTCGGCTTCTTTTGTTGTAATGGCCTGACGCTGTCTGTAACACTACCTGTCGCCGTGTGGCCATGAGTCGGGCTTGTATTCGCCGTGATGCGATCCAGCGTCTCCTGCTCGGTGAATTCCGTGCCCCTCGAGGGTGGTGCTCGCATTTCTCCATCATCTGTCAACCTTCGGTCGAGGCCAGCCATGGGATTCGAGATGATGCTCTGTCGTTGGCCCCCGTCTGCCGTAGATTCGGTGGTTTCCTGGGGCGCATCGCTGAGACCGCCTTGCGACAGTGCAGAAGGTCGCGACGCTCCGGCTCCACCACGCTGGGCCTGCAACTTCTGAGAGCTCAAAGGATGAAAGAAGGCGTGGGATGTCAAAGAAGGAACATGACTGCGACTTCTCGAGCTGGTAGGTCGCGAGCTGGCGATGCTGGTGGCGCCTGTGCTGCCCCTTTTTGCAGCTAGCGACGTGACATAATTCTTGCGCAGAGACTGCGGTTGCCTCCAAGCCTGCGAACCTGATGCGGCGGTCTTGACGGTGCCAGGTTGCGATAGGACATCTACGCCAGGTTTCTTCGGGCTCCCTGATGCTGGCGGTTGTGTGGTGTTGCCGTCGTCCGAGGCAATATCGGTCATGCGCGACGAAATGATGCTTGGCGGTCCTTGAGTGTTAGGGAACTGAGGGCTCGGGAAGGCATCGTCGGGATCGGGTGACGTCGTCCTGGCGGACATCTGGTGAGACGCCATGTCTAGATTACTGAGCGCTTGCGATCGCTCTGGTGAATGTTGGTCGGAACAGTCGGGAAATAGCTATGTGCGAGTTTTCGTCGCGGAATCTGTGTCTGTGCGGGCGTGAAGGAGATTGTATCGTGGTCGCGGCGCGGCGGCGTTGGTGGATTAGGTACGTTATGAGAGATGTCGAAATCGAAAGAGCGTCATTCGAAGAATGTGGTGTATTAAGAAAGGGTATCGCGAAGAAGGGGAAGAAGAAGCAAGGACCTGATTAGTTGGGAGGGATGAATGAGGGACGGAGGGAGTCCGTGGTGTCTCCGTCTGTCCTCAGCCAGGTGACGAGGACCGAGAGAAAAGCAAGTTGCACTTGGATGGCTCCTTCCTTGCTGCATCACCTTCCCCCCGCCTGCGCGCGCCGCGCTGCTGGTGCCAGCCCCCGGTTAAGGGGTGTTCCTCGACCAATGGCGTGCGACGCTGGGGCATTGCACAGACTGGCTGGAGGATGCATTAAATTGCGGGATGGATCCAAGACTTGATTGGACTGGTGCTGTGTCCTGTGCTTGACCTGGACCTGGGCTTGATTAGTCACCATTCAGGAGTGAATGGATGAGTCATCGATCATCCAACTTCATGTGAAGCAATGAAAGTACCGGTAGTCCAGCATTGAAGGTCAATAGGTCAGCTGCCGTCAAGGTGTGTACCTGTTGCAGCCTGCTCGGGGAATTTTACACATCGCCGAAACTCATGTTAATCTACAAGTTCGGCGAAAAGTGCCCAGACCGCAGGTCAAAGACAACTAACCCAACGCCTTGCCCACATTGCCCTACGTACGTAGACCATGGGCGTGGTAGCTATGGTCAACCATCTAGCAAAGCCACCACTTGTTTTCTACATTGAACATGAGAGCGCCGACAGTCATGTTCACACGCGGCCTCAACATGCAGCTCACGCTGGGTCACCTACCACGAACCACCAGACATACACCCTGTAACCGAATGACTACGTACTGGACACAGCGCAGTAAGTGTCCTGGAGCCTCTTTCTACTGCCCAAGTCCCGCTCTTCCCGATGATGACATGTCGATTGCTCACAATCCCACCTTGCAGTGTTTAACTCAACAGCGTCACCGCGGCCTGTCCTTCGAATAATGCCATTGGGAGGCTCGGTCACCCATGGCGTCGGGTCTTCCGACGGAAACGGGTATCGAAAGACGCTTCTCGAACTGCTTCATGGGTGTGGCTTACAAGCCCGTATGGTAGGGTCTCGAAAGACCGGCACCATGAGCAACAATGAACACGAGGGCTGGCGGGGGTACAGGATCGACCAGATTGAAGCCAAGGCAAGATTATCAGCTGAGAAGCTAGCGCCGCATATCTTCGCCGTCAACGCTGGCTCCAACGATTGTTTACAAGACCACAATATGGCGGATGCACCAGGGCGTCTCGATCATTTGCTGGAACATCTCTGGGCGGCCTCGCCCGGCTCCACTGTTGTCGTTTCAAGCTTGCTAGTCAATAAAGACGAAGCCGTCGACGCGCGAGTTAGGGCCTTCAATGAGCAGGTAAAAGTGATCGCTCAGAGGAAAGATCGGGACGGAAAGAAGATTATCTTTGTAAATATGCATGACAACACTGGGCCTTTGGTAGACGATTTGGTGGAGGACGGAACTCATCCCGATGACAAGGGGTTCATGAAGATGGCCAAGATTTGGCTGCGAGGGATACAAGAGGCATCGAACAGAGAGTTCTTTGTACAGAAGGTTTATTGAAAACTCAACATAATAAATTTGTGACTTCTTGTTGACGTGGCATGTTGGAGGACTGGAATCCTTTCCACTCGCCTAGGGTGACCTTGGAACAATTGCAGCCCAATGGTGCTCGATTGCTCCATACATGATTTCGAAAAGCCATCACTTGATAGCAGTTGTGGTCTCCACTCCCTCCCCGCACTTGCCCATGGTCACTTTGATGTCTTTTCCCCAGTGACTGATGGTTGTGACTGCAGAAATGAAGAACTGGGATCGTCAGTATATCAAAGTGAAGGGGACAGACTGACTGCAGTGCCTGCAGCAAAGCATTCGAGAAGACCGCCTTGTTCAGCCGCTTCAATCACGTCGGCAATGGTGAACTTTCCCTTCATGGCCTCGATGTTCGGGGCGAGCCATTCCCTGGCCAGCTCCAGACAGCCTCGTCTCGTGATGCCGTCTAGTATGGTCTTGTCATCGAGCGGGGCGGTGACGAGCTCGGTCTTGCGTTTCTTGTTCCTCCACACAACGAAGGAGTTGCATCCTCCAGCCTCAGTGCACTCGCCGTCCTCGCCAATAGAGCCACAGCACTTGGTGGTATCCCCGGGAGGTGGCTTCCTGGAGGACCTGTGCGGTGGTGATAGTGATGGTGATGATGGTGGCGGTTCCAGCATGATGTTGTACGTGCTCGCTTGGTGACGTCCACAGTAGTCATAGTCGATCAGAGGGATGGATTGAGACCGAAAGGCCAAGTACGGGAGAATATGTCCATTATTGAACCGGCAGAGGTTCCCAACAGGACAGTTTACAGAGAAAAGGGTTGTCCGAAACAGCACCCAAGCAAACATTGGACTTACATCACTGAACCACCGGAGGCCGAAGCATACCGATGCAGAACGAATGAATCTAGGAAATCCGGAATGAACCTCTGATCCTGCGAAGGCGGGCTCGAGTCAATCAATCAATAAGTCATTACATGTCTCTATGCAATCCCATTCGGTTTACTTCCGTTAGTTATGTGAACCAAAGCCCGTGGACTCGCCAGTACGACGAGGAAGAGTGCAAATATCGGGAGCCACCGCCGGTGACCCATCACTAACGCCAGACTCAGACCCAAGACTCAAAGCTCGTCAATAAGGGGGATGATGATTTCAAGTTTCAATATCAAGCTAATTTCCATGTGAAACATGCATAGTATCTTTCTTTATAGTTCACATTACCTATAAGTAATATTCAGTCTAGGCTCTCGCTCCTACCTAGTTTCTTGATAGCTGGAGACCCTGCCAAGCTGTCATTGCTTAGCTAATCACCCGGCCCTCACAGCCCCACCTTCCACCTCCAGGACGGGCAGGGTTGGGGTTCAATTTGCACAGGGACGTACAGGCCTTAAAATCGTACGTAGATAACACTAAGTACTGGTCTTGGCCCCTCCTTCTTTCCCTCCCACGCGAAAGGCGTTTACAGACGGGACTCATCTTAAGAATCTGGCACTCGCGCGAACCGGAGAGGCCTGGCTTCTTCGCTTTGTTTTCGAGGCCGGGCGTGCAACTTGCCAACATTCCCTCCAAACGTTCATCCGTTGGCCGTACCATGATTTTCGCGCCATTATACTTGCTCGGCATCGCGGTCAGGCCCTGAGCGCAGCCTTTCAATTGCAACAGCGTAGATACAAGTTCACCTAGCCTCCAGATCTGCGGGCAATTTGGCAAAATTGAATAGGTATGAGGGCAGAATTCCACCTATTCGAAGTAGACATGGCTCGTTGCTGACTTGCCATTCATAGTTCGGTCGACGTTGCGGACTGGTCGTCTCTAAACTCTGGCACTGGTTCGTAGCCGGCCCATTTGAACTCGACTCCCAAGATATTTCCATGGATTTCTCGATCAGGGGTTCGCTCCAGGCGGGCGCCCAGGCGCTAAAGAGGCACGGGGAGGGCCGTCATTACAAGTACTCATCCCTACCCTCGAGGCGTCGGGAGATCAGGGTCCTTGTACTGGGCCCTGGCCAGTACAAGGACGAGCTCAGGGCCGAAATCCGTGTGGTCGATATCAGCGAACCCCATCATCTGCGTTACGAGGCAGTCTCCCACTCATGCGCAAGCACCGTTGGCGACCCGAAGCCAGTCAAAGTCAGCGTCACTCGGCGTCTCTGGGTCCAGCCGACCATTGCCGTGATGCTACGGCACCTGCGTTACAAGGATGAGAATCGCGCCCTCTGGATCGACCAACTCTGCGTGAACCAGGACGACGTGGCCGAGAAAAGCGCTCAGGCATCCTTGGTTGCCGAAATATTCAAGGCCGCCGACCGCGCCGTGGTCTGGCTAGGCCCCGAGGGAGCGGACAGCGGCAACGCCTTCAGCCTTCTCGAGGACCTTGGTTGGATGGTCGAGTTTGACTTCAATAACATGCGCATGCGGCCCTCGCCAGCCGGCATCGACGACCCTTCCTGGGCGGATCCAAGCGAGCCGCTGCCATATGATCAGGAAGGCGTATGGTCCGTGTACGAGTTGATACACCGCAGTTGGTTCGGACGCGCTGGCTCTCGCCAAGAGATCGCAGCAAAACCAACCAACGCCACCGTCGTCTGCGGCTTCCGGACCATCTCCTGGGATGTCTTTTGCTCCGCCATCGGATGCTTCGTCAACAAGCCGCGAACCTACCTTGAATCGCAGCACAGCACGTCCGAGCTCCGCTTCGCTCGTCGATTCGACATGGTCCTCCTGATCTGCCAGACCAACAAGGTGTACGCCCTTTCAGACCTCCTTGAGCAATCCCGCAAGTTCAGCTGTTCGAACCCCCTCGACCACGTCTACTCGGTGCTCAGCCTGGCGACAGACGTTGCCCCGTCCAACGAGCTCACCCCGAATTACGCAGAGACCAAAGCTGCGCTGTATCTTGACACTGTTGTCCGCCATATCAGGACTTCCAGGACTACCAACATGCTCGCCTCCTGCGAAGCAAGGTCGACTTCATCGGAAGCCGAGGACCTACCTACCTGGGTGCCTGACTGGAGCCGGAAGAGACTGGCCAACGCCATGCCTCTGCACGCGGCCTCGAGCCATTCTGAGGCTTGCATCGAGGTCAATGGCAATACTCTCGTCACGCAGGGAATCCGCTGCGGCGTTGTCGCATCCACGAAGGACCTCTCTGCAGACCTCACCGCCATCCCGAAAGCTCTGGCTGCCTTCCGTCGATGCGCCCCATCAGACGTGCTGATCGCACCGTATGCCCGGGGAAACTGCACCATGCTCGAGGCGTACTGCGCCACCATCGTCTGGGGTCTCTTCAGCACAGCACATGCGCCGCCCATGGAATCATTTCCAGGCTTCAAAGCAAGCGTTGAAGCCCTCCGACGTCTGCTGACATTACCCGAGGACCCCAAAAAGTCCGCCCACAATCTCCTCAAAAACGACGAGGACTTGCTGGCGTATGTCACCCATGCCATGTGCTGTTGCAAGGGCCGAGCCGTCATTGTGACAGAAGACGGCTTGCTCGGCCTGGCGCCCAAGAACGTGCGCGCCGGGGATGAGGTGTGGGTGATTCTGGGATGCGATGTGCCCCTGACACTCCGCCCATCCGCTGGCTCCTCCGCGTCGGACAGCCCTACGTACCAAGTCGTCGGAGACAGCTACGTCCATGGTTTGATGGCCGGTGAGGCCATTCTCGGACCGCTGCCTGCCGACTGCCGACTGGTGCTGGACGGCAGCGACGGACCGGTGGTGATCCGAGATGCCCCGGCGGTTCCCGCAGTCACCACCCATGCTATGGCGGAGGTGGTGAACGGGCTGCTGTCGACAGCGGAAACGGAAGACCCTCGATTTATACCTTTCCGCGCCAAGGCCAAGGAAGCCAACATCCAATACGACACCGTCGACGACCTTCTCGAACCCGAAGCCCTGCGAGCCGCAGGTGTGCCGATCACAGTCATCCAGCTGATCTGAGGACTAAGAAGTACGTTGCAAACTCCCCCCCAGTGCCCAATACCAGCCCACTCCGTCTCATATGCCGGCCTAGGAATGCGCGCCCCAGCCAAGTGCAATCCATCCATCGTGAGCCGTAGCACTTTCGGCGTCCCGTCGAGCCAAGGAAAGCACGACGGGCCGTCCCCGTCGTCCTGAACATAGGTCGCTGAAGTCTCGTATGCCGGCCCTTCAGACATTGCTCTTCTGGTCGGCGTCGACTATACTGCCCTCCCTACCTCGGTATCGGCCCTAGTAAAGAATGCCGTCGCCGTGTCATTTCCCGTGCTCTCATGTCCACTGAACAAACTGTCATTTAGATCATCCTACTACATAGCCTTCGCGTATTTGAACAAGACTCTCCAGACTAACGAGCGTGATCGCGGCCATGACCATTTCGAGGCCACGGACCGCCCGTCGTCAGCTGCGCGACGCTTGGGCAACGCTTGGCACGTGACTGAAGTCGTGGTTATCACCGCCACGCTAGGTGGTGATGTCGAGAATTTTCGGTCGCGGGGTCCTGCACGCAAGTGAAAGCACCAGATCAGCAAGGAGGCCTCCAGCTTCTCTTTCCGAGATAGCGGCGGTGTCAATCATGGTCTTGGCATTCATCTGTGGGCCAGATCGCTTCGACATGAAGGTCACAACTCGCACACGTGCACTGGTACTGGCAGATCTTCGAATGACCTCTTGGCATCCATCGGAACTTCGCCGTGAGGGAGCCGTGAGGGGGGGGGGGGTCCGAGAGGCAAGGTGCAGCACAATCAACACCACTACCTCCCAAGAGGCTGTCAGGTTTTCTGCGACCCACTCCGGGGTTTACGAATGTGAAATGGCGCAGTGCGAGAGTAGAAGGTAGATACGCTTGGGCTGGTACGCAAATAGGTACAGTATCTGGTATCTATGTAGCGGGCGTCGCACGCACGGGTCATGCATCGAATGTCGGTGAGTCTGCGACCCGAGCGAGCACTTTCGCCGTTTTAGACGTTCTGGGCCCGCAGTCGACTGCTGGTGAAATGTTGTAATTGTCATTAGAATTGTCGCCTCTCCTCTCTTGTTCCTGTCCTGTACTGACAAGACTGAACATAACCGCATCTGTCGACAGCCTGCCACTGGAGGCCCTGCCGATATGGTGATGCGTTGGTCACGGTCGTGGACACCACGACTCAACTTTATTCACTTCCATTGTAGGCAACGGTGCCCGCCTGTCGTTGTGAGCCCATGCTAATCTGCTCATGTCTAGATGCCTGGATTACATTCTGCAGCCTGTTGGCCTTCCCAGTCATGTATTCATACGGCAACCTCCAGGCGATCGATGCATTCTTCTTCGGATGCAGTGCCTCTACCGAGTCAGGTCTGAACACGTCCGTCTGCCGTCTCCCTGGTGCGAAGCTGTCCCGCCGACTGACCTGGACCATGTCCCGCGTAGTGTTGATGTCAAGGATCTCGAGACGTACCAGCAGGTCTTTCTCTACATCATCCCCATGATCACCAACCTCATGTTCATCAATGCCATCGTCGTACCTGTGAGGCTCTGGTGGTTCCGCCAGCGCCTCACGAGAGCAGGCATGTACTTACATGATCGGGCCGCCTTCCTCATGATGGCGGCAAGGGGCACAGCGGCTGACGAGTCGACAGCAATCCAAGCAGGCTCCACTAGGACAGAGGTGGAGGAACTGCCGAACGAGAAACTCGGGGGCCCGACCGGGGGGATAACCGCTCGGGACATCGTCGTCTCTCGACCCGACGTCGTGCCAAAGCCCAAGAGAGTCACGACCATCACCTTTGACGAGCCCGCCACCAGCCCGGGCGCCCCCTCGCCCTCGCTCGCCAGGGACTTTGACCGAGAACAACGACCCGCCGGACCTGATGCTGCTGCAGCCGGCCCGTCTGTCGAGGGCCGTCCTGGCAGCTCAGACCCCGACGACAAGGCCGAGAAGCCTGAGCCTAGGGGAGAAACCATGTCTCCGGCCTTCGTCAGCCAGCCGTCCCCGGATTTCAGGCGAGTAACAAGCGACGACCCGGACGAAATCAAGCCGCTTGAACGCACCCGCAGCGGGGGCAGGTCCCTATACCGCCAGTCTCACATAGAGGGCCCTGTCCTCCAAGCGGCCAAGTCTATCGAGAAGGTCGCATCGTCAGCGTTCGTCCTGGGTGCCACTCAGCCACCTCGGCGACGGAGCCGCAGCAGGTCTCGGTCCACGGTGCGCCAGCAGCATCTTGACCTGCCCATCCTCTCCCGCCAGGTGACGGTGGGCCGCAATTCCAATTTCTACAACTTGAGTGAGATGGATAGAGAGAGACTCGGCGGCATCGAGTATCGTGCGCTCAAGCTGCTCCTCAAGTTCGTTTTTGGTACAGACCCGTCCATGCCAACCCCCACAGCCCGCTCAGGGAATTAACCACATTCATCAGGATATTTCTTCGGTCTCCATCTGCTCGGAGTCATCTGCCTCTTGCCTTGGATTCACAACGCCCCGTCCAAATATACCTCTTGGCTTGATGAGTCGGGCGTGGGTTGGTCATGGTGGTACGTAGCCCCTCTAGCCCACCTTGTCCTGAGATCCCGGATGCCTCTTGTCAATCTGTGATGGACGCCATGGGAACACTTTGCTGACAAGTCCCCTGCAGGGCAATCTATTCGGCACAAACCATGGTGGACAATCTCGGGTTCACCCTAACTCCAGACTCCATGGCAACGTTCAAGGATGCTACGTGGCCCATGCTGATCATGACCTTCATGGCCTTCGCCGGCAACACGTGCTATCCCGTCTTCCTACGGCTCCTCATCTGGGTCACGTCAAAGGTAATCCCGAAAAACTCCCAGACGCGCGAGTCTATCGAGTTCCTCCTTGACCACCCTCGACGCTGCTACACGCTGCTGTTTCCTAGCCGTCCGACCTGGATACTCTTCGGCATTGTCTTCGCACTTAACTTCATCGATGTCGTTCTGATCATCGCCTTGGACCTGGACAATCCAAACGTTACGGATCTGCCCATGGGGCCCCGTATCCTCTCAGCCCTCTTCCAAGCGGCCTCAGCCCGCCACACCGGCACCTCAACCCTGAACCTCTCCGCCGTGAACCCGGCCGTCCAGTTCAGTCTATTAACGATGATGTACATCGCCGTCTTCCCGATTGCCATCAGTATTCGGGCCTCCAATACGTACGAGGAGCGAACGGTGGGGATATGGTCTACCGAGGACAACGTGGACGAGAAGAACGGCGTTTCCTACGTCATGGTTCATGTCCGCAACCAGCTGACCTTCGACCTGTGGTACATTTTCCTCGGGGCGTTCCTGATTTGTATTGCCGAGTCGCATCGCATCATGGACCTAGAAGAGCCCGTCAGTACCCTCCCCGCGGATACCAACGTATCAACATCATAAGTAGGCGCCGGCTAACCCAGCTTGCAGTCTTTTTCCGCTTTTCCGATTCTCTTCGAGGTCACATCTGCCTAGTAAGTAGTCGCCCCGCGACACGCACATGCCTCGCCACGATCGGTTCAGCGCCTGACAGCACACAGCGGAAACGTGGGCCTCTCCCTCGGCGGCCCCTCTGGCAACGTGTCCATGTCCGGCCACTACACCCCCTTTAGCAAAGTGGTCATCTGCGCCATGATGATACGAGGGCGCCATCGCGGACTGCCCTACGCCCTCGACCGTGCCATCAATCTGCCCATTGACATTGTCGTGGGCAAGGACGAAGCTCAAGAGATGCAGCCGCTCAAAACAGTGGCGACGGGCGAGCAGTCGCGTACCGACGAGGCCGATAGCCGGCCAAAGAACGATTAGCAAGTCGCCCATCCCCTCCCGGTGTATTACTGCCCGCTGATGTGACCGTAGAGTGGGCGAGCGCCTTCTTAGACATGGCTACTTGAAGGACCATCCCCCTCCCAACTCGGATAGCAAGTCATCCACCTTCCCCGTCTGGCTTTTATCGCTGATTTTGTCAAACAGGGCATGGTACGCAGGCCACCAGGAGCGCCCCTGCACCCTCGGAGCTTCAGCAAAGTCGAATATCTTGAGACCTGCAGCACCTGTCTGCTGCGACGTTGATCTGATAGAACGCTCTCCAGAGCCCATGTGACCCGGCACCACACTACTGACAGGGCAGCTCGGGTACCCCTCCGATGCCTTTACTTGGGCAGATCGCTCATTTGATCCCACATGTTGTCAGCCGGGGGGGACGCCTGACTGGCAGCATAGCCCCTGACCTGCAAAGACATTGCAGGGCCAAGAGGACTACAGGCGGTACCGGGCGTTGTCTCCCAGGAACGCCCCATATCGAGAACTGTCAATGGTCTTCCAATTTACTATGTAAAAGCAATATTTTGCAGGTCAATGGTTTTTTCTGCCGGTCAGGCGTCCCCCCGTCCTATAGGACGGGGACGGGGTTGATCAAATGAGCGATCTCTCCAGTACTACCTAAATGTAGAACTTCTTCTGTAGAGAATTGAAATACACTTTTTTATTAGACGTGACGCTCGAGATGTCATAAACCCCGAATGTATCTTTGTGGGAATGGTCCCCAAGATCCTGAGGACAGAGTAAACCGGAATACGAAGGTGCTTGTGACAAATAAAGATCGGTCTTTGAAATGATACGGCTCGCTACCCTGCCCCGAAAATGCAAATAAAAACGATGCACGGCCATGTCCCGCGCGAAAATCCATGTACGACATATGCTGTGCTCAACGCTTGCCCATATCATACAGCTACATGTAACGAAAGTGTGAAGCCTCCACGCTCTTCCCCCGACCTCGGGCTGAACCCCGTGCCAGCCCTCCACCCACCCTACTGCCGCGGCCGTCGCAGCCTCACCGCCGGCTGCATCACTCTGCGTACCGAATGGTGCGGCCCGGTCTCGTCGCGGAGCCACCGTTGCCCATCTCGACGTCCTCGGGGTCGAAGGAGGGATAGCTGCCGTCGGACATCTTCTCGGGCATGGGGGGCCGACCGGGCCCGACGTCGCGCGAGCGGGAGCGGGCGTTGGACATCCTGCGGCGGGAGACGGAGCGCCCGTTCCTGTCGACGGCGAGGGACTGGCGCCTGGACGCGATGCCGGCGGCGCTGAGGTCGGCGACGTCGAAGACGGGGCGGGAGAAGCGGTTGTAGGCGATGAAGGTGTCCTCGTCGCCGACGATGGCGTTGGCGGGCGTGGCGGTGTGGATGGACATGCGGCGGAGCTCGACGGCGTCGTCCTGGATGGGCTCGACGCCGAAGTAGCGGTAGGCGATGTTCAGGGCCGGAATGGACAGGCCGTGGACGATGATGGAGAAGAGGACGAGCCAGTAGACGACGGGGATCATGGCGCGGACCAGGTCCGTCTCCTCGGTGTCGCCCTGGCCGAGCTCGGGGAACAGGTGGCGCGTGTGCTCGACGTAGAAGACGGCGCCCGCGCCGATCGGTCCGAAGTAGCCCATGAAGAGCGCCTCCTTCCAGTTCTTGCACACCTTGGGCATGACCTTGTACGAGATGAAGATGGCGGGGATGCGGCGGAACACGAGGACCAGGAAGCCGAGGCCCACGAGGCGGCCCCACGTCAGCCCCGTCGTCTCGGGCGTGTTGAACTGGTCCCACGGCATGATGGCGCCGATGTACATGAAGCCGCCAAAGTTGAGCAGCACGTCCATGACCGAGTTGACCTCGTCGTGGCGCTCGAGGGTCTCGGCCAGGAACTTGCCGTCCCAGTTCAGGGCGTTGCCGGCGACGAAGCAGGCGAGCAGGTCGTCGGTCCCGATGAGGCCGCAGATGCTGAGGAGCCAGAGCTGCAGATGTGGGTTAGTGCTTTGTTCGGCCTGAAAAGACAACAGGGAGGGGAGGGGAGAGGAGAGGGAGAAGACAGGGGAGGGAGACTTACGCCGAGCGCGGTAGGGTAGAGGAGATAGCTCTCGGCATCGACCCACTTCCTGCGCAGGGCGAACCTGAGGGCGAACTGGGCGGCGAAGCCGACGATGGCGCCGATGGCGATGGACATGGCGATCTGGTAGAACCACGTCTCGATGAACCAGTTTTGCATGGCGAGGCCCACGCCGCCGCCGAGGCGGCCGACATCCTCACTCCGGGCGAGCAGGTGTGCGGGCTCGGCATCGGCGCCGCCGAGGAGGGAGGCGGCGGCACCCTCGGCGGCGCCGCCGTGCTGGCCGGCGCCGGGCACGTCGGCGTGGCGGATGAGGAAGACGGCCAGCATGAGGAAGGGGAAGCCGAAGCCGTCGTTGGCGCCAGCCTCGGACGAGATGATCTCACGCAGGTCACGCGCGACGTACTTGTCGGCGAAGGGGCCCTTGGCGACGGCCTGGGACAGGATGGGATCCGTGCAGGTGACGCAGGACCCGATGACGAGGGCGGCCAGCAGCGTGACCTTGGGCACGGTGGCCAGGATGCAGACGGTGGTGGCGAGCCACATCATGGTCATGACGGGCACGAGCAGGATCAGCATCTCCTTCCAGCGCAGCTGCTGGTACTTGGCGGGCAGCTGGAAGCCGGCGATGACCAGCTGCACGCCGATCATGACCCTCATGAGGCCGAGGGTGACCTCGTTCGTCTGGCCGGGAGACGCGCTCCCCCATTTCTCAGTGTCGATGAACCTGGCGGCGATCGGCCCGAGCAGGACGCCGATGGCGACGGCGGGCACTGCGAGGAGGAGCGATCAGCTTGCGAGGCGCGCACGGGATGGGGACGGGGACGGGGACGGGGACGGAGACGGGGACGAAACACGTACGGGCTTCGCCAAGATACCATTTCGCCTTGATCTTGACGGAGATGATGCCGTACAAGAGGATGAAGGCGCCTGCGCGGGACTGTCAGCGCAATGGCCACGGTCAAGGTCTGCGTCTCGCGGGCGACCGGGCGAGCACGACAGGGATCAAGGGCACGCACTCAGGACACCAAGGATGATGTTGAGCTGGCTGACATCGAGAACAGGCATGTTGGCGAACCGTGTTGATCGAGGGGTGCGATGCACAGCAATGAATCCTCCAGGGACTCGATGTATGCACGTAGGTAGAAGGTTGGCACGCAGGAAAGCCAAGGTCTCGGCGTGGGCAGCAGCCTGCGGCCTTTAAGCTTGGCCATGGTATGGATCGTCCTTGGCGTCTTGGAAATGCCAAGAGGTCCTAATCAGCGCGTCACGCCCTCGAACGCCAAGAGGATGGAAGGTTCTTAAAGCAGGTCATCCCGGTGGACAGGTGTGCCTCGATTCCTGGGCGGCGAGCGCGCACGGGTTTCACCTTCCCGTCGGGGCCCCTGGAGCCGCAACGGAACTGTGTTGCTGCTAGTACCTCACTACTGCTAGCACCCGGCTACCTTACCAACACTACCACCTGCTAGTACCTTACGCTCGGTACCTGTGTACGAACATCAGCCAACCTGACCAACCACGGGGCTTCCGATGGGCTTCCAGTGGGCGGTTTGGGGCCTGACGAGTCCCCGAGCGGCCACTGCCTCGGGGGTCTGAGGGCGGCCAGCGCATCCTCTGAGACAACTTGCCACCGTTTCTATTTAAGCTTGTCACCTAGCCGAAACACCCATCCCATCTCTATTCACGAGCTTTAACAGACTCTTGCGGCCGCCCTGCCGGACTTGGAGTTTCATCGCCTTCTCAGATCTGTTCTTCTGTTGTATAATTATAGCAGCACTGAATCAAGAACCGCCGTCCCCCCGACTTGTTGCCGCTAATCGTGTCGTTCTTATGCATGTCCCACGGGTGGCGGGGGCCCATGGAACACAATCATCGGACGAGCCGCCTCTGGACCTCGATGCGCACCTTGGCACGCTCTATCCCCGCATCCAGCCATCACCGCTGCGGAGTGGCCGCCTCAAGGCCAGTCTTCGTGTCCCCAGAAGTGATTGACCGCATCTTGGCTGGCGCGGTCGTCCCAGGGCATGGCGTCGAACGCTCCGGCCTGAAGGAAGCCGACGCCCATGGGCACGTCAGGCGCCACGGCACGACTCCATAGCTCGCAAGGACTTCCCGTGAAGGCTGCGGGGGTATCCAACTTGAAGTATTGCGGGGTCTCCCCGCCACCGTCTGTAGCCCAGGCTCGACCGCACGACGGCCGTTGCACGGCTGGTCCTGGCAGCATCTCTCCATGGGCGTTCGCTGATGCGTCAGACGGGGCTCCCGTGTGGACGAGGCCCTTGGTCGAGGGCTCGGTCGAGCCTCGAGGCGACTGGCCGGAGAGGATCTTGCTGATGGCTCGCCAGTATCGTAATGGAGGACCCCACGACACCGAGAGCTCCCGCAGGGTTTGCATGCAGCCATCGAGCTCTGCGGTGTCGGCATGCGAGGCCGCTCCCTCGGCGACGGGCCGAACAAACATGATGACGAGCGCCGCCGTGAGTGTACAGTGCGTTGCTGTCAATGGGCTCCGCCGGAAGCTTCCGAATAGCTCCCGATATCTCCGTGTGAGGAGACAGATCTCCCCGGCAGCCTCGAGGCACAGAGTCGACGCGTGTTGGAAAACATCGTCCTGGTCGCCAGGCGGCACATGTACAGCCCCTTTCTCGTGCGTTTTATGGGACTTCAGAAAGGGTTTCGCCAGCAGAACGACAGATGTGTTGTAGACCATGTTGAGGATGAAAGCATGTGGCGACGGCGCGTCGTTCGGTCCGGTGGGTGCCATGGCTCTGAGGTCCTTTGGCAGCGAGTAGTACCATCCTTGGAGTGTCAGGATGCACGAGTTGAAGAACGCTCGTCTTTCAGATGCCGATGGAAGCCTCTTGGGCGCATATATTGGACAAGTTAGTGTTTTCAGTTCCAAAGCTCAAGTGCAATCTTCAAGCTTACATGTTCATCAATATCTTCTCCAGTATCTGACAGTGAGTGGCCTTGGCGTGATGCAGACGGAGCAGGAATTGGGATCGATCGTCGCCATGTGTATTGTCGGCCAATCCCATTGCCGGCAGAGGCACCGCGCCCTGGGTGTCCTTGTCTCATCATCAACGGAGGCCTGGACGTGGTAGATGTGTGTCAACTCACCAGCATCGTGCAAACCCTCCCGCTGAAGCTGGCCCAGAACTTATCGTTGCAGTACAGCGCCCAATAGATCTGTCTGCGAAGGCGCACGTCCTCGGATGACCATGACCTTGCGCTCGTGACAGTACTGCTGTCCAGATTGAGACCAACGTCGAGAAGCATTCGGTTCGCCATCCCGTGATACTGCCATCCTAAGCTTTCGGCGCCGACACCCTTGGCGGAGAGATGTTGTTAATAAAATAGAATCGCAAGACGTGGGTTGCATCACTCGAAACATACCACATGATAAGATCCTAGAACTCCCAGGGCCTGTATGGTAGTAATGCTAGGGACTCCGATTTCGCTTCTCAGCAGAATCTCTGCTCTTTCCGCAAAGGCACGGCCGGCTGTCTTTGGGTCTTCCTGGTCACTGCAAGCCTCCTTTTCGCTCGAGTATCTAGCTCCCAGAGCAAGAATACAGCATATCAATAGAGGGCTTGAGTAGCGTCCGTTGCCTTGCATACTCTCCCGGAAAAGCTTCTCGTCCACCAGGGGAAACCACGGCTGTTCCCACTCGAAGTACAAGTTGATGAGTCGATCCTTTAATGCCGGCACTACCAGATCATCCAGGTCTGATGTTGCTATCCTTTTCATCGGAAGGGTTGTATGAGGCTGAGCCGTTGATGTGCTTTGGTAGTCTGTACTCGGCGAGGCCTCCACGCCGGGCGACTGATCTGCCGGGACGTCATTAGACGACTGCAGTTCAAGACGACCACTGGACAGACCAAAGAACCGAGCCTCACCTGTCGGCTTCTCGGGCTCGCCCAGGGGGTCGTCCAAATACAGAGCTCCCTCGAGCTCAGCACACATCTCCTCGAAGGCGGTGGATGAGGAGTAGGCCGCACTTGCAGCCGGCGGATCGGGATCCACCTCTGTCCGTTGCGCATCGAGCTGAGCGACCGCCGCATCAATGTCAATCGAATGAGCCGCCATGACCTCCTCGAGCAGCTTGATGCGTGCCTGCAAGAGAGCGACGTAGGACCTCGGGGCCGAGCCCCGGTTATCGGGCTCGCTGGTGAAGACGCAGGCCTTGCCCCGGCCCAAGCACCGCGCACATGATGGCTTTTGTCCGTCACACTGTAATCGGACAAATCACATCTTGTCAGCAAAATTCGAAGACGTCGGATCGAATCCCGGAAGTTCCGTTGACACCTACCTTTGCTCTCCTTCGGCGGCATTCCTGGCACGCCCGGGGGGCATATTTGCTGCGAGAGCCGGACGCCACGGCCCTCCGGCCGGCGGAAGGTGGGTTACCGGGCTGCATCGACACCACCCAACAGGAGTGCGGTATCAATGTGACCTTGCAAGGTGAGATACGGAGGCACAGTCCGTCTGATGGAGCTGGCCAGAAGTTGAGCAGCGTCCAGGCATCTGTGAGTGCCGATTTGGAGAAGTGCAGTGATCAGTCCGCGGAATCCACATTCCGCCGCCTCCCGGCCGGGCCGGACTGACAATGAGTCGGGCCACAGACGCCGCCCAGTCCCAGCTTCAGGTCCGACTGTCCTGGATTCTTCTGCTTCTTCCACCCGCATTACTCAGATACCGGGCTGATGAACAGGAACACAGAGAGACGCCTTTGAGACATCGACGCCCGGGAAGCAAAGCGAGGGATCACGTCGTGCATCCAGGGAGACCTAAAGTAGCGGTACGTACTAGTACTCGCCAACGTAGAGAGTCCGCACATGCTCTTAAGATCCCGTGGCATCAGGCCAGCATGGTTTATCTACCTACCAAATAAGCGAGCTTCTCATAATCAGTGCGAGTCTTTAATGGCTAGGGCCTCTTTCACGGGACCTGTCACGGGCTTGATGGACCGTCGAAGCGATCTTGTGAGCTTCTACTGACGACCGTCTCGGGAGGGCAATAAGTCATGGCAGGGAAATGAAGTCTCCTGATGAGCATTTGCATCTCGCAACATCCTAGAACGGCAAAACGCTTCAAAGGTGCAAGTGAGACATCTGATAGATGCGAGTATGGTAGTTGAGGTTGTGAAGCAATGGCCCGACCCTCACGTCATCCACAGCTGACCCGATTGACCAATCACCGCCCCCCGAAACCCTCGGCCAATCAGTTCCCCCGCCGGCCCGTCACGGTGCAAGAACTGGGACCTCCAATCCCGAAATCATCATCATACGACAACCGAGACCTCGAACGCAAAACCACACCAATCCAACCCCCCGACGACTTCCAGACCGCCGCTGCCGCAGCACAACCGACACGATGGCCTCCCTTATCGCTCGCCGCACCTTCACCACCTCCATCCGCCGCTTCGCCGCCGACACCCACGGCAAGCAGCAGCTCCAGCAGGAGTCGAAGCGCAACCCCGAGATCTACGTGCGTGATATCCCACCGGCCCGACGGCCGCGACGCGGCAGTTGCGGTGCCGTGGTCAATTGAGCAGGGGCATAGCTAACGGATTCCACAGATTCTCGGCGGTATCATGGTCTGCGCCTTCGCCGGCGCCGGTCTCTACTTCGGTACGCCCACCTCCCTCCGACGCAGCTCTTCGGCTCGTTGAGCGACCGCCCGATTGTCGTGCAGTGCACACGCTCGAGACATACCTCGCTACGTCCGCGGACGGAAGGGGTCGTAGGATTGTTGGGAGCACACCAGCTAACCGCTCAACCTCGCAGGATCTTCCCCCACCTCCTCCACCTCCGAGAAGCACGTCACCAAGGCCGGCTCTCCCTGGGAGACCAACTCCGGCGAGGGTGCCTACCGCTACCACCCCGGCGGCGACAAGAACAAGGAGCCCCGCGAGGCTCCCAGCGCCGTCAACACCGTCGTCGTCCCCAACGTCACCCTCCCCAAGGTACGCCTCCTCAGCTGGAAGATGCCGGGTCGGACCCGGGCTGCCATCACGCCACGGCGCCCGGAACCGCCCATCGTCCATCGCCTCAGTTCGCATATTCGTGACAGCATCGCTAACAATCTCGCAGGAGCTGCACGAGAAGTTCAACAAGTGGGGCAAGGAGGGCTACCCTTAAATCATCGGCATCAGCCATGTACCACAACCTTTGGACTACCCTACTACAGACGAGAGGCGGATGCAGGACTATGGCGCCGGGATGAGGACCAGCTCGAGGTCGTCCGGCTAGCCACAGAGCGGGGGTTTCATTTGTAGATAGACGGAAATTGAGGTGACCGCTTACCAAGTGCCTGGCTTGACGGGATGTGCGTGCTTGTGTCTGCTGCCGAATTTTGTCTACTGTACACGACACACTCTTCACCAATGGGCTATGATCACCAACACATGCCCCGCAACACACTTGATCACGATCTCACGAGAAAAAGACTTCGAGAAATGTTCATCACATCATCTATTCATCCCCGCTTCTCACCCGCCACGTCTACGCGGCAAGCTGCTCAATCTCATCGGCCGTGAAGCCAAACATGTACAGCAGATCCAGCAGGCTATCACCGTTCAACCTGACGTCAGCCTCCATCTGCACGCGCGGCTTCGCGTTCCACGCAACACCAAGACCCGCGGCCTCCATCATGAGCAGGTCGTTGGCGCCGTCGCCGACGGCGACGACCTGCGAGAGGTCGACGCCCTCCTTCTTAGCAATATCGACGAGCAGGTCGCGCTTGCGCTGCTGGCCGACGATGAGGCCCTGTACCTCGCCCGTGAGCGTGCCCGTGGCCGGGTCGACGACGACCTCGTTGGCGTGCGCGTGGTCGATGCCGAGCTGGCCCGCGAGCCAGGACGTGAGCGGCAGGAAGCCGCCGGAGAGCACGGCGGTGCGGACGCCGAGGCGCTTGAGGGCGCGGACGAGGCGGGCGGCGCCGGGCGTGACGTCGAGGACGGGGCGGAGGTCCTCGAAGATGGAGGCGGGCAGGCCGCGGAGGAGCTGGACGCGCTCGCGGAAGGCGGCGTCGAACTCGAGCTCGCCGAGCATGGCGCGGTGCGTGATGTCGGCGACGCGGGCGGCGAGGTCGGGCGGGTCCGTGATGGTGGCGGCCAGGAGGTCGATGACCTCCTGCGTGATGAGGGTGGAGTCCATGTCGAAGACGACGAGGCGCGGGTGCCGGCGCCAGAGGGTGTCGGGCTGCAGGGCGACGTCGACGGACCACTCGCGCTCGAAGCGGTAGAGGAGCTCGTGCCGGCGCAGGTCCTTGAGGGAGAGGTAGTCGGGGCGCGGGGCCGGGCTGAGGGTCAGCTCGACGACCTTGGCAGAGTCTTGCGTGTCGAGGCAGCGGTGGGACGAGGCGAGGTCGTCCTCGCCCTGGGGGAGGGGGAACGTCGACATGAGGTGCAGGAAGGAGGTCACGCAGAGGGGCGAGATGTAGGAGCCGTAGAGGTGGTCGAGCTGCTCGGGCTCGGCGGCCGGCGGCTCGAGGGGGAAGGCGGCCGGGTCTTGCGTGGGCGCCAGGTTGGCGGGGATGTCGGCGCCGGGGGCCGAGGTGTCGGACGAGATGGTCGCGGCCGTCGACGACTTAGGGGGCGAGGCAGCACCGGCGGCGCCGCCATTGGGGACGCGGGAGGCGTTGGGCCGGTAGAAGAGGGTCGCGATGAGGCGGCTCGTCTTGCGGTCGGGCAGCGGCGCGCAGTTGGGATGCGAGTAGGCGTGGGTGATGCCGCTCTCGACGATGGTCGGGGGGCTGTCAGCCGTCGGCACGCCCTTGAAGTTGGTGTACGCGCCGGGCGGCGGGGAGATGCTGGTCCTGCCCATGTCCTCGACGACAGTGTCGATGCCGAAGCGGCCCTCGGGCTGTTGGGGAGGGCGGTACTGCTGGTGTTCCCGCAGGTACGAGCTGCTCCTCATGGCCGAGTTGAACTGCGGACGCGGCGCATTGCCGGACTCGCGCCTCGTCAGCGGCGGTGCTGCGCTGTCGGACATTGCGATCTTCCGAGGCTCGACTGCACAAATAAATGGCGGGGTAACTAGGAATGCGAGTGTTGTGACGAGAGGCCTTGGATTGGATTGGAGGGGACCCCGGGACGGACACAACGATATTCAAACACGGTACAACTGGCTAGCCAAACGGATGCGCCGGCAGTATGTGATGTTGGTGGCCTTGCGCGGATGTTGGGCACGAGGACGAGGGCGAGGACAAGGACGAGACGCAGACACCGGCCTGCGGAGGTTGGAGGGAACTTTGGCTGATTCTGTTATCGTATTGAAGTGCTGGGCTGTGCCCCGCCGTTGGATCGAGAGCCCTGCCCACCGGAGAGGATCTTCCAGGGCCGGGCGCCGTATGATTGGCCTGTTTGGCGTCTGACAGGCCGGTTCCCCGCTTCACCGAGGCCGTGGAGGTGAGCCCCGAGTCTCCGTGAGCTGACCCAGTTGCGGTCAAGATGGGCAGAGCCTCATGCTGACAGTACTCTGCGTGCTGTTTGGCCATTGAGGATGGAGAATTAGTCCCGTAATGACCACGAGATACATGGGGCAATTTACGCGGCGGTATGTCTGTAAAAAAGGAATTCTGTTGACCATTGTAGCATGATGAACACGGGTCGGCACATTTAGACTCAGCGGGCGGACGACCTAGCCTGTGAGTTGGCCGCGGCGACCCGTCGTACTGGTTCAGCCTCCTGCATGGCTACTTACCATCATGCCCACGTGCGAAAGATGACTCTCCAGCTTCAATGTCGTCACCCAGGTCACCCAGGTAGCAAGGGACGTTTTCTGGAAGCGGAACAAGTGCCGGCCGATCAGATTCGGAGATGGCGGGGCTGCCGAAAGACACACCCGGCAAGCGTCTTATGTTTGTCAGCGTCATCGGTCAGACCGATGGTGAGCAGACAGTCATTTACAGATGATCGAAATGGCTGGTTTCTAGAAGTCGCTCTGAACTCTTCGACAAGAGTTGTGAATATGTCAGGCAAGGCCCTACTGGACCGACACTTGTCTCGAAACCGGTGGAATCAGTTTCGGGCGTCACACTGAGGGCCAAAGCGTCCCCGGGCCGGCCTCACGGAGATCTCACGGAGGTCTCACGAAGATGATGATTTCCCCATGATCTCTGCGAGGGGAACATCGATTTCTGATATTTTGGCTCACCACTCCCCATCTCCAACACTGGTAGCCACCTTGTACAACTCAGCTCCCCCGCCCGGCGTCCACCGATGAGGATGCCCAAGATGCCCTCAGGCCCTCTTGTTGACCAGTTGCCAGCTCAAATAAAGTACACCCCCACAAAGGCCATACTGAGTATCCCGCCATCCCCCGAGAGAGGACCAGAGAGAGGACCGACTGGAGAATTGTCATCGATTGCGCCATATCCAGTGACTTGAAAAGTCCCCATTCCGGAGGATCCCTTTGCCGTGCTCTGCCAATGAGAACCCACCCTGCCATCACAAAAGGCCTAGCGCGGATGTCGTGATCGAGGGCCCCCACTTTTTTCAACTTCATCGCTCCTTTGGCCGCCGCCGAACCTGCGAAACCACCAGGCAAAGGCGTGCCAGAGCCTGGTATTGCGCCATCGCCTCACCTGCGCGTCCGCTCCCGAGGGCGAAGAAGGGCCCCGTCTGTTATTACTAAATGTGCTTGGTGATCATAGTGCTCCGTAATGCAGGCAATGAATGGGCGTCAGTGTTTCGGTGCCCCCCCCCCCTTTGCCCTTTGCCGTAGGCTCCGTAAGGTTGTCCCCGGCCCTCGGAGCGTGCCTCGCCTGTGTGCTATGTGTGCGTGCGTGAAAGCGGGATGCCCTCCCCTTTCCCCCTTAAAACAAACCTCTCTCTTCTTCCTCTCCCCTCATCTCCCCTCTCCCAAATAAGAACATCAACTTGTCCATACCCCAGACCTTCCAGACTCTTGCGTCATTCCATCCTAGACCATACAGCAGGGCCAGACCAACAAGACAGCCCATACTCACTCACATCCCCCGGCACATACCCCAGACTCGACTGCTCTCCTCCCGCAGTCCTGTCACACACAAACCCCTCTCATCCCCCCTCCCTCACACGACCACAGACCGCCACGATGCCTGCCACCGTATCGGAACAGCCGCAAGCAGCGGCCGCCCCCCTGAGGGTAGAGACCGAGAGCAAGCTTGAGCAGCAGGAGGTCGAGTCCGGCTACGCCTCGGCCACGGACTCGCAGTCGACGGCCTCGTCGACGCCCTCGCTGCCCCGCATCACCCTGACCAAGCCGCACCTCGACCACCTCAACGCGCAGCTCGAGACCATGTCGTCCATGGACATCCTCCGCTTCGCCAAGGTCATGTTCCCGAACCTCTTCCAGTCGACGGCGTTCGGCCTCACGGGCCTCGTCACCATGGACATGCTCTCCAAGATCCAGGCCGAGTCCCCGTCCTCGGCCCCCGTCGACCTCATCTTCCTCGACACGCTGTACCACTTCACCGAGACGCACGACCTCGTCGCCCGCGCCGCGGCCCGCTACCCCAACGTCAAGCTGCACGTCTTCAAGCCGCGCGGCGCCGACACCACGGCCGACTTCGAGGCCGCCTACGGCGAGCGCCTCTGGGAGACCTCGTCCGAGATGTACGACTGGGTCGCCAAGGTGGAGCCCCTGCAGCGCGCCTACGACGAGCTCCGCGTCGCCGCCGTCCTGACCGGCCGCCGCCGCTCCCAGGGCGCCGCCCGCGACCGCATGCCCATCATCGAGGTCGACGAGGAGCGCGGCGTCATCAAGATCAACCCGCTCGCCACCTGGTCCTTCGCCCAGGTCCGCGAGTACATCGCCGCCAACGACGTGCCGTACAACGCCCTGCTCGACCGCGGCTACAAGTCCGTCGGCGACACGCACTCCACCGTCCCCGTCGCCGAGGGCGAGGACGAGCGCGCCGGCCGCTGGAAGGGCCAGCAGAAGACCGAGTGCGGCATCCACAACAAGAAGTCGCGCTACGCCCAGTTCCTGCAGGAGCAGGCCCGCAAGGAGCAGCTTGAGGCGGCCTCGGCGGCCCTCGAGCAGGTCGAGCGCGTGGCGTGAGCGGTCGGCACGAGTGACGAGACGAACGTTGACGTTTTTGCATGATGGCGGGGAGGCGTTAATGGGAGGCCTAGCTAGGCCTTTTTGGTATCTGATGACATGAAGCATGCCGGCGTCCACACGGGACGCGGCGCAACTGGGCGTTCAACGGCGTTAGCAAAAAAAGCGGTCGTGCCGGGACGACTTGACGATCCCGAGAGAATATGCCTTTGGACATTTACCTTTATACCATTTTAAATAGCGTTGAATATGACTGCTATCAACAAACACATCGAAAGCCGTGCGTGCATTTTGAATGACTCCAGTCGGTGATGGCGGTCGGGCTGATGCTTTGCGAGGTTGCAGATGATCAGAGGGCAAAGTCGGTCATGACCCCGCTTCCTCCAAATCCCCCCTTCTGGCTTCCGAGTCGCTCACGGCTTCCGGCGGCTCTGCACCCTGCCTTCCGAGTGACAAGGTCAGGATTTCAAACAATGAATGAACGTCCTAAAAATGGGAGCGGCATTATTTGTAGAGATGTAGAGTGAACGCGCCTGTGGGTGATGCTGCTTTTCCCGAGCAAGGCGTCGAGACTTTTGAACCCCCGCGCACTCGCGGTCGGGTTACGAATCGGCTTGCGGATTGAATGCGAACAAAGCCAAAGACAGATCACGACCTGTCCGAGTCACCGTCGGGTTTTCCGAGTCGTTCTTTTAGAAAGAGTAGTAGAGGCAGTCAGGCAGGCGTCCGCCATTTGCCTGATGAAAATTCATCTCTGCCACAGGGACACCATCCACAGCAGTCAGGTGCTCTGCCAGTTTTTGGTCACGACGGCGGAGAATTTCTCGGAGATGACCTCGCAAGCAACTGCCTATAGAACTGGACACTGCTTTGCCTTGCCCAACTGCTGGCATTTTACTGCGGGCTTTGAAGGCAGCATTGCAAGCCATGGAGGGGGAAGCATGACGTCTGTCTGTTGGTGTCTTCCCTCAGTAAAGGAGGAACTTTATAGGCTTCGACATAATGACGAAGGAGGACAAAGAGTGACCTGTTGGCATGTATTCAATCGATAGTGTATAACAGATACAATCTATTGTCACTGGGTCCATCACTGGGTCCATTCAGATTGTTCACAGACATCAATCACAAAGTCAGGACATAATGCTCGTTAAACCGCCATCTCTTGGCGGGATTGCTGCAATATCTTGCACTCTATCGAGGACCCCGTCGGCCACCTCACCTACACCACACCCATCATGGATTCCCATCCACATGAGCCCGCCAGATAGGAAAATAGAACAGAATTACACCCATAGCCAATGTCCCTCCCAGCAACCTCTACACCAAAGGCAGCAAGCACCAGGGAGGAAGAAAGACAGCAGTGGTGAGAAAGAGTATGTACAACCAGAAAAGGAAACGTCACTTGAGGTGGGGGTATGGTAATAAGGAAAAATAGTAATGGGGGAAGAGAGGGCGAGGGGATACGCCCTCTTCAGCCTTCCCGTCTAGTCATGGCATGGCGTGGCCCGTCCTGTAATCTGTGTGTTGTTCCCTGCACGCCTCGCTGATCCTGGAAGCAAAACCGCCAATGTCGGAGGCGTCAAGTATGTACCAAGGTTGGGTTGTGTATGTTCGGCCGTATGTACAAATGAAGGGGGGAGCGTGGCGCGACAAGGGCCACGCACTCCCTGAAACTAGGGAGAGCGCGCCCTCCTCTACCACGTGAAGCTCTCCTCCACAAAGTCGACGACGGTGCCCTCGTCCTGCACCATGCGGACGGCGAAGCGCACGTCGTCGGCCAGGGCGCCGGGACCGCAGACGGTGACGCACATGGCGCCCTTCTGGTCCTCGACCTCCTTGCGCAGGAGGGTGGCGATGGTCGGTCGGCCGGGGAACATCTGCACCGTGGAGCTTGCGGAGACGATCTCGCGCGGGTTCTTAGGCCGCGTGACGAAGAGCTGAATCCGCAGGATGTCGCGACGGCCGGGCATGCGCAGCACCGTGTCCATCCAGGGGCGCACCCACTCCAGGGCCTCGTAGTCACGGACGATCCAGACGAGGGTGACGCGGCGGACGGCAACGGTGCCAGCGTTGTAGCCGTCGATGAGGGGCTTGAGGTACGAGAGCTGGTGCGTGATGCCTGTGGCGCCGGCGAAGAGTACGCAGTGGCCGTACGAGTCCAGGGAGTGGTGGCCGGCGTAAGGCCCTTCAAGGGCGGCACGGAGCGTGATGGCGGGGAGGCCGGCAGCCTTGGCGTGGTTGTACAGCTTGCGCGTGAAACCCGTGTGGGCGCCGATGACGAAGGAGACGGACGTGGTCGAGTTCTTCTTGTCGACGACGCCGTTGGCAATCGGGGCCTTCTCCTCATCGTAGTCGGGGTTGGTGATGCCGAGCTTGTCGTGGATGGGAATGTGGTCCACCCAGGCGACGGAGAAGGGGTGGCACTCCCAGGGCGTAATCTTGGCGAAGCGCAGGTAGCAGTGCGTGCCGGGCTTGACGTCGACGTAGCGGGGAAGGTGCATGGTCACGCGGGTGCAGTCGCCAGGCATCGGCTCGCAGACGGCATCGGTAAAGCCCCTGTCGGACCAGTTGAGGTAGGCAGTGCGGATGACGCGAGCGAGGCGCTCAAGGAACCACAGCACGAAGATGCCCATCATCCAGGGAAGCTGGGGCAGACCGCCGGGGTGGGCGGAGGTAGCGCAGTGGATGTAGGTGCAGACGAAGGTGATGAGAGCGAGAATGATGTGGACGTTGAGGAAGCTCTCGTAGAAGGCATGGCGGACGGGCGAGACGGACAGGATCGCGAGAATGACCATGGCCAGGGTGCCGATCATGCCGGAAGCCTCGAAAGCCTTGTGGTAGATGCGGGCCTCAACAGCCTTCCAGCCGCCGTCGGCCATCTGAACGAACAGCCAGGCGAAGGTGTGGATCACGGCCTCGATGACGGAGAGGCGACCCATCCAGCGGTGCAGCAGGTTGTACGTATCGAAGCTGATGTGCAGCCAGCTGATGAGAGGGTTGTTGCGGCCGGCGAAGATGATGAGGGGCACCATGTTGACGACGGAGAGAGTGCCGGAGCGACCACGGACCTCAGCCATGAAGGCGTAGATGTTGGCGTTCCTCCAGTTCAGGACGACCATGTAGATCAGGTTGCTCAGCATCCAGACGAAGAGGATGATGGAGTGAAGACGCGACGGCAGGGTGCCCATGTGGCCAGCCTTGGAGAGCTTGAACTCGCGGTTGTGCCTCTTCTTCCAGAACGGAGCGTAGATGATCTGCTTCTTGGTCCAGGGCATCCAGCTGGACTGGGTGCGCTTCCAGTACTCCATCTTCTCGGCAGGCAGCGACATGGAGGAGACGAGGCGAAGCTGTCCCCACCAGATCTGGCCGAATCGCAGCATGAGGACGAGGAGAGCCATGCCACCAAGCGTCCACCAGAGGGCGTCGACGAATGCCATGTTAAGGTCCTGGCTGACACCGTTGAGGGAGTGGTGATAAGGGGAGATGGTGGAGGTGCCCGAGGGCTCCTCTGCCCTCGCGGCAATGTCGGCGTGACCCTCCATCACCAGCGTGGGCGTGAAGTCGTCGAGGCCTGCGGGCCCGCGCGGGTAGTAAGACGACATGATTGTGATCGATGTGTGTAGACGTTTCGTATGCTGGTCTTGTCTAGGTGTTGGTGGTCGGCGGAGAACCGAACGCGGGATAGGTTCGTTGGTTTTCTGGGTGGTGCCGAGAAAAGCAAACAAGAACAAAATGTCAGAAGAAGGGTCCGAGTCGAAGGGTCGTTTGCCGAGTCAGGGATTTCGTCAGGGAGTCTTGGTCAGAGGCAAGACTGGAATTTAAAAAGCCGGGTGGCGGAGAGATATGTGAGTCGAGTTATTGAATATGGGCGGACAATGGCATTGTTGTCAGGGAGCTGTGGGTGGGTTATCCGCGTGGTCTCGTGGACAGGATGACTGGAATGTTCCCAGCCTGCCAATGTCTCGCAACTAGCAGGGCTGATGATCCACTGCCCGCGCTGTTCAGAATAGAAACGACTGATGACGATGCTGTTCCTTGGGTCGATCTTCTCCACGATGTGACGGAGATCAGGGTGGATGAATGATGATCGGCAGGGCCTGACGAAATTGAAAGTATGCTGGAGGCTGAACGGACACAGGACGTGATCTTTGAACCGGGACTGCTGTCTTGCGATGACGCTGTTCTCCGGGTTGGACTGAACAAGATGTTGGTGTCGTGTGGAAAGAAGAATGATCGGATAAATCCGCTTGCACAGCAGGCTTGTTGATGATGATGAAGAAAAACGAAGGTGGGCGTGTGATCCAAGCTGGGGATGCACCACGCGGCGAACTGAAGCTGTCTCCGAAGAAAAGGCGAGGAGCGACAATTGGAAGCTGTCCCAATGTTGTTTGTCGCTGCAGAAGGGAAGAGCTCAATGTGTTGACCGAATCGGTGAGGAGGTGAGTAAGGCAAGGTGCAGGACGGGGTGTTGTTTCGTTTCCGCCTGGTGGCTTTCTTTGGCTTCCTTGTCTAAACACACTCAAATGGCAGCACTACTGAGACCAGAAACCCTCTCTCCGTCAACAGGAAAACGACGACGATGAAGAACGGCAAAAGAGATCGGCAGAAGAGAAGCCTTGAAAGAGGTACGACGAGCGGAGGGAATCGACTGTGGACGGAGCGAGGGAAAGAGGGAGGCAGGGGCATATAGCGCCGGCGAGGGACAGGCGAGGGACAGGCGGAGGCGAGCTCAGCCCGCTGACGAGTGGACAGGGAATCACGAAAAAACGCAGGCGAGCCCAGCAGCAGGGGAGGGGCAATTGGCAAGGGCGGCACCGGGCAGGGGGTCGTGGTTGACCTGTGCTGAGGTGCGCTGTGCAGCCTGTGCTTGCGGTGAGGTGCGCGTGGGTTGAGGTTCCCCCCTGCGTTGGTCCCCGCTTCCAATCTGCCAGGGCACATGCACCCGCGCGCTGTCCACTGAACAACCTGCCAGCCGGCTGCCTTGAGCACCCCGGGCCCCTGGCAGCCTGGGCGGTCGTGGCGTGCAGGGCATGGGCTCCTCCGAGACCCTCACGACTTGAACCGATTAGGGAACCAAGACATCCTCCTGGGCCCATGTCCAGCCACAAGCATGTCGGTCTGGGCTGTTGCTGGAATATCAGTCCCTCTCCTTTTTGGACATCTTACGACTACCGAGAACACAATCATCATCTGAATTACAGGTCTCTGTTCGCGACCAGTATTGCGCGAAGCAAAGGACATGTTCTGAGGTCGCTACGCTCTCATGGCCCTGTTAGACAGGAGGAGACCTAACAGAAGCAATGGAGAATAAGACGGACAGCTCGCGAGAGACACGCCTCCTCACTCCACGTCCACGGATTCCACGGAAGACCGGATGGCAACTTGAGACAGGCAGACCCGTTGAGCCACAAACTTCACCTTCGACTACCCATCGTGTCCCGCATACGACGACGCACGGCAGAGGAGTCGAAGAGGGGAACTCGAATACGGCGTGGCGAGCGGGACGGCGGTCTGTGGAATGCAGGTCCTCGCTGACGATGACTGGCCCGTGGCTCTCGGCCGGCCGATTCATGTGGCCGTGGTCCACGACCGACTGGCTTCCCGGACTGGCCCAGAGTTTCCCGCGGCGCCAGCCACCAACGGCACGCTCGATTGGCTCAGGGGCTACGGTGAGCTAGCGAGGGAGGGCCCGTTGGTGCGGCTCGAGGGGCTGGCTGGCTGGCATGATCTGGATGGCGACCGTCAACCCAGCCCAGCCGCCAGGAAGCGTGTGGACAGGGAGGCATCCAGGGGAATGATTGGCTGCGCCTCGATCACCGCTGAGGGCAGAGACCACAGGCGATCCGAGCTTCCGAGAGCAATGCTCGAAGAGGATTTGTATTGAGGCCAAGCCGAAAGGTTCGCAACCCTGCTTTTTCCATGCTGCGCTGCGTGCTTCCGGTCGAACGATGTGCGTGGAATGCACTGACGACGCAGCGACGTACTACAGTCTACAAGTACGGGCCGGCCAATGCACTTGGGCTTACCAGTGTCAATGTCACGCCTTCGCCTCTAGCCAGCTCGTATCAGCCGATGCCCACGGTACGAGGTCGCAATGGCCACAAGCGCGGGGGCACGCAAAAGACCGCCAAGAGAAGTGCCAGAGCGTAGCGGGCACATCTGACGATGCGCATTACTTCCAACTTCCCTCCATCTCGGACCACCATCTTCCTCAACGCCACAGAGTGTGCGCTTGGCCTTTAATACCTGGTGTCGAGTTCACTGCATTCGATTTTGCGCACGTTTCGCAGTATCGCTATCCGCGCTTCCTCATTGGCGACCCGAGTCGACGGTGGCAGAGTGACATCGCGACGGCGCATCCCTTCATATTACAACGCTCTGCTATCTTATGATCCTCGTCTGATGTGCACGAGGATTATGCCGCCAGCGGGTGGCAGGGCGCCCTTGCCCGCACGCCCGCACGCGCCGTCAGGAGGAAATGAGAGGCGGATGACGCCCAGGCTGGTGGGCACGGTGGCCGCGGACCCTTGACAGGTGGTTGACGTGCCCCTCATTGTGGCCATCGCCGCAAGCGAGATCCATCGGCGACTGTCAAGATGCTACTAGATCTCGGGAGGGCTTCCGAGGTCGTTCGAGCACGGCCGTTGGCGCGCGGCCCAGATGCATTGGCTTCGGTCCCAGAGCCTTGGGTGGCGGTAGGATTGATGCGCTGATTTCATGAGTGCTGTTCTTCCTTTCCATCGACCATACGTGCAGGTTCTTGACTTCTCAAGCCAGTCGAGACCAAGCGTCGTCCGGACGCTGTTGCGACTCCGGGCTCCGGGCTGTGATGACATGGGGTGTCAACTTCGGATGAACATGATCGAAACTTGCGCAACCGATATCAGCGGTCGAAGACAATGGCCAGGGCGCCGTGCCGCCTGGATGTCTAGATGAAGTCATTTAGCGGCTTAATCCTTGGACGTTTCATCGATATTGAACGCCCCGCTAGTATCAGGTGGGAATGCCAGAAAAGGCTTCGAGGGCTGCAGGTGAGCATTGGCGTCCATCCCTTTTTGAGGGTGACAGCCGGGGCATGGACGGGGGATGTGCTCCAGGTGCGCTCAAGTGGCAATAGCTGGCAAGGCGAGTTGTCCAAACTTGGCCATATTACCTAAGCAGATGTTGAGCCAAGCTCGTCTGCCAGCTGCCACCACTGGTCACCAGCGGCTTCTTTCTTGTAGCCTGAATTTGTTGCCGGCTCCCAGGCCACAACTTCCGAGCTTCGGCATTGGGATCGAATCCACGAGCTCCGGGAATTTCCAACGACATCACCGGCCCGCAGCCTTGAACAACACTCGAACACCCCACGTCGAGGCCGAAACCATGGGAGCCAGCGAATCCAAGCCGTCACCCACACACCTCTGGAAGGGGTAAGCCGATATTCTCCAGCTCGCCGCCTGATGCGACGACCACTCTCGGACCACGAAGGCTAACCCATGTTCAAGCTCCGCCCCTACAAGTGTCTCCCATGACCTTGCCGAGTCACTGCAGTCCAGCCACGAGGTGCGCATATCCCCCAGGTTGTCCAATTGACCGGCGCCGATTCTCCAAACCATGACTTCCGTGCGCCAGTGCTGACCCAAGACCTGCAGACCGACGCATCCCGCTCCCGCCTCACCGAGATCCAGATCCAGGCCCGCGTCGCCGAGGAGCTCAAGAAGCTCCAGGCCCAGGAGGCCGACCTGCTGAAGAAGACGCTCGCGCAGGAAGACGCCAAGGCCGCGCCCGCCGACGGCCCCAGCAGCCACACGGTCAGCAAGGAGATCGAGGCCCTGCGCGCCAAGCTCGAGGAGCGCAGGAAGGTGCGCGACGTGCCCGAGGCCGTGCAGGCCGCGCGCGGCGAGGTGGTGCGGTGTCTGCGGGAGCATGACCGCCGGCCGCTGGACTGCTGGGAGGAGGTCGAGACTTTCAAGCGCGAGGTGAAGAAGTGGGAGAAGGGATGGGTCGAGAAGGTCATCTCGTGAGGTTGTCGCTGACCCGCTGAGGTGAGGGGACAATGTTGTACTATACACGGTGAGGCACAGCGATGCAGGACAATAGACGTTGGAGGGAAGGTCGGTAGACCATGGGTGAATTAACATACCGGGTACGCCCTTTGTCACCTCACGACATGCATTTCGGTTTGAATACGACTGCCAGTCTAAAGCCCTGGCTCGGGGTCTCTTCACCGGCCATAACCGTTCCTGCCACCAGCCGACTGTCCCGGCCATTGCTAGAAACCCTCATCGCCCCCTCCTTGTTGTCATGACAGTTTCTTCTCAAGGTTTCTTTCCATTTGGACCGCTTGTACGGGTTGAGGCTGGACTATCACGGATAAGCTGAGTGTGTGTATTTGGCTTGCCTCTAACTTTGAGCTGAGATTGACCTTTTGTACATAGGCCGCCCTCGTTATGAACACAACAATATTTGAAAGCAGCGGGCGAGAGACCAGCAACGTCGGCGATCTGCGGGCAGTTAAATCACCTGCAAGTCCCTCCTGGCAACGTCTTCTTAAATACTCGGAACACAGCCACGGATGATTCACCAGCCCTCCTGCAGCACATGGCACCACTCCAGAGTAAAGCATCACAAAAGACGGAAATCCACCTTGCGAATCCCAGGTCGCCTCAGCAGCTCGCCATCCATGACCCCCTCGCAATACGTCTCTCCGAGATACTTCCAGCCCCAGCCCCGGCCCCCTCGTCTGACGACATGCGGCACCGTCCCGCCGAGGAAAACGGCAATAGTATCCCCAGGCTTTGCGTTCAGCGGCCCGGTGCCCACGTACCCGCTCCGAGTCAGGTACAGCCTCTGCCCCGCGTTCCGCATGAGATTGTCATGGTACTGCTTGCTCAGGGGCCCGGCGAAGAACTCGGGATCAATGCCGACCCGTCTCGCGATCTCGACGCGGTCCGGTGGCGCTCTGAACGCCACGCCCGCGAAGCGCCTGCGGACTTGCAGGTACCAGATCACGGCGTTCAGGTGAATCGACGCTCTTGCCGCGTCCAGGATGTCGAGGAGACAGCGGCATATACCAGAGGACAGCACTGCTGCTGCTGCGGGCGGGTCGATGGCGCAGAGGGTCAGCGTGTCCGTCTCGGATGGTGGTGCCCAGTGGCTCGAGTGCTGGAAGTCGATCAGGCTTAGAAAGCGACTGAGGCTGTGCGCCTCTGCTACTCTCTCCACGTCGATCAGCTTCCTTCCCCATCTTCCTGTCTGTTCGTGGAGAGCGGTGACGAGGTTGGTCGACTCTTGCTCGGGCATTGTCTGTGCGAAGGATCTCTCCGTGAGCCCAAAGTCGGAAAGCCGAATTTTGACCTGTAACCTCGCAGCTTCCTGAACACCACGCAAAAGCGACGATTCGATACCGGAAGCGGCGTCTAGGAACTCGTCAATCTCATCGAAGAAGTGCACGGCCGAGGGGTAATCAATGTCCTCCACGACGACTCCTGTTCTGTTGGTCTTCATCACTCGCTTCCCTACCCTGGTAATCTCGTCGACAACCACGCCCGAAAGCGTCACGGACCTGTCGCCCACGTCGATCTGACACCGATGCCCATCGCGAGCGCCCCCCGCGGCAAAAGCCGGACTCGTGAGCTCAAGATACCCACGCGGAATGCGCAAATCCATCGACCAATCCGGCACCCAAGACGGAAGCCCCACGAGCCTCTTCGGTTCCTGCGAGAAACACACGATATCAGGATTCTCCCCCAGCAGCGCCCCCGCCGCCTGCGTGTACGTGTCCGCCGCATTCCCATAGTGCACCCGCACCTGCCCGAGGACGTAGTCGTCCCTCGCGATGCCCAGGAACCCGAACAGGCGGTCCTCGGGCAGCGACGCGCCGATCTTGGGCTGCTCCTCGTTGACGTTGTACTTGAGCACGAGGTCGTGGAAGGCTTGCTTCTGCCCGAGGGTGTGGATGGCGCGCCGCTCCTGGATGATGCGTATGACGTTCCTGTTGAGGTCGAGTAAGAGGGTGCGGCGCCGCACCTCGTCCTTCGGCACCGGGCGCGCGACGGTGCCGACGAAGTGTGTGTTGTAGAGCGTGTAGAAGAGCATGCCGGCGCGGAAGCAGTCCATGCACAGGGAGCGGGCGCCGCAGACGAAGGTTACGTTTTGGCCGAGGCAGGCTTCCTGGATGATCCACAGGCGGGTGAACCATGTTCTTTGCAGGACGTCGAGGGCGCCGTCCAGGGGAAACCGGGACCCGTGGACTCTTAGTAGTGTGAGGATGTCGTCCCTGTCTTCCTTGTCGGTGCCTTCGACAGGGATGCTGGTATCCATGACTGCATCGAAGATTGCCGCGAAAGCAGTGCGTCTCGGTCCCAGGAAGCGAGCCAGAACGCCCTCCCGGCATACGGCGTCTATGTAGTCAAAGTACTCATTCGAGCGCTTCGTTCCCAGGCCCAGCCAGACGACGACGTGCCGGCACTGGGCGTAAATGGCGCCCATGAGCTGGACTTGCAGGGCCTTCTCGTCATTGTCGTTCTGGTTAATGCAGATCTGGTCGACGAATATCGGCAGGCTCGTCGCCAGGCGGGACTTGGACAGTTCAAGAAGCGCGAGCTCGAGCGACGGGAAAATGAGGATTTCCTTTGGGCCATCTGCCGTTTCGACGATGACACGGCGGTCCGGCGCCGAGGCGCATGATCCCCAGGTGTACGAGAGCGTGTTGTATGGAGTGGTGCCTCCAACTGTTGCTTCACAGATCTCTATGCGCAGCGTTGGCGAGGCCAGAGGCAAAGCTGACTCACGAGGCGGCAGGATCTTGATCAGTCGAAAGACGCGATGCTTGGCGCTGAGATCGGAGTATTGATATGCCTCATTTTCCTCGTCTGAGGGGTTCAAGGGCCACCAACGCGCCGCCATGACGCTGGTTCCGTGGGATGAGAGTCGAGGTGAAGAACGCCACGAGAAGTCTCGACACCGGCACGAAAACCACGCGGCGGGGTGTTGGGCTCTGCAGCTGAGGCTGACTCCAAGTCGAAGAAGTGAGATACGATGCCGTCGGACCCTGGTCGTGTGGCGTCCTATAGCATTCGCTAAAGGAAGCATGGGGGACGTCAGCTGTGCTTTCGTCCTCGTTTAACAAGCGGAGTAAACAAAATGAAGTTCATCGTGAAGCATAAAATCTATCATCTACGCTCATTTCTATATCGCTCATGCCGTCGCTGCCAGAAACTGCTCGCTGAACGGATAATCCGTGTACCCCTTGGGCGACTTGGGAATATAGAACATCGACCGATCATACGGCGTCAGCGGCACGTTCTCCTTGAGTCGGAACACCAGATCCGGGTTCGCCGTGAAATAGCGCCCGAACACAATCACGACATCATACCCCTTGTACTCCTCATCGACGGCCTTCCTTGCCGACTCGGCCGTGAAGCCGCCCGCCAGCAGCACGGGGCTCGCATGATCCCACAGCTCGACGAGCCACCTGACGTTCCTGTCGCCGCCGCAGTCCGACTCGGTGTTGCCCTTGATGCGCGCCTCGACGACGTGCAGGTACGCGAGCTTCAGCGTCTTCAGCTGCTGCGCGAGGTACGTGAACGTCGGCTCGGGCTCGTCCATGCCCATGCCGCCGAATGTGCTGTAGGGGCTGAGGCGGATGCCCGTCCTGTCCGCGCCGACGGCCTCGACGACGGCCCTCGTGACCTCCAGGTGGAACCGGGCTCGGTTCTCCACGGAGCCGCCCCAGCGGTCCTCGCGCCTGTTGCACGTCGTCTGCAGGAACTGGTCGGGCAGGTACCCGTTGGCGCCGTGGACCTCGACGCCGTCGAAGCCGGCGGCAACGGCGTTCTTCGCGGCCGTGGCGTAGTCGGCGATGATCTGCGCGATCTCCTCCTCGGTCAGGGCCTCGGGCGTCTCGCTCTCGGGGCCCATGGGCACGGCGCTGGAGGAGACGAGCCTCTGCCCCCGCTCGCGGAGGCCCTTGGGGTCGGCCTGGCGGCCCTGGTGCCAGAGCTGGCAGTAGATGAGGCTGCCCTTGGCGTGCACGGCGGCGGTGACCTTGCTCCAGGCCTTGATGTGGCTCTCGGTCCAGATGCCGGGGACGTTGGAGGTGCCGTTCGCGCCGGGCGAGATGGCGGTGGCCTCGCTGATCAGGAGGGTCCCCGGGACGCAGGCGCGCTGCTCGTAGTGCTCTGGAAGACGAGTGAGCGAGTGATTCTGCACTGATGAATCCGTGTCATCACTTACTGACGTTCATCTCCGAGGGGGATGAGTCGTCCTCGGAGCGGAAACGGGTCAAGGGGGCCATGGCGAGGCGATGGCCGAGCTTGGCCGTGCCGAGGGGCAGTTGTTCGAAGAGGCGCGACATGCTGTGGGTTGGAATGAAGAATGCGATACTCAAGGCAGAGACCGTGTAGGTTTTGATGTGAGAGGCGAGGACAGAGATGGTAGGTTTTATATCTTTTGGTACTTGATGCTTGATTCACCGCGGGATCTTTTTCCGTCACACAATGGGTGCCCGCCGCTTGCTGTGTTGGCTACATCATCACTTCGATTTGTAATGCTGAGTTACGACTAGCAAGGTAGGTTACGTCGATGTGGGGCACCATCGAGACGAGCAGAATGCTCTCGATTTTCGGGAGTCGATTCGTGAGGTTTTTCTTGAAAAATCTAGACTTAGCAATAGCATGTCTCGGGAGCTAAGCAGCCAAGGCCTGTTCGCCACGGAGAAACACTCATGCCCCTGGTCTGATGGGCGATTGGGATCTGACGTGAGCACTCTACTGGCCCATGGCCACTCGGCAGTTGGGACCATGACAACCACTAGTAAGTAGTTCGGGGTTCGGAGTCACGGGAATATAGCGGTTGTATCATCCCAGTACCATCTCTGGTGTCGTCACAGGTCAGGTACAGACATTGGGGTAAGTATGAGCATCGAACTCCGTTGCTCCAGTGAGTCCAGTCATGGAATGCCCTAATTAGAACAACAGCAGAAAGATACCAGATATGTGCGACATGTTCTCATATTTCGTCTCGAATAGATCAGCTCTAGAAGCAGCATCTACATCCCTTCCTTGGCAGGATGCTGGACCTCATGCGGACCTCATGTAAATGAATAAAGAAATGGCCCTGCCAAACGCCAAATGCCTGTCCAGTATGTCGGCTCGAGGGCCTCACTTTTGTACCCCAAACCGGCCCCAACGCCGCCCAATGTCCGAAATCAAACAACTGCGCAACGCAGTCAGGAGACAAAGTTCTCCACACTACGCGGTCACCGCCATCTCCACGTCCGCCTTGACCGGCTCAAAGTCTGCCGCCCAATGCATCGCCTCCTGCTTGCCGTCATCCCCAAACACGTTGGCCATCAGCCCCTCGTCCTGGTTGTTGACGCCCTCCGGCGGGAACTGCAGCCACTGGTCCATGTCGAACTCGGTGCCCGCCATCGCGTTCCAGTCAATCTCCGCCTGGCTCTGGAGGAAGTCCATGTCCAGCGGCTCCATGCTGTCCGAACCCCCGCTCGCGCTGGGCGTCACGCCGCCCACGGCGCTCTCCATGTCCCGATCCGTCGGGGGCGGCGACGCCGCACCCGTGAGGGACAGGTCGAGCGCCGCGCCGTTAATGGTTTGCGGCGCCACGGTCGCGACGGCCGCGGCGCCAGTAGAAGCGGTTGCAACACCAACCCCGGCATCCTGCTTCCTCCCGGCCGAGAACAGAGCCTCGCCCGACGTCATGTACGGTGCGTTGTCGGGCGGCGGCGTCTGTGCGGAGAAGGTGGTGTCGGCAAACTTGAGGTTCTGCTGTGTGATGGGCTGCTGCTGGGCCGCGCCCGCGTTGCCGGCGACCTGCATGTCGATGCTTGCCTTGCTGAGGGCGGCCTCGAGGAAGCCAGTGGCGTAGTCGGCGGCCGCGTAGATCTCGCGCAGCTTCTCCATGACGCGCATGCACTGCCTGAACCCGCGCGTGGCGCGGTCCCGCGACTGGGCCACAGGGTTCTTCATCTCAAGGAGGTGGATGATCATGGCGGGCAGGATGACAGTGACACCGGTCGTGGGCAGGTACTTTTCAAGGCGAAGCTGGTGGAGCTCCGAGGCCATGCGGGTGATGTGCATCGCGGCGTCCCGCACACGGAGACGGGACATCTCCTGTACCTGGCGGGAGGCCGTGGGAGCCTGCGTCGGCGAAGACGGCAGGAACTGGGGCCGGTGGAGGGCGGATATGGTGGTGTAGTAGACCATGTGCAGCAGGTGGCGCTGGACAGCCACCGTGGAGCGGCCGCCCTTGACGTCCAGCGGCGTCAGGGGCCGGTACTGGCACACGGGCGGCAGGGACTCGGCCCAGGCCATGAGCTCGAGGTCGACGGTGGTGACGCTCTCGAAGTTGTCGAGCTTCTTGTTGGGGAAGAGCATCATGGTGCTGTTGACGGTGTTGTCGGGCTTGACCTTGTCGCGGATGAGGACCGAGTACTGCGCCTTGAGCATGTTGCTGATGCAGACGCACAGCTTGGCCTTGGCGACGCACATGATGGCGAGGTCGCGCTGCATGGCCAGATCACGCACGAGGGTGCACTCGGGCGGGACGGACACGTTATCCTCGGGCAGTGCCTCGATCTCAAAGTCGGACTCGGCGAGCATGGGGACGTCGTAGTCCTCGTCCTTGATGCGCGTGGGCCGGCGCATGCCCAGGGCGACCAGGCGGTCCCGCATGAAGCAGGACCACCAGATGCGCTTCCACAGCTTCTGCTTGCGGATGGGCATGCTCGTGGTGGCCGGGTTGCGGTGGAGGCCGATGGTGTGGGCCAGAGAGATGGCGACCCCCATCCAGTGCCAGGTGTCCTTCTGGTCATCGGGGGTCTCGTACCAGTAGGTCATGAGCAGCAGGGACTGGACGAGGACGAGGCGGTCGGATTCGTAGTCGAAGTCGTACAGCAACTAGAGGAAAAAAAGCATGTGAATATCAAAGCCCCCAAGAGCATGACGCTGACCCCTGCTAGGGTCGGAGATGGGGACCCCGGAGCCCGGGGGCCACAGGGTGGGACTGCTAGACTTACCCTCGTCTTCTGGAAGAAGGACCTTCTAGCGGCCTTCCTGGTCGAGTAGCCAGCCTCGCGCAGGGCCTTCATGTCGACAAAGGCGGTCGCGGCGAACATGACGGCCTGGTAGAGGAAGAGGCTGACCTGGCCGCAGAGCCCTTCGCGCGAGTTGACGATGGCGAGGAACTCGTTGAGGTCGACGAGCGGCATGTAGGGGTGGACATACTCGACGTAGGCCTGGAGCAGGGCGGTCTGCAGCGGGTGGTTCGGCAGGCTCAGGGCGCCCTTCATGTGGAGGTACTTGACATCTTCCGAGGCGATGCGCGAGGGTAGCGGCTTCACAAAGGCGGGGAGCTGGGCGTGGAGGTCCGGGTCCTCGAGGGAGGCGAGGAAGCGGCTCGTGCGAGATTCGCCAAACGATGACGGCGTCGTCGTCGAGGTGGCGGCCTGGGCCTGGGTGAGAAGAGTGGCCAGCAGGCGGCGGGTATTCGAGTCTTGTGATGCGGCTTGTTGGAGCTTGGTGAGCAGGTTCGCTTGCTGGTCTAGAGGGTGTGGTCCCGTGGTCAGTTGACAGCCCGCTATGATGTGAGACGGACGCGGCAGACAGCGAAGCAGGGAGGGGTGTGTTTGGAGGAGGCAGAGTGATGGCATGTGAAAGTGGATGGGTGGTGGAGGATGGGGTTTGGGGTGATGATTGCCCCTCTTGGCATCTTGTCCGTCTCCGTCTCCGTCCCCGTTCTCCGTCGTTCCTGCCCCCGCCCTCCCTTTTTCTCCTCTTACCCCAAATTTCCCCGCTAAAAGAGAGGAGAGGCTTGCGCACACGTGCCACTCTGAAAAGCCTGGTGAAACAGGGGCCAGGGTGAATGACGAAAGCAGAGGACAGTGCCGGGGGAGGAGCGCCTGAGAAATATGGAAGGCGCGAAGCAGGTGTTGTGGATTGTGGGCTCGCGAAGGATTGCAATGCGGCCCCAAGGAGATGCGACCGTGGAGCATCGGGATTTCAAACTTACACATCATGTGCGGCGATCCGCCGGGGACACCGGACATGCCGTTGACCCCGTTCACCCCGTTCATTCCGCTCATTCCGTTCATTCCGCCCACGCCCATGGCACCGGCGCCACCGGTAGGCGCAGAGGCAGAGGCAGCGGCATGGTTCGACAGGGTGTCGCCGCCGCTGCCGGCACCGAGATCGAGGCCGGCCGCGTTGTTGAGCAGGCTCGAGGTGGACGAGGCGTTGCTCGGATGTCGCAGTTCGGCGCTGCTGTGGATGTTGATGGGATTGCTTCCCAGCCCGGCGACGCTGCCCTTGGCCCGCAGCTGGGCCTCGGCACCCACGCCCGCCGTGCTAGCCGTGACGAGTGTTTTCCTTGACAGGGGTTAGCGATCATCTCAGAGTGAGAATACAATTATTCCTGCAATGACAAGCGTGTCGGCGGCTCAGGAATGCCCTAAGGGGATGACTGGAAGATGCGGGGAGACTTGGCTGATTGACTTCCTTCCCGCATCCAGACCCCAAAACGGAAATGCCTGCGAGAGGCGCAACCCGCCGACCGAGGCACCCCTCAATTTCTCTCTCTTTGACGAGAAAATTGAAATGACGACTGCTCGATGCGGCGCGCCAGCTCGACAAGGCCATCACCTCGGCGGCGCGCCGAAAGAGGGGAAAACCGTAATTTCGAAGATCCCGAGGCACACCAGACGACGCACAGCGATTGTTCGCGGGGCATGGCAGAACAGGCAGAGCAAGGGAAAGAATCACGATTGCACTCACTTTCGTCGTCGGCTCTCCTGCACGATGCACTCGACATTGTCCCATCGGCAGTTCCCGCACGGCGCGCCCTCGACGACGTCGCATCGCACCTTGCGCGCGCGGCAGCTGCAATCGTTAGTCTCGAGCACGTAGCAGTAGTAACCAGGAAATCCACGGTGTCCCGCGTCCCCAGTCCATGGGTGATCCTCGCATACCTGACGCAGGCGCGCGCGGCGCGGCGCTTCGTCACCTTGCCCGCCGGGGCGTTGAGGTCCTCCAGCGGCGTGGGCGACGAGCGCTTCTTGCCCGGCGCGTCTCTCTCGTTGCCGCTCGTGCTGGGCGACCGTTCGTGGTCGGCGCCTCTCGGGGGCGGCGGCGCCGACGCCGCCGGCTGCTGCTGCTGCTGCTCCTGGGCCATGCTGTCCGCCACGGCCTGCAGCGCGCTCGCCTCGGGGCCCGATTCGAAGTCCATGTCGAGGTCGGGGAGCGATCCCGTGTCGTCGTCGATGATGCTCATATTGGACATGGTGTCAAATGCCCTCGGAAAAGTGGTCCGGGTGTCAATTTGTCGCGTCGTCGACTCGTGCCGGACGCTGCGCTCGGCCAAAAGGAAGATTGGACCGATGCGGTAAAGGCCGGTCTTGTCGCTGTGCTGCCGAGCAATCCGTACGTGGAATCGTCGTTTGGCTTCTGTCGCCAGTCGCTGTCTCGCTTCTCGAGTTGATCTGTCTCTATGTCGCTCTTCGATTCGTTTTTATCTGTCGTCTATAACACCTCTGCTGGAAGTGTCTCGTCCAAATACTGAGCATCGGATGTCGTGTAATTCGGTTATTCCCGGTCAAGGTGTCACCGTGGTCTGGTTCCGCCAATGGGCTTCAGGGGGGACAGAAGGGGCAGGTTCTCGACAGAGAGTGAAAGACCCAAACCTACGACTCGGGGTCTTATGAGTGAGAGGAGAGGAGAGCAAGACGATGCAAGTAAACAAAAACTCCCTTGATGAGCACAGGCAAACAGAAAAGAGAGAGAGAAAGAGGCGTGTGCGTGTGGAATGTGGGGTGTCCGGGGTGTTATAATTCCCAGGCCGTGTTCCTCTCTCCAGACGGGAGTCTCCAGTTTGCCAGCTCCAGGAAGACGAGGAGCCCCCTCCGGCCCCGATCGACGGGACGAAGCAACGCGAAGCAAAATGATAAATGGGCCCCCCGTTCGTCGAAACCCCGTCCTCGGCCTTCCGGAGGCGTGACGCTATCCCTTAGCATCATGGAGACGCAACTGGGGCCGAGGGGAGGGTGGATTCGATGGAGGGGGGGCGTCACGTCTTGCTGGCACCCTTGCCTTGCTCCTCCTGGTCTGGTGCAGGTCATCCATCCTACACTACGCCTTTGATTCCTGGGCGGCCCGCCAGGTTTCTCACCGTCGTTCCCGCGGGAAGGATGGATGGAATGAACACGGGCGCGTGCAAGTAGATTTTCCTGACAAAATGATTTGAGAAGGAGATCATCCTGCTGCTGAAAATTCATCTCAAGCACTACTCAATTCATGAGAGTTCTGAGAGCAAGCGACTAAGGCGAGGGGCTGCTGTTCCTCTCAGGAGGGGAGGCAGGGTGTGCCCCTATCGACCGTGACCAGACCAGCGCTTCTCCCGTTCCCGGTACGTACCCCAGGATTCCAGGTCCCATTCCTGGTGTGGGCACGCTTCCGCAAGACGGGACTCGCACCGGGAATGGATTCATCCCCAAGCCTCCAGTCCGCATCGAGGTTGTGCGTCCGTCGTGTCGATGCGGCACTCGTCCTTGGGAACCGATCCGTGATCTTGGAGCAGCCTGCACATCCCCGCGGGCCTCATCTGACGTCGATGGCCCGTGGTCATGTGCGAGTGAGGGGTCTCCTTCACATGTCAGACCGTGCTTCTGCAGATCAGGGAGGGAGCTTTGTTGTCGACTCGACTTTTTTTTTTCGTCGAGTCTGACATGACACGTTTCTGTCGTGCGACCAAGATGCTGATCCCGTGCCTGGCGAAACGGGCGTGATTAAGACGGGCTACATGTAAGCTGAGCTGGCGCGAGCCTCACATGGCTCGAGGCTGGACTGGACTGTCATCACATTGTCACGAGAGCGCCCAGCTTTGTGGGATCCTTGGTTTCGGGGTCAAGAATGGGCGCCGAAGGGCAGGTTTCGCAAGAATGCAGCCGCCCAGAAAACACGGTGTGTGTCCCCAGCTTGAGATTAAGCATCGGACAAGAAAATGGATTCCGGTCGAAGTGACACATTTACTACTACACTACAGTACATGACTTGAGGGCTGAGGGCCAAATCCAGACACCCTGAGGTCCAGCCAATTCGTCGCCCAACGGACCAACACCATGACTCCTCGCCAACTGACTGCGCAAGGGCCCGCGAACAATAGCCCGCCACTGACGAACCCCGGGCGCCCAGTCCAAGCACCGGCCTCTGCGCCCAGACTCTTGTCACATAACTAGTACTAGTAGTCGCCCGTCCATGCCTCCTTCGAATGCAGATATTGGCAAACGCGACAAGCCACGCCCACTGAAGGACGGCGACGGACCAAGATCGCGCAGCTGTCGTTCCAAGTTCGTGTGGAGCGGCCAATCAACCCAGCCTGCGCCGCCTCCGCTACAGGGGCGCTCTCCCTGATTTAGCGGAGGCCAGGCCTTGGCCTGAGGGGGCGCGAGTCATGCGGTCTGCTGCTCACCGTGCTGTGGACCACTGGCAGGGCTTTTCTGATGACACTGATGAGTTCAGGTTCTCACCTTGTCACCTTCGGTGAGCGCCTGCGCCTCCAGCACTCAGCATTGGAACTGTCCGATTGCCCGGTTGTTGTTAACAATGGCCCCGGGTACTGGCGAAGGAGCATTATATGGCAGTCAATCAGAACAGCTAAATACTATCTTACTACTACCCAGACATTTGCACCAGCACATTCAGCGTAAGTACTTCCAGCAACATCTCGATCCCCGATCCGCCCACAAGTCCCTGCCGTCACGATAGTTGCAAAATGGTGCATGACCAGCACAAACTTCCAAGACCTCCTCGAGACAGGTGACGAATCACACCCCGGCCCTCGTGTCCGAAACGGAAACTCCACGAAAGGCGTCCTCGACTCTCTGCGAGAACCCCACCGCCGGGGGCCCCCAATCCCCCTAAACAGCGGTTCACCGAAACCACGGCCCAATCAAGACGTGGCAGCATGTAACGGTGTCTCTTCCATTCGTCCTGGCCGCGTCTTGAAGGGGGGCCGCCAATCCCACACCTTGCGAGGCACACCCCCTCGTGTGTCGGCAGAAGCCGGGTGCTCATTGTTCACTGCATGTACTTTGTAGTAAAAGGGTGGACCCTAGGCTGTATTTCCAAATGATTTTCTTGCTCTGTTATGACAGATCAACGAGCTGGTCAGTAGCATGACTTGCAGAAACGTAAGTAAGACGTGATGGGCTCCTTGCATGGCGGACAGCAAGAGTTCGACGAGGTCGCAACTCCAAGCCTGACCGGGGCGACAGGGGGCCGGCATTGAGATGGAGCCCCGTACTTACTTCCAATCTAGATGGAGATCACTCGTCTCGGCCAAGCTGGACATATCGCCGAAAGACCCCATAGCCCAAGACTTTTTCCGATGCGGCACGGCCGCAACCATATGACGCCTTGATATGAGAACGTGATCTTGAAGAAATAAAAACTCCCAGCAGTGCGAAATGCCAAAGAGTACATAGCCGCACCCAAATGACACGGCTCCGTGCAAGTGCCGCCGCCGGGCCCGGTCGACATCCCTTCCCCCGGGATCGACAGACAACCCATTACCGCAGAGGCGTTCAGCGTACCGCGGTTCCTCGTCGTGTGGGAGGGGTGTGCTTGGTACTATGACGAACGCCAAACCTGCCACACGACCACGCAAAGCGCGGGGCGCGAACCAGCGAATCCCTGTGCGGTGGGATTGGGCTCTGCTGGCCTTCAGCCTCACGAGTCTAGATTCTCTGATCTCTGGACTGCATACACGCCCCTCCTCCTGCTTCAGTTAGCCTGCTGGGCTTTGGTCAACCCTGGAAATCCTAAGGTCACAGGCTCAACGGTCGAAAGGGGCTTTCTTCAGTGGTGGGAAGACCCCTATGATATTCATGTTAAGCATCATGGCACCGGGCATAACGCCTGTGCCGTGATGATCTCGACGTCACTCCCAAGATGTCAGAGCGAGTGCGCGACCAGACGACATTGTGATGGAATTTGAATTATGAGCTGCCACTTCAACGTCCACCCCAGACATCTTGGCATCTCACCTTCAGCAACCCCGCGTCGCCTCCGCCCAAAACACCACCACTAGTATTCAACTTTTATCGTAGCGCGGACCTGGCGTAGTCAACACTCGGAGTCAACACCATCCACAGGCCTCCCCTCATCTGGTATTCCAATCCTGAGACTAGCCAGCCCCCAATCACGACGCCAAACCACACAGGTCCTACAAACCCAGCCCTACCCCCGGGACTCAAATCTGCCCTGCGCTTGACATGTAAGTACTACGACAATTTCTACCCCGTCCTGCCCGTAGCCAAAACACCCCTCCTGCAAGCCGCACACCGAGCAACCCCACAGACCCCTGACCCCTCGGCGAAAACATGCTCTCGCCGAAGTGGAGCACGGGAACCCTGCCCTCGGCGCCGTGATCCGGACATGTCCGAGCCTCTCACCAGCGGAAACCTCGGCCTCCGAGCCCTTCGGGTCCCATCTCCGAGATGCTTTCCTGCACTACGCTGTATTGCTTAAGCGAGCGTGCAGCATGTCGCACATCCAACATGGAAAAGTACGCGACACACGCGATGCTGCACGGCCGATCAAGCCGTTCGCAGGACGGACTGATAGGCCTGGGGAGGGTGTCTGGGTAGTACATACATACAACGTGTAGGAACCATGTTGCCATGACTCGAACAAAGCATGCTCGAGATCATCGACGCACCGTCGCGCTTCATCTGGGGTGCGAGTTCTGGGCATCTTGGCATCTGGACATCAATCGGCAAACTCCCGAATCTCCATCCAAAATACTCCGTCGCACGGGTCTCCCCCGTATATCCAGAACATCACCATCGGAAATCTCCCGTGCCCAAGCCTTACATAGTCTTCAAGGTGCCTCGCATCCCCATGTGGGCCATGTTCGACGGACCCGAAAACTCATCAAAGAATCACGCACGCCCCCTCGAAACAAACTTACCTGCATTGTTCAGCGCGTATTGCAGGCTACGCGCCCGACTTTGCCCGAGACCAATCCCAATGAAGCCTCGTTATCAATGGCGACTGCCTGAACCCCTCCCCATGCAGGTACGCTTCGATGGTGCCATGCGCTGATCATCCCCGTTTATTCCCGCCCGCCGTGGGGTCCCCGCACGCCATCACAGACGCCTCGGGACGTTGAGGGCGCCAGACACCCCATCATCCAGAGCTAGCGGGACATGCATATTAGATTCATTGGACGGCCAACATGTGTCTGTTTCTATCTCTACACCTCAGTCTCATGTACAGTGCACTCCTACAGATGATATGACAGTGCCGTGCAGTATCTGATACCCTTGGCCTCCCCGTCGACCAGTACCATACAAGCCAGCTGCAGCAGACGCTCACTTGGCCCCGTCCGATCCGAGCGCCTTCTCATTCGTCTTCCTCATCTTGACCAGCACCGGCTCCTCCAGCTCGCGGTGCCACCTCTTCAGCAGCATCGCGTACGCCTTGTCGCCCCGGGACAACTCCACCGGCGGCCCGCGGATCTGGGGAACCTCGTCGCCTGCCTCGCCGTCGAACACGGCCCAGCTCGACGCGTCGTTCGCCCGCAGCCCGAAGCCCCGCCCCGTCATGGCCGTGATTGTGAACTGGCGCAGCAGCACCGCGTCGCCCGGCTTGACCAGGGGCAGCGCCGACTTGTTAGCTCGGAAGATGTTGACCAGGGTCACGTTCGCCGGCGCGATCGAGTGGTCCGTCACGTTGAACGAGAGCATGATGCCCCGCGGCCCACCCTTGGCCCGCTTGGGCTCCGGTGGCTCCGTCGCCACGATAACGATCACGTCAACCGTCTTGTTTGGGTGATGGCGGAGTACCTTGAGCGTGATGCAGTCGGGAACGTCTTGTCGCAATGACTGTGCCAGTTGGACCCTAATAGCCGTCGACACCACCGCGCCAGCGCCCTCCTTCCTCCGCGAGGGTGACTGGAGTGCCGCTTGAGCCAGCAGTACGCTCTGATCTGTCGCATCGTCGGGCGAGGCGCTCCGCTGATAGTTGTGAGATGCGGCCCGGGTAACACGAACATTGTCAGGAGTGACATGTTGGTCGGAGAGCCGCGTTGATCGCCTAGAAGCAATGGCACCACGCGCCAACTTGACGCTGTGGTCGGCATCGTCATTATCCTGGTCTGATTTTCCCCTGCCGCGTGTTGACCCCTTTTTCGATCGTGTCGTAGTGGAACCTGGTTCTTCTTGGCGCTGTTTACTGGTGGCCGCTGCTGGTTCTTCTGATGCTCGAAGAGAGGAGCCCTGAGATCTTGGCGTACCTTCGCTTGCCGAAGACATGACCGCAACCGAGCTCTTCGCGTCGTTATCTTCCTGAAGAACTCCAGATTTCTCGTCTTCGAGTGTATGGAGTTGAGTATCCGCAGGCTCGAATTTTATTGTTGGAGTGGTTGACTCGGCGGTTTCTTGGGCCAGCTGCATGTCAATGTCGTCCTGTGAGTAGTCCTCTTCTTGATGTTGAGTTTCGTCTGGTGTTGGTAGCTGGGCATCCAAGTCCTCCATGACCACATCAGTCAGGTGGTCCGCCTCTTCGATGGTAGGGTTCAGCGGTGAAGGCGCGGCATCGACTTGTGTTGTTGGGGGCGAGTGAGGTGCTGCACTGGCTATCTCGGTCGGTTCGTTTACCATGTCGACGGTCGCTATGGCCTCCTGCTCTTGGCCGGTATCTTGGCCATTGTTCTTGCCAACTGGCGCCGCATCATACGTAGAGGTAGTTGCTTCGTCGGCAATTGTGTTTTGTTTTTCGGCAGATTCGGCAGGAGCATCGTCTCTCTGGCTCATTTCAATGTCCAAGAATTCTGAAGGTACCTGAGGCTGTTCTGAGGCATGCGTTTGAACCTCAGGATGTGGAACCGAACTTGCTGTACCCTTGCTCTCCCCGGCTGTGGCAGCAGCGCTATCAATTGCGACGCGGGCCAGGTCTGCGTCATGTGCGAACTCTTCAGCGGAAACAGACACATGAACAGAAGTCGTTGTAGTTACCACCGTGGAAGCCTCGATTGTTGTAGGATCCCCTGTCTCATCCACCTGCACGTTTTCGTGAAGCGAACCTGCATTCGTCGGCTCTGCTAATAGCGGATTTGAAGCCAGAGCATCATTCTCGTCGCGAGTCGACTGTTCTTGTGACTGCAGTGTCTCGGGATTCTGCTCAGAAGACACCTCTGCTATTTCGATCGGCATTGGAACAAGCTGTGGTTCTTCCGGGTCTGTCAGTTCTGCGGTCTCTGAAGGCTCCCCTCTCCCGGCAGTGGCTGCTGTGTCCGCAGGGCTTGTATCTTCAGGGCTTTCGACTTCGGAATTCGGAGCTAATTGGGAAAGACTCGCTTTTCCAGCTGGCACCGCCTCTGGGGCAGTGTCCTGTTGCTCGTCGAGGTGAATATGTCTCTCTGATTCGGCCATTTCAACCTCGTCTTCTGAATCTTCTGGAGGCAGGTCGTCATAATCAGGCTCCCCGCTGACATCGCTCTCGCCACTCGCGTCGTCATATCCATCCGACCCAGAGCCACTTGGCGACTCATCGGCTGACCCATCGTATTGAGGCAAGGTTCTGCGATTGGGCTGCATCGGAGGTGGTACAGTGCGCGTCTGAGGTGCCGGTGCCGGTGCTGCATCATCATCGTCGTCCTCCGAGTCTGAGAGTAGACTGATAACTTGCGGCTGGCTGCTCGCCACAAGTCCTTGCTTGTGTACTCCGTCCCTTTCCGAGTCTTCCTCCTCCTCGTCCATCTCTTCTTGGTCGTACCCTTCTTCATCGTATTCATGGTCAAAATTCTCAGCGTCTTCATCGATCTCGTCGTCCTCGTCTTGCGTGTCGTAGACCCCATTTGCGTCCTCTTGGCCATAGTCAGATTCCAGCTGAGATGCGTCGTCGTCGTCCTGGACATGACTGAGGTTAGAGTAGTGGGAAATATCATAATCGCCACCTGCATCGCGCGCCTCTTCGTCGGCAGAAAGCTGACTGCCGTCGCCACGGAATGAGTTTACTTCAGTCGCAGGAGCAGTTTGACTGCCACGCCCGTCCTCGAAATGTCTTTCGCCATAGCTGGAAGCCGCATAAAGCTCTTCTGGGCCGTCCTGTTCCTCAGGCGCATCATCCTCTTCGACCCTTAAAGCACCATCGCGCGTGCCATGTCCTTCTGCGCGGGTCGCGTACTCATCATCCGGGTATGCTTCGGCGTCTTCGTCATCTTCAGCGTCTTCATGGGCCAACGCGGGCCGCGGCGGCGAACTGGAAGGAATTTCGATAGCTGACCCCTGATCAACCCCTTCACTTGGACCGAGCATATCGCTAGAATCCGCGGCATACCCCCAAGGCGTCTGTTGCGGCTCTTGCACGCGATCCAGAAACACCGCGTGGTGCGGCTCTTCGTGATGAAGATCATGTTGGTGCATCTCGAGGTGGGTGCCATGTTGCGCAAAGTCTGGATGGGGACCAGGAGAGCCGTAAGGCGCCAAATTATGATCTTGCGGCTGGGTCTCGACTGGTGCTGGGTAAAAGGATTCCGCCGGTAGGGTATCATGCTGAGGGTGGGAACTAAGGTAGGAACCCAAAGGCGCGGAATCTTGGGCCCCTGTAAGCGGGCGGAGAGGAGCCTGCTCAAAGCTACTGTTGTCGTGTTGGCTGTGAACCGATGGATCGAACGAGATTCCCGGAAACGTCGATGCTTGCTCAACCGATGAGTGGCCTTGACCATTCAGCTCAGGGCTGTCTTGTGGATGAGAACCAAACGTAAAACCAACCCCCAGGTTCCTGTTCTCGAGTTGGTGCCGGGGGCCAAAAGCTGGGATCGGAGGGGCCTTGCTAAGTGTCTCGTCCATTCGGAAAGGATCTCTTCTGGCTTCAGCAATGACATCGACGTGTCTGGGCGGCGTAAACTCAAGATCGTCGGTCTGACACCCGCCATCCACCATGATAGATCTCGAGGGTGTTGAAGTCTCTTGTTGCACCTCTTCAGCCGCGATTTGTTCCTCAAGATCATCGGCCTCTTCCGGTTCCGGGCTCGGTGACTGGCTGGCATATCTCCATGACATGCTAAACCTTCCTGTCTTGGCACGCTTCTTCGCGCGGCCTTGGTCCGTAGCTTCCTCATCAAAGATGTCTAGTCCGCCCTCGAACAGTGACCCGTACGACACCCGCGCTCGCTTAATAAAGGCCGGTGACGCAAATTCGTTCGTGTCCACTGCGCCGTCGGCACTTCGCTTAGCTGGTACTCGTTTTTCGGGTGTCGGCGCAGGCGGCGGGGTGAGATGCTTGATCGGTTCGGGAAGCGGCGGCACAACTGGTGCTTGCGGTTCGAGCTCAGATTCGGAAACTTCCTGCTCATTAATGTCCACCGTTTTGACAGTTTCGCCCTCGACAGCCTTGCCACCGTCAGTATGATGCGGCTGTCCCTGACGGATGACGACCAACCTGCAGTAAAAGCCTCCGTCTGAACTGGAGCTGCCACGGCAGCGGTGTTCCTGTAATGGGTGTTCTGGCATCTTTTTCGGCCCAGGTAACGCCGTCCAGGCTCAAGGTGAGTTCATCGCCACTCGCGACACCTGACCCTGCAAATGCCTTCGCACATGGCCCCAAGAGTTCGACGCGCACTTGGCCGCGGTCGCGTCGCAAACGAAAGTCGGCCTCAGCTAGGATGAAAGCCGTGCTGCCCTTGAATGCACTGTACGGCCAAACAATTGTTACAACTCCCTTGGTGGTAAGTGTGCTGGGTTCCTGGAGGTCGGGGTTGAGATTGCAGATGGACGTCACGACTCCAGCTTGGAGCTGGGAGCTCGGGTCCATCTCGTCCATGTCGTCATGGGTCGAGACGCGTAAACGGAGCAATGGAGTAATATCGAGCTTCAGTTTCTTGTCGCAATAGAGTCGCAATTCATTTGGGCGACTGTATAGGAAGCCAATCTGCCATGTATGTGGTTTCGTGGACAATGGAGAGTTGCGTCGGCTAGACTTTGGTGATGGGATCAGATGCGTGGGACCACGAGCAGGAAGTTGCGACCTGGAGCTTGTGAAAACGCAACTAACGGAAGGAGATACAGTGCGGGCTCGCCCTATCGACAGAGATTGACACGGCTCGTAAACGTGGGTCCCCAGGCACCCAAACAGCAGGCGGTGTCGAATCAGCGCGGCAGAACGGCCCTCTCGATTTACCACTAAGCTCCGTTGCTTCCCACCCAAAGTGATACTGAACAAAGGTTCTGAACATCCACATCAAGGCCTAGGCTGTACTACTCGTACATCTTCAAAGGAATCGCTGCAAGCAGTCGTGTCCTTTGTGCTCGCTCGACCCAGGAATACCATTGGACCTCCGAGCGCCATTCCACGAGATTCTACCCACGATCGCCGTACTAACATTGCGGCAATACATGTACTTAGTCTCTCAAGACACAGTGCCAGAGTTGTCAGCGCAGTTGAAGACCTTGGCAATCATGCCCGTCGCATAGGCATCTCTGATGGACAGGGCAACGCCGTACCTGACCAGGATTATTAGCAAATGTCCTCGATAGCACATCCAGGTCGTCACTTACGTTCCACCAACAACGAGGAATAGACCAATAGCCACGACGAATACGTGGAATCCATACATGGCCTTCTGCGCCGCTGACCCGCTTCTGTACTCCTTGAAGTCGTACATCCACAGCATCGCTGGGAAGATCAGACTGAAGGGCGCAAAGCAGAGAGACCCTGCGAGACCGAGGAGGTAGTTTAGGATCGGGACGGCCTCCGCAAAGATGAACCCAAGGACTCCCAGGAGCAGATTGGAGCCAAGCCACGTTCCCCAGTGGACAACCGTATTGGCCTGGAGGTGATCCGAGTCACGAAGGATGCGCACGAACATATACTTGGCGGCTACGTGCTGATAGATGCCGACGCCGATGATGAGTCCTGGAAGAGCAATGCCGTACGAGATCTTCTTGAACAATGGCCCGGCACTACCGAAAGCGGGCGTCGTGAGCCAGACGCCGCACCAGCGGTAGATGACGAGAGAGAAGCTGAGATACAGGGCACCGATGAGCACACCCGTGACAAGGGCCGCCTTTCTGTAGTCCTGGGGGCGGCGCATCTCCGAGATGACAGGAAGATACATGGACGAGCCGCTGCCGCTGATGAAGATGTTCGCGGTGGCCGTGATGCCAGCTGCAAAACCGGGGTATGCAATGGCCTTCCATCCGAGATCAAAATCACCGGTGGGAGGGGCTGCCGCAGGACGATCCTGCTGCGTGACAGCAACGACGAATATGAACACGGCGATGAAGAAGGTGAAGAAGCCGAACCACGTCAGCCATCCCAATCGGGAGAAGGTCCGGACTGACGAGAAGCCGGTGATCATGACGGCGGAGACGAAGCTGAAGACGACGGTGCACGTGCCGTGCTCTGTAATGGCGTTGAAAGCGGTTGAGCAGGAGACGATGCCGGCGCCGGTGATCAAGACCTGAGCGAAGAGGACCTGGAGACCGACGAGCTCCTTACCCACACGGCCCCAGAGGAGACCACACATGTCGGCCAGAGCTATTACTCTGTCAGTCCGAGGCTCACTGGCTACGGGAGTGTATTTTGGCTTACTGTGGCATTCTGGATGACGGTTCCTGAAATCACCAAGGACCACAGCAGTATCTATTTGGAGCCCTCTTGTTATTCTTGGCTCTGGGTCCAGGATGAGAATGACTCGTCTTACAAGTGTTCAAGGTCTGCCATCCGACAATGGACAAGGCGCCGCCGACAGCGCCGAGCGTCGACAGAGCACCGGGTACACTCAGAATGCTCATGGCAAACTGAATCTTGAGGAAGATGATGGTGGCCCGCTGCCAGCTGACCGTCCGGAACTGGACGCCATCCTCGGTATCGTGGAAGATTTCCTTTGCCTCGAGAACCTTCTCCTCGAAAGTGTCATGGGTGCTCTCGACGCGATGAGGCTCAATGGTGTCTGCCCCCGCGGACTTGGTGTCCACCGGCGTCTGAGCAGCCGACATGGTGTGAGTGAGAATAGTTGTTGCTGCTAGAGTGTATCAATGGAAGACTACAGCATCGACAACAGCACAACGAGGGATCGTCGCTCGATACAGGGCATGCCTTTATATCCATTCAGGTACATTACCCGCAGAAGACGCCACCATCCCCATCGTTATCTCAAGGCGCCCGAAGAGTGAAGGCGCACAACACTGTCCTCGTTAACCCCGGGCACCGTCCGCGCCAAGCTAAATTTGGCGACAATGCCGATTACCCCTCGACCTTATCACCCGCTAAGTCATCTGATCACCGCTTCTCTCACGGTTTCCACAGGCGACACTCTTCTTATCTCGTGGCCGGCAAAGAACAGGCGCAATGAATTGGGCGACTTCAGGAATGAGGCGCCCGCACCCTTGATATAGTCGCGAAGTGCCCTTCCAGCGGGCACTGTCCAGGACGAGTTGCCATCGCTCAATACATGCGGGACTGTTACCCGCATTTCTCCCACCTCGGCTCCGGGTACTCTTTGCCGAAGCTCACGACAACCCTCACGTGGGAAATTCTTTCCAAATTCGGAAGTCGCAGTGTTTGAGTGGCAGTTCACAAGCCTCCTGACTCAGTATACCAGGCTCTCTCGCCTGGTCGCCGAGTGCGCAAGGTCATGGCGAGCTACGCATCTCTTGAACCCTGCGACAGCGAATTCCGGCTCAAGCGTCGCAAGCTCATCTCAAGGGTCAGCTCTCATCGAGACTGCAATGCAGATCCGCCATTTGAATGCATGGCAACTATGGGGCTTGCCGTGCCGATTGCGCGCATCACGCCGAGTTCAGGCCCCTCGTGTAGTCCAAAGCTTGACCTTCATGGATGACACGACGAGGGAGGACGATAGGGGTAGCACATTTTCATCGTCATCTTTGTTCAAGGGGAACCTGTCGGCTGCTTCATGTCCCTCACCGCCGAGCGAGCGGTGAAGTATTTTATTGACGGAGGTGTCGACAACCGCCACGTCCACACAGCTTTTCAAGCAATACGATGTTGCATCGAGGCTTGCATCCTTTCTACTGGGTAGAACCACGACGGTAAAGCATTTTATGGAGCCGGCCTTCAGCCTGCGAGGCGAGCTGAGGCTATCGTCGCATCAGCTACCATCGGATTCGCTCTAGTTCTGTTTTGGGGCGGACTTGTCTGATGTCGGGCTAGCTCGCGTGGATGATCTGATGTTTTCCTCAGCTGTAAGTCGAGCCCCTGAGCCTGTATTACCACATTGCTTACTCGTGTACAGTACAGCTTATAGAGGCCTTGCAACGGTCGGGTGCCGAGTTGGTCGACTTTCATTCGAAGTGCTGCACTCACCCGCGGAAGAGGCGGCATGGTGTGCCAACCCCAGCACGGGAATGGCGGTCAGAGCGACAAGCTTTGCGACAAGCTTTCTCTCGCATATCATCCTTGCTTCTTCAGACCGGCAATCATTTGGAATGGCGACGATGAACCCGAGAAACTGGTCCACCGGCCAAGCCGCTGTCTCTGGTGCTGTCCGGAGCTGCCCTCGCCCGTGGGGGAGACCCGTCCGTTCTTTGTCTCCTTCAGACAAAGACGCGGGACCTACCGTTGGACTGGCCGAAAGAAGGGGCTCGATTGCGCTGATCCAGCTCCCCGGGCCTCGATCCTCTCGGTCGAAGCAGCTACCGCCGAGCTAGACATATTCCGGCGTGGATCCGGGGTCTCGAATCTACGCTTCGAAGATCCGGCCTCCCGCCCCGACTCCAGAACCCCCTCCAGCCCAGAGCCAGAGCCTTGCTTCCTCACCACCTCTTTGTTCCTGGCGCCACGCAGCTGAGCTGATCCCCCTGGTGGCTCCCCTCCATCAGTTTACCGGCGCTAGTCACCGGCTGAGGTTCATATTTTTGGCGAGCCTGGATGACGCCGCCCACCTCACGGGCCCAGGCTCTCGGATCGCAGAGGGCGCGCGTACCTGGGCCGATCTTCTAGATCTGCCTATTGAACGCCTTATTGCTTCAGCTGGGCCCTGGAGCGGTGCCTGGACCCCGCCCTCCCGCCTTCCCGCCCAAGGGGGCTCCGTCCTCATCAGAAGTCTGGGCGGAACGATCAGGATAGCGCTCATTTTCGCCGTATTCGCAGATGCTCACCATGTAGATGATCCGAGTATATGTAGGGCGGCTCTGTCCCCTGTCAACCACTCCTTTCTCTCTGTCTCTCCATCAACAGGATCACTGCCTTTGCATTCATCGCATACACTCTCTTACACGTGCATATAGAGACAGCAGACAACATGCGTCACCAGATCTTCTCTGCCATTCTTGGCATGCTGGGCGCGGCTACCGCCGTCCCTGCACCCCAGGCCACAACCCCTGCCACAACCACACCGGCAGCCGTCAAGCCCTCCAAGATCAACAACTCAGTCCTGATCTTGGCCCGTGATACCGACGGCGCCAACTCGGCCGCTGCCGGCCTTGTCGCTTATGGCATTCCGTTTGAGAAGGTCGTCATTCCCAAGGAGGGTGCTACCCTGCCGGACCTGAACACCACCGCGACTGAGGGAAAGTACTCCGGTATCATCATCATTGATGCCGTCTCCTATCAGTACGATGATGGCTGGCGGTCGGCTATCACTACCGACCAGTGGAACACCATCTGGGGCTACCAGAACAACTTCCGCGTCCGCATGGTTCGCATCAACGAGTTCCCGGGCCCTGCCTTCGGCGCCACCCTCGCTGGTGCTGGCGGCTGCTGCGACACTGGAACTGAGCAGCTCATCAGCTTCACCAACACCACGGGTTTCCCCACCGCCAACCTGAAGGCGTAAGTAGTAACAAGGCCAAGTCTTTTAGTATCGCGACTAACAACATGACAGCAATGCCGGCGTGACCAGCCAGGGTCTCTACCACTACCCCGCCACCATCACTGACCCCTCCACGACCTGGCAGGTCGCCAAGTTCGGCTCCGGCGGTGGTTACAACAGCGACACGGTTGCCGCCGTCGTCAACAAGTTCCCCGAGGGGCGCGAGCAGTTCGTCTGGTTCACCAGCTGGGCCCCGACCTGGTCGGCCACCTCCAACTACCTGCAGCACGCTCATATCCACTGGATGACCCGCGGCGTCTTCCTTGGCAAGCGCAAGACTCACCTGAGCGCCCAGGTCGACGACCTCCAGCTCGCCACTGACATGTACTACCCCGCCGGCAACACCTTCAAGACCAGGACCACCGATCTTGACGGACACGTCACCTGGCAGACCAACCTGAACACCCGCTTGCCTGCCGGGTCCAAGTTCCAGCTTGAGCTGGCCCACAACGGCAACGGAGACATCGAAGCCGCCAACGTCAACGACAACACCGTCTGCAAGCCGAACTACGCAGTCGAATACGACGAGGTCCCCGACACCACGCTCGAGTACCAGAAGCCCCTCGGCGATGGAGAGGACCGCTGGCCTGAGGAGTTCGTCACCTACCCCTGGTCTCTGCAGTGCGCCCAGCGCGACACCTTCGCCAAGTGGTTCAACACGGCCTCCAAGCTCAACGCCTTCAAGCACTTGTCCCACACCTTCTCGCACATGGAGCTCAACAATGCGACGTACAACGACGCCAAGAGGGAGATCCAGTTCAACCAGGCATGGATGACGCAGATGGGTATCGCGAAGGCCACCCAATTCTCGGCCAAGGGACTCGTCCCTCCCGCCATCACCGGCCTCCACAACGGCGACGTGATCAAGGCCTGGATGGACTCTGGTCTGAGTATGTTACACCTCACAAGACACCCACAAAGAACCAATACTGACGTTTCGCAGCCTCTGTGGTGGGGGACAACACTCGCCCCGTCCTCAAGAACCCCAACAGCCAGTACTACCCCCTGACGAGCACCGTCGAGTCCAACGGCTACGCCGGCCTCACCATCATCCCCCGCTACGCCACCACCATCTACTACAACTGCGACACACCTGCGTGTACCACAAAAGAGTGGATCGACACGTCGGCGGGCAAGGGCGACTTCACGGACCTGCTGGCGCTGGCCAAGGCCGACAACAGCAGGTACCTGTTCGCGCTGCAGGCGGACCCCTACATGTTCCACCAGGCCAACATGAGGCAGTCGGACATGCCCTCGATGACCATCGGCACCAAGACGGCCAAGATGTCCCTGATCATGGCGTGGGTGGAGACCATCACGCAGGAGATGGGCCGCCTGACCAACTGGCCCATCGTGTCGCTCAAGCACGACGACATCGCCAAGTACTTCCTCGACCGCCAGGCCCTCGACGGCTGCAACCCCACGCTGTCGTACGGGTTTGGCACTGACGGCACGACCATCACCTCCGTCACGGTCGGCGCCGACGGAAACACGTGCTCCGTGCCCGTGCCCGTGACCATCCCGTCGGGCACCGTCACCGGCGCCACCGTCGTCAACGACAAGGTCGGCTCCGAGCCTCCCATCCAGTGGGTCACGCTCAAGGGCTCGCCCGTGACTCTCAAGCTCTCCGCCGCCGTCAAGGTGTAAGAGATCGGCGTCATGAGAACAACACAGCATGTAGACTGCGGGCGCGGGGCGCAAAAAGAAGGCGTTTGGGAGTCTTGCATTTTTCCTTTTTTTTTTCCAATGGGGGGCTCTTCATGGTGTCCTAGAGGCGTTCTACTTGGTATATATTATGGTACTATAATGTCTTGTGTGGCTGGGCGAGAGGGGGCATCGGATGGGAAAAGGGAGTCAGGCGTTTGAGACGCGGAGTCACTGGGTTGAGCTGATTTGGTTCATAACAATGATGATCATTTGGCGCACACTACACTTGAACTGTTGCTGGATCTGCTCGCTTTGGCTGTGGTCGCATCTTGGCTTGTTTGTTGTGATCGTACCTATCTTTGCCGTTCTGTTGTGGTCTGAGTTTGGCTGACTCGCGGGAGGGGAGCGAAGCATCGCCTGTGTTTGCAAGGTACGCCACATGGACGTGCTGCGACGGCAGTCTAAGACAACGAGGGAGGAATTGCCCATGAGGAGAACTGATTGCCCGAATGGGAAGCTGGTGTAGCCAATTCACGATCCGAGCCATTTTGGCCAACTTAGCCTTGGTTTGATCTCGAGTACAGAATCGGGGGCACCCTCTGGCACTCGGGGCCTCGTGGTCGACCTCATAGTTGAGTCGGCGATGACACCAAGAACAGGTCGAGTGGACTCGGATTGTGTTAGTCATCGATCTTGTCCAATGCGACGGCCAGCACCCGAACACCAAGTGGTCCATCACGCCATTGCGGTCTTTGTGCGGTTCCGGTCGCCCTCCGACGTGCAAGTTTGACGATGCTTATAACGTGCAGGACCCTGCAGCAAATTAATGACCAGGCTTGAGGACCTATCTCGTCTTCTTTCGCCTCCGTTAGGTCTGGATGAAGTTTTTTCTTGACTCATGAGATTATTCCCGGGCCTCCGCGCTTTAGCATCACGATCAACCATGGGATCCGTCGAGGCTCTGCCCTTCCATGTCAAGAAGGTAGCCATAGTCGGTGCCGGGCCCTGCGGCCTGGCCGCCGCCAAGTACCTCCGTGGCCGGAAATGCTTCGAGTCCATCACCATCTTCGAGCAGCAGGACCAGGTCGGCGGCATCTGGTATTACAGCCGCGACCCCCCGGCCTCGCTCGACGTGCCTCAGACGAACCCCTTCGTCGGCCATGAGCGGCCCCTGCCGCCACGGAGGCAGGGTGACGCACCCACCTTCCCGTCACCCATGTACGAGACGCTGCACGCCAACATCCCCGGGTCCCTCATGCGGTACACGGATGCGCCGTTCCCCGAGGACGCGTGGGTGTACCCGTCGAGGGAGGCGATCCTGCAGTACGTGGACCGGTACGCGGACGAGGTCAGGCACCTCATCAGGTTCAACACGCAGGTGCAGAGCATCGAGCTGCGGCAGGTGGACGGCGTGGACAAGTGGGACCTCGAGGCGTCGTCGACGGTCGGCGGCGACAAGGTTGCCGACACGTACGACGCCGTGGTCGTGGCCAACGGCCACTACTCGACGCCCTTCATCCCCGACGTCAAGGGCATCGAGGCCTTCAGCGCCGCGCACCCGGGCGTCATCACGCACTCGAAGAACTACCGCCGCCCGGAGCCCTACAGCGGCAAGAAGGTCATCGTCGTCGGCAACGGGCCGTCGGGCCTCGACCTCGCGCGGCAGATCAGCGGCGGCGGCGCCTCCGTGATCCTGTCCGTCCACAGCGCGACGGCGCCCGAGAAGCTGGCGCACGTGGGCGCATCCGCGGAGGTTGGCGAGATCACCGAGTTCCTCCCCGCGACACGGGGCGTCCGGCTCGCCGACGGGGCGGTGGAGAGCGACGTCGACGCCGTCATCTACTGCACGGGCTTCCTCTTCAGCTACCCGTTCCTGCCGTCGCTGGCGCCGAAGCTCCTGACGACGGGCCAGGGCGTGCACGGGCTGTACCAGCACCTCTTCCTCGTGGCGCACCCGACGCTCGCGTTCCCGGGCCTGCTGATGAAGGCCGTGCCGTTCCCCGTGTCGGAGGCCCAGGCCGCGGCCGTGGCGGCCGTGTGGGCGAACGCGCTGTCGCTGCCGCGGGAGGAGGAGATGCGGGCGTGGGAGAGGAGGCTGGAGGAGGAGAGGGGGGAGGCGCTGCACACGTTCCCGAGCCACGGGGGCGACGGGTACTATATCAACATGCTGCACGACTGGGTCACCAAGGAGGCGAGGGAGCCAGGCCGGGAGCCGCCGTTCTGGAACGACGAGAGGATGTGGGAGAGGAGTATTTTCGCAGCGGCCAAGACGGTGTTTGAGCAGCGTGGGGCGACGGCCAAGACGTTGGCGGAGCTGGGATTTGTCTATCCTGGGCCGGAGAGGACGTGATGTTCGACAATTGCATGTAGCCGGCGCATTGATTCAACCGTCTCGAGTTGAGAGGGCAAGTCCAACTTCAAGTTAAATGGGTGAATACCAAGTGCCAAAGCATGTGGCGCTGCGTGGCACATTGCCTACCTGGCAGGGTGGCTCAGCAAGCTCAGGCAGCTTCAGGGGTCGCAGTGGATGTAGCGCATGAGATGCCTGGAAAGGGACCCCTGCTGGCGCTAACGGAAATATTGCCCAGGCCCTGCCAGCGAACGGCTGCATGACGAGCCGCTGGTTCCCGCATAGAGGTGGCCCAAGAAAAGTGGTGGTCGCCAGATCGGGTCCCCAAGGTCCCCATCTCATTAAATCAGCACATGAGATGATGGAGTTTTGCTCGTTGTCGTGGTCACCCGTAGATGAGGCGATGGCGGAGATGAGGGGACCTCATCTGGGTCAGGTAGACAGTTGAAGCCATCTCGTCAACTCCTTTTTCCTCGTCTTTGCCATCTTCACACCTTCACACCTTTACAGTACGCTGTACTGCTCCGCGCCGCCTTCCTTGCCTAGGCTCTTCTTTCGCCCCTTCTTTCGCATTGATTTGTTTATTTATTATCATTTCCCTCTTTATTCAGCATCACCTTTCCCTGCTCGGACCACCCTGCCCGCTCCTTCCTTTTCCCACCCCCAGTCATCCGGATCAGTGTCTCGCGCCCGGGCTGATCACCGACAAACCACACGCTCTCTCGGTCGCACTCCTTGTCTCTCGTCTACCAGGCCTTCCCTACCGAACTCATCACCCCACGCAGCGCGATCCTGGTTCCGCCAACTTCTAGCGCCCACCGGCAGACGCGTTCAGATATCTGGTTTGGCGCGCGACCTTTTGTCTGCCTGGAGACGTGGGGAAGCTCTCTTTATCCTCTCCTTCCCTCCTGCACGCGACAGGCCTTGCCAGCTTGCTCTTGTCGCCTCTTCCGTCGTCATCATCCCGACCCCTCATTGAAGCCAGCACCTTCCGGCACTGGCTCGTCCGCTCATTCCACCACTTTCCGAACAAACGACAAACACGCTCCTGCGACCTTGCTCCCGCACACTCCCGCTGCTTCCGCATTCATCTCCGCCAAAGAGGCCGTGGTGATCAGACAGTCCAGATTCGCATGCGCGCCCGACATTCCCTTCCCGAATAAAGGCACTCGTATCCCCTGTTTGCAAACCACAGCACTTCTTCCACCGGCAATAATGGCCATCTTGAGCTTCGTCGCGCTCTCTTCCGGGTCATAATCTCCAGCATCGACTGTCGGACATGCCAGTAAAACGACACGCCAGGTCGCAGCAACATTAGACGAACTACCAATGCCCACTAGCCGACCCTGCAGCTCACCATGTCCGACACTCCCCTCCGTTTCCACCCCTCTGGGGATCACAAGCTCAAGCCGAACTCGAGGCGCCAGTACCGCCTTTCGGACGATCACTCCCCCACCAGGGGTCGCATTCAGGATGAGCTGCTGAGCCAGTTGACTCCAATGTCGGCTGTCGATGTTCTTCAGCACCCAACACTGGCGCTGAAGGCCTGCCTCGATGCCGCCACGGCGAACGAACAAGACTTTGCCATGCGAACGGCCCTGGCCAGCCAGAGCATATACGAGTGGCTGGACGAGCTGTCCGAGTGGCCCTGGCCCTCGACTGGAGGCTCTGCAGGCTTCGAGCCTCCCGCTCCTAAGAGGAGGAAGCTCTTCGCCCCCGCACCCGCTGCCAGCGACGATGACCTTTCCACTCGGTACACCGGCAGCCTGCCTACGGAAGACATCTCGCGGTACCAAGACCGAATTGGCGAGATCTCCCGAGGCCTGGAAGACCTGGACATCGACGACATTAAGAATCACGTTCTGCACAACCACATTCTGCCCCTTTCGAGACCTGGCACCCCTCTGCTGGACTCGAGGCGTGGCTCCATCGCCCTGACAAACACCTTCAACACGCTCGACGACCTGGCTGCCTGTGTTACCGCCATCATCATGCAGGCGTTACCCAACCTCTCCAGGCTCAATCGTCTTCTCAGAGTCTGGGAAGCCCGACTGCTCGTGCTTGAAAAGGTGCCCTCTGTTCTCGCAGGCATCGAAGATGCCGAGCTCGCGTTGCAGTCTGGCTGGAACGTCGTCACTCAAGCACAGGAAGCACCTGGCACCAATAACTCCGATAGTCGGTCTAGGGGTCTGACACAGAAGGACTTTGATGTTATGAAGCTTATTCTCCAAAAGAAGGTGGCCAGGCCGGGACACAACGTCGACTTCATGCTCGACACTCTTGAGGGGATGGAGGACACCCTACCGGAGTCATGGATCGAACGTATGGACGCCGTCGAGGAGGACTATGCCGCGTGGCACGTTGCCTGCGAGCGTAAGATTCGGGGCGCGACATTGGCACCATCACGGCCGCAGCGCCCACCTACAGACACTGCACCGACCGCTTCGGAGACGTCTGTGGAAACTGGCTCGCCTGCCCAAACCGGATCTCCTACAAATAAGGGAGAGGATAGACGTCGAGGCAGGGCGCCGGCAGCTGTCAACATACAGATTGACCCGCCGAAGGACCATGCGGCGCGCCCTGCCCCTTCCGCGGACGCTGAGAGCAGCCAGCAAGGAGCACCGCAGGAAACAAGCATTCCTAAGACGCCTACCAAATCCACGAGGCTCTCTACCATTGGTCTCTCTGAGATGCTCTCTCCTCCGTCCACAGCGGAGCCACTGTCTCATCGGTCAGACCTTCAAACCCCTGCCTCTCTTCACCACCGTCAGTTCAGCTCATACGACGGCCCCGAGGACGTGGACCCTGTTAAGAGCGATTTCCCCACGCCATTTTCGGTGGTGGGAACTTCAGAAGTCCCCCAGACTCCTAGTGCGCGGCGTGTCGTATCCGAGAACATGGACGATGATACCGTCATCGTCGGCCATGAAAATGATTCTACACACGAGTCGACATTGCAACAGTTTGACGATTCTGAAAGCGATGTGCCTCATACACCTGAAGGAGAGCCAGAGCTTCCGCCCCTGATCCCCCAGGGCGGACATTATAGCAATGCCTCGCCTTCGTCAACCGTCATCCATGAGCGGTCCAGCCCAGTCTTGACAAGCGACCTTCCAGAGGTCTCAGCTTCGCCCCCATTGCCTCGGGAGAAATTTTCTCATCCGCCTAACAAGCAACTGCTCGACTCACCAATGTTAGATTCGGTCGAGGCACCCGCAGCTGCTATCCGTCCTGACTTGCAGGCCATGGGAGCAGACCCTGTCGTGGATGCCCCCTCAAGCTCGCCACCCTTCACCCATAGCTTCAGGGAGGATAGCCTAGGCCCGTGGGATGGCCAGGAGGATGAGTCCATGTTCAGGTCCTCCGTCAACTCCGCTCACTCGATCCCCTTTTCTTCTTCCTTCGTGGAGGAAGACACGGAGAACACCTCGACACTTCCTAACATTGAGGAGGCCTCCGAGATTGGCCAGGACGAGCAACTGCATCAGCAGATTCACGAAATCCTCGAGTCCATCCCTGCTAAGATCAAGCTGGCCAACTCGCCGCGCAAGGTTGTCAACCTCAACCCGCCCCCTCTTGAGCTGCCCACGCTACCCACGCAGCGCGGGAAGAAGCCGGGCAAGGAGCCTATCCGACGTAGCGCGTCGGGTCTGTCATCCCGCGCTTCGACCCGTGCCCCGACGCCCTCATGGCTCCTCGCACCTGCCCGCGCCCACCGCCAACGCGGCCAGCAAGAGACGAGGGTGTACCACTTTTCTCGCTCCACTGGCGAGGCCCCCATCAAGCTGCTCATCCGCTGTGTTGGCGAGAACGGCGAGCGCGTCATGGTGCGTGTTGGCGGCGGCTGGGCCGACCTGGGAGAGTACCTCAAGGATTATGCGTTGCGCCATGGTCGTCGCACCCAAAACGCCGACACGTCCAAGATCGAAATTCAAGATCTTCCTCGCGTGAGCAACAGCCGCGCAGCCACGGCGAGCCCGGACTTAAGGCCGGCCTCGGCCCTCGAGCACTCTCCGATGACGCCGCTCCAGATCCGCAAGACGAGACGGTCATTCGGCGCCAGTGCGGCACCAGAGCACCCTCGGCCCGGTCCTTCGCGCCCGAAGCCAGTCGCCTTCCCACATACACCTGGAGATGCTCAGGACGACAAGGACAACGATACGCCGCCGTCCGACTCATCGGCCCGCTCGCGATCCAGTTCCCGTCTTAGCTGGACGGAAGCGGATAGTTTCCTCGGTCTTGCCGGCCCGACGGGACGCAAGGTCGAGATGAGCGAGGAGAGTCGCGCCTGGGTCGAGAGCGTCAAGGAAAAGGTCCGACTCGCTAGTGGCGAGAGGAAGCCTCCTGCGCCTGAAGAAGGTCGCTTTGGCGAGCTTGGCAAGGTCGGCGGTACGAAGCGGCTCTTCCGCAAGGGATGAGTAGCTGCTTGAGCGAAACCATACCATTTCATGGGATGATGGAACGGTATCGGAAATTCTTCGACCACATGGTGCATCACCACACACTCACTCACCAAACGTACACACTACACTTACAAACGCTTACATACGCTCATTTCGACATACTACGATACTTAATCACATACACCAGGCCCTTCAGGCCAGTCACTCTTTCACACGGGCCATCGCGCCCTTTACATAACCCCCATTCCACTTTGGGCGGACGAACCAGCCCCTGCATACATTGGCGTGGATGGGACTTTGCTTCAGATACCTCAGGCGGTGTGGACAGGCTCTTTCCTTTGATTGTTTTGATATCCTACAATACCCAGGTTCGGTTGTTACCTTGTTGGAGTCGAGCTCGCGGGCTGATACCCGGCGAGAAAAAGGGGGCACGAGGTGCAAATGCACAAGGAGGACGTACATATGGGAGTGAAGGGTAGAGAATACGATGTTGTTGTCCTACATGGCGTGCGCTTGATAGGGCTGTTTGAGTTTCGGCGATGGTGGTTCACAGCTCTATGACGACCTTTCCGACTTGTTTCCCCTGCCATACAAACTCGATGGCCTCGTCCGACTGTTCAAAGGGAAATACGCGGTCAATGGTGTCGTGGAAGCGCATCTGTGTAGCCTCGACGGCAGCACAGAGGTCCTCGAGGTCGTGCTTGGAGCCGCCGTTGATGCCCCTGAGACATGTTAGTACTTTGTTTACGGCCGAGGTTCGGGCGCTACGCACCTCAGGTTGACCCTCCTGTCGATCAAGATGGATACGAGCCCGTCGAGGGCGCCGTCGGTCTTCTTGTCGAGGTAGCCGACTTGGCTGACGGTGCCGCCGCGGCGGGTGCACGCGATGCTGCGGACGAGGGAGGACGCGCCGCCGTTCTCGAGGACGAGGTCGACGCCGCGGCCGGCGGTGAGGGCGAGGACGGAGTCGTGCCAGGAGGGGTTCGTGGCGTAGTTTACGGTGAGCAGGTTGGGGCCGAAGCGGTGGCGCATGGCGGCTAGCTTTGCGTCGGAGGAGGATGTGAGGATGACGCGGGCGCCGGAGGCCTGGGCGAGTTTGATGGCGGCGAGGCTCACGCCGCCGGTGCCTTGGACGAGGACGGTGTTGCCGAGCGTGATGCCGCGCAGGGCGTTCCAGGCGGTGAGGACGGAGCAGGACAGGGTGGCGGCCTCGCGCGGGGAGAGGAAGGACGGGGTCTTGGTGAGGAGCGAGGCGTCCGAGACGATGTGGTCGGCGAGGACGCCGTCGAGGTCGGCGGCGAGCCAGCGGCGGGTGGGCTCGCGGCCGGTGATGCTGGCTTGGTCGACGGTTGTGATGACGGGGTCGCCGGGGCGGAGGGAGGTGACGGAGGGGCCGGTGGCGATGACGGTGCCGGCGGCGTCGGAGCCGGGGATGCCGTGGGGGATGACGGGCCAGGGGTTGCCGCCGTTGACGATGTTGGCGTCGCGGTAGTTGAGGGAGACGGCGGATACCTTGACGAGGACGGAGTGAGGGGGGAGAGGGGACGGGAGGGGTTCGATGAGGAGTTGGAGTTTGGGGCTCGAGGGGTCCGAGGCATCGGTGCGGCGGAAGACGCGGCGGGTTGATGGAAGAGACATGGTGGGTGACTTTCAGGCGAGGCGGTTGGTGTGGTCTCAGCTTTCTGCAAGCTCGAGGTGTCGAACTGGTGTCTGCGGGTGTTCACCAGTCGATATAAAGTCCATCTCGACCATTATTGCTGCGAAATGCATTTGCTGACAATTGAAAGCTTGGTTGTTGATTTCCAATCAACAGTGGCAATGACATCTCTTGAGATGGCGGGGCGGGAATCATCACTGCCGAGTGAGACCCTGTAACTCGAGGTTCTCATGATTATTTCCTCTTCGGGAATTTCGAAAGGGGGATCCTGTTAGTCTCTATAGGCTAAATCTTTACTAGAAAGATTGAGGTATGTGAAATGCCCTATTAGAAATGTGGAAATATATTCGTCCACTCGGGCGTGTGATACACCTCGGCCGACTGCTTCCTTATGCCCGTTGATGCAGAGCTGTAAACATCTGGCGAGTATGAGGAGGGATAGCAGAGAACCAAGCTTCGTCTACATGCACCCATACGTGCCCAGTCACCGTAGGCGAGGCTCGCGCTCACATCCTCTCGCACAACCCGTGCACCATCCCGCCCTCCTGCCAGGCGTCCGCGACCTCCAGCAGGCCCCTCAGCCTGACAAGCGCCCCCGTCAGAACGAGCACGTGCATCCAGTTATGGCTCTGTCCCAACAGGTCAAACGTCCCCGGGAACCATCTCTCGGGTATCCTCGCCGCGTAAACGGCAGCCCCGGCGAAGTTGATGACCGCGAGCCCGAGGAACGACCTTAGCCCCATCATAGCCTCAAGGCGCGCGAGCCCAAAGGCCCGCCATCCGTGCACGACGGGCGCGAAAAGGCTCGCGCCGAGGAAGACGTACAGCAGGAACCTCGCGGTGCGGTACGCCGGCTTCCGGAACGTAGGCCGCAGCGTGAAGACGCCGCATCCCAGTGCCGTCGCGGAGAGCAGGGCGAAGTAGGCGGCGCGCGTGGACGGGCGGCAACGGAAGGCGAAGTGAGCGCCCGACATGCCGGTCCCCCACATGACGAGGACGATGCCGAGGTGGTCCAGCTCGTTGCCGAACTTGTGCATTCCCGGGCTGTGGTCGGAGAAGGTGTGGAAGCTGGTCGAGAGGAGGAAGCAGACGACGACGCAGAGGTAGTACAGGCCGAGGGCGAGGCTGTCTTCGAGCGAGGGGCGGGACGTCACGCGCTTGAAGTAGAAGAAGTCGAGGAACATGAGGATGAAGCAGAGGGCGCCGAGGAGATGGGACCAGATGTTCGCTGGGGTGGCGGTTTAGCCTGGGACACTGTCTGGGGCGGGGCTTGATGCTTACCAGTCTCATTGTGAAGCTGGAAAATGCTCCAGAGGCTCTTGAAATATGAGAACGAGGCAGGTCTGTGACTTGATGTCAGCTAATGGAAGGCTGCATCGAGCTATTTGAGATGTTCAACCTGTAGCTTGTGAGGATGTACTCATTGTCTCTGGCACGTGTCAGCTCAACCCGGGTGATCAGTCCCGGGTGTCTCATGCGAACCTCTGCCATGGTACTGAGGGGCGCGTCAGTAGATGTCTCTTGGAAGCTGGAGTGGTCCAATTGCGAATGATACAAGCCACATACAAATGTCTTTCCAGTTCAGAAGACCTCCTCTGGCGGGGTTGCTCGGCTTCCTCGTAAGCGTCATTTCGGCGGAGCTCGAGACACGAGCGTCGACACTCGGGTCTTGGAGGTTGTGATGGGCGCACAAGACTACTACCCGTCGCAGTATGGTATCGAGGGGCAAATGTAACAGCCCGAAGCTGTATATGAACGCATCTACTGCGCTTCGAAATGATGTGGCAGTCGGCTGTTACCCACGCAAATTGCTGCATGTTCACGTGATTTTAGCGCCCGGCGACATGGGGGGTCGCCGCGGTTTTGCATGCGACAACCAGTGAGGGCAAGGCTTCTGGCGCCCCGAGAATAACATGCAGGATTCGCATCTGAGGTCTTGTCCGTTTCAGAAACACTTTGTTTGCGCGTTCTTGGTCGACATGGCGGTTATGGACTCGGATATGAAGACGCTGGACCCTCGAGGATGAGGACTGCCCGCACCGATGTGGCACCAGATCATCATACCACGAGTGCGCTTGATTTTTCGTTGCTATTTCATCTTCTCGTTGATTTGAATCACGCATGTTGAACGACGACATTCCGTCAGTCAGGGTTGTCGGCTATGTCAGCGATCCGGAGGGACGGGGAACGCCATCTCTCGTGATCTCGTGCCTGGTGACGTTGGTCCTCTGCGTCTGGTCAGCCGTGCATCTCAACGTGCCGCGGCGTGACCAGACCAGGCTCGAAGCCATCTTCCTGATCCTACGATGGGTCATTGCCGGCATCTACGCACCCGAGCTCGTCGTCTTTGCCGCCTGGCGCCAATGGAGCTCGGCCCGGATGCTCCAGAAGAACGTGGAGGAAAGCCTGCTCACCAGCTCGAAGCATGACTCCGCTCCGCCTCGCCGCTTCGGATGGACCATGGCCCACAGCTTCTTCGCCTGCTCGGGCGGCTTCGCTTTCGAGATTGACGGCCTAGCGGACGCGATCCATGACCAGCCGAAAGACGAGTCCCAGGAGGTTCGGCGGCTCACTCTGACGGCCCGCGGCGTTGACCTGCTCGCGCGGTGCGGTCATCTGCCGGACGTGGACGCCGGGCAGATCGAGGACAAGAGTAAAGCGAACGACCTGGCCAAGGCAATGGTCTTGGTGCAGGCGACGTGGATGCTCGTGCAAGCGATCGGGCGCCTTGCTTCTCGGCTGCCTGTGACTCTGCTTGAAGTCAACACCGTTGCTCACGTGTAAGCATCCACTAGCATGTGCTGCCCTGCACCGTATCCATGATGCTGACATGTCGTGCGATTCAGTCTGTGTGCATTTCTCATGTACGGCTTCTGGTGGCACAAGCCCCTCCTACCTCATCAGCCCATCATCCTCGACGACGACGAACTGGCTCCGTTGGCTGCCTTCATGTACTCCAGCAGCGAGATGAGCGGCTACGTGAACCCCAAGAAAGTCAAGTCCAAGACAATCGTGAAGACCTTCTTCGCTTATCTGAACCTTTACTCGAGAATCCCAGAATTGCAGAACATCTGCTTGAGGATGCGCGGCGAGGTGGTAGAGAATAAAGTCAATGCCATCGACGCCGCCAGACAGTCGGTGGTAGACAAGAAGGAGCTTGATCCTTCCATTGAACTCATCAACGACAAGAACCTGACCTTCTCAGAATCATCAGCCGTCTGTCTGGACGCACTACGGGCCTCGCGAGAGAAGGAGAGCGGCACGGCCTTCTTCGAGCGCCGTCCCCAGGTCCAGGACAAGCGGCCAAAGAGCGAGACGAACACCAGAATCGACCGTCGGCGATGGGACCTGATCAACACCGCTCTTGCGAGATACCCTCGTCTGCTAGACGCGCAGAACATCCTCCTGGACCACGCCGTCACCGACGAGCCGGGCGCAACAGCGCAGGATCCCGGCCGGTGCTTGCACCTGCGACCCGTACAGCTGGTGGCAGAGCACATCCAGAACTGGCCCTCGAGCGATCTCCTGCGCAACGTCGGCGGTCTCGTGGTCGGCATGGTCCTGTGGTTCGCGAACCTCTGCTACGGCGCCATCCACGTCGCGGCGTGGAACGACCACTTCCCCTCGGCGGCGGAGATGTGGCTGTGGCGCGCGTCGGCGTCATACATTGCCTTTTGCGGGGGGCTCTGGGTCATGCTGAACTTCATCGTCACGCAGCTGCCGCGGCTCAACGAGTTCTGGGAGAGGTGGGCCGACGGCGAGAAGACGAGTCTCGAGAATGTCGGTCTCGGCGTCGTCGTGTTCATTTGCGGCTTTAGCTTGGTCCTGGCTAGGATCTTTGTCGTCGTCGAGGCGTTTGTCAGCATAAGGGAGCAGCCTGTCGAGGCGTACAGCACGCCCGAGTGGACGAACATATTTCCGCATTTCTAGGGAACTTCACATGCCCCAACCTTTCTAATAGAACATTCAAGCCATTGAGACTGACGGGATGCCCCCATCAAGATTCCCAAAGATGAAATAGTCATGATCACCCCGGAGTTGCGGGTGTTTGAATCAACAGTGATGATCCCCGTGCTATCTCAACATCCAGACTCGGCATCGAGTTGCGCTCGACGTCGAAGGACGGAGGCTAGGGCTGAAGAGCGAGGGAGGGGGGTGCCTGTATCTAGGTGCTATCTACTAGACGACGTTAGAGAGACCTCGGTCTGGTTGAACGGCGCACATCAGTCACCCCAACTGGGTGAGTCAAGCCCAAGATATCACCAGGAGCCGGGAGAACGCCGCGTCCCTCCGCCCTCCATGTTGAGGTCCCGAGGGGAAGCTATCTGGCTTGGGTGGCACCCGCCCTCCCCCAATGCTGAGTACCGAGTGACGTGCTCGTCGTATCAAGCACACGGCACAAGACGGCACGCCGCCATTGAAACCTCGGCATTTCGCCAGAGTACCGTCCCAAGTCCCGAGGAAGCACTGCTGTTCGAGCTCGAGCTCAGCCCGAGGACAGGTCAAGCTTGCCCTCGTCTCGGCCCCGAACCGAGGCTGCCGCCCATGGCTCCGAGAACAGGAGCAGCACCGGGCGCAACCGGCTGAGGCAGGACGCACAGCTCATGCAGCTGGCCCCTGAAGGTCGAGCCGCATCATCAACGTGCACGCTGCATGGCACCCGCATGCGCTGGCTGTGGTGGTGGGTGGGTGATGCGGGGCTTCTCCGTGAGTCGACTGCACTCCCAGGGCTGAGTACTACTAGTAGTAGTGTGGAGGGAGGGGGCTTCGTGCGGAGGAGCACAGGCAGGGAATGCGGGGGATCCAACAGCTCAACAGTTATTCCAACGAGGTCGATCGACATGACAAGAAGAGCTTGTGATGAGTCGTCTTTCCTGGTGCACGAGCTTCCTTGGCTGGTGATGCAGGGTGACTGGACCTTGCGGGTGTTTTCGGACGTCGGGAGGGGGCACCGATGACAGTTGAGGCGTCCGATAAGAGTCATCCTCAACACAGGGAGTCTTCACAGACACGTTGAAGGCGTTGCTAGTGGCTACCTAAGCATGCAACTTGGCAAGCAATTGGGTGAAGCTTGCTCGAAGTCAATGGCATCTCTGCAGTAGCTCAGCCCAGCTTGCCGTGGAGTGTAAGGTAGTAGAGTTCGAGCAGCCCCAACCTTTATCAACAGATCAACAGATCGTCACGCGAGCACCAGTTCACGACACCGCCTGGAACATGCAGTGAAGCAACACGGTCAATGCATTCAACAAGTACCGATACCGATACCAAGGCTCACCGCAGGCAAGGATAACGTCCAACCATCATGGGTGCCCAAGCATCTTGGCCGATCTGCCGTGGCCCAGACATGGGACGTCGAGATTGTCCATCTGAAGCCGTTTCGTCCGAAACCCATGGCGTTGCCCTTCGTGACGTCCCAAGACCATGCTGCGGGCCGACCGATGGGTGACTCGTCCCAATCGGCGCGTCGCGAGGGCGGGACGGCAGTTCTGTCGTGTTTGAGGGCGGTGGGCACGAGAGCCCTGGGCAGGGCAAAGCCAGGGCGCACATCAGACGGGAGAGACACAGGAGCGCCGTGCGTTTCACGGGGTGTGAGAGCGAGGGTTTTCTCTGACATTTTTTTCGCGGTGGAGTTTGACGGTAAGGAAGGGAATGGTTGCAGTTGGGGTAATCGCCCAGGCCTGCGAGGTGGTCCCGACAGCCTGAAGTCTGAGTACCGGATGGCTTGCCGCTAGCCGGAACCCTGTTGAACGCGACGTCCCGTCGGGGGAAGTCGGAACGCTGAGGGACGATGGAGGTCCGAATCCGTGAGGGCAGTCTGCCTGCTTGCCTGCCGCCGACCATGGAGAAGGGCTGCCCAGCACGAGGAGAGGACTGCCCAGCCATGCGTTCCGGGGCCTCCCGCGGGAAAAAGACTACTCCGTACGGAATAAGAGGGAGGAGCTCCATCGTCGGAACTCGAAAGAGACAAGAGAGAGCACGACGAGGCTAGCGCAGCAGAGGCTCCGCCGCGCAGCGTGGCAGACTGGCAGTTGAGTTAGTAGTTGAGGCTGGCACCGACGAGCCGGTGCCGGTGCCAGGGTGGCCAGGGGAGGGGCCAGGGGCCAGGGGCAGCCTGCAGCAGGGGATCAGGCAGGACAGGGTCTGGGTCCCAGGGCGTGGTCCAGGGCCAGGGCCGGGGCCGTGGCCAGGGGAAAAGGGGCCGTTTGTTGAAGCTTGGCCTCTCAAAATCTGATGGGCTCCACCTCGTAACTGAACTTTTAGCCCGAATCGAGAGCTCGAGATGATACACAAGCAACATGATTGGAGGCGGACAGCATGTTCCTGGACGCGGACATGCGAATCTGGACTTTTTCATCCATGGGTGGGGATTCCAACCTTTCCATGAAATTTTCGTGGACTGGGGATCTGGATGAACACCTCGAAATGACTCCCGCGGAAAGGAATAGAGGTCGCCGTCTCTTCGTCCACCGGAGCGACGGCATACCGGAGGGGGACTCCGTATTCCGGACAGCTGAGTGGTGCTTTACGAGACGGATTGACGGGCTTCGTGATGTCGCGGGTCCTCTTGTCCGTGCTGCGAGTGAGACAGCATCGAGTGCAATGGGGACCTGTCAACGTACTACAAGTATTCGGCGGCTTGGACCCCTGTCTCACGACAACGCGATGGACGCTGACTGCGTGGCATCACACCAAAGGAGAGACACCGTTACCAATGGACGCGCCCCCAACAAATTCTCGCGAGGTGCTGATGCACGCGATCACCGCGTCCTACGGTGTTATCTTGGATGAAGCGGCACGATAGGTCGTGCTCAGCGGGGACGGAATCCGTCCGTGGGATTCAGCTACTGATGGTGACGGGGTACGGCTCCGGTCCTGGCCGGTGGTTGAGGTCCGACTTGTTGACCGCGTCACGAGTCTCCCCGAGGATGATGCGTCGTCTGGGGTCGCCTTTGGAGTTTGTTGGAGAGACCGGGAGGAGGGGATGTGGGACGTTGGAGAAGAGGTACTGTGACTGTACGCCAACAAACAGAGAGAGAGAGGTCTTGTGAGGTTCTGGAAGGCCTCCCGGAGATGGAACTCCATGGCTGGGATTGAGGCGGCGGAGATGGAACTCCATGCGTTCCCAGCGGGCGATATCGTAGCGCATTAGCGCGCTGCTTGGCGGGCCTTGTTCCCCAGACTGCGGGACCCGGGTGCGCTAATGTCCGCTAACTTCACAGAGCTTTTTCAGTCCCGACAAGCCTGAGGGCCCTGTCAAGCTCTGAGCTGCTGAACTGCCCGGGCAACCTGCTGGAAAGACAGGTGCGATATCGCTGGAGAGCACCATGACCATCGGAGAGAGCATTGAGTCATCCCGTCCCATCGGAACTCTCATCCGTTGAATTTGGTGAATCAGTAGTTTTTTTCTTCTTTCTTGCTGGTTCTTTGCCGCGACTTTCCCTCTCCCCATTCTTCTACCTCTGGTTCATCTCGTTTGTCAGGTCACAGAGCTCTCACCCTGGACAATTGGGCACCAACGGCATATCCCAAAAGCATCATCTCCCGCCCTTGACTCCGAGCCCGAGCCTCATTTCTAGCCTCCCGTGTGCGTTCCGGTTTGTCCTCGTCCCCTTCATCTCGACTCGGACCTGCAGTACGTACGCACCTCACGCTACGGCGTCCGCGCGCACATCACCTGTAAACGGTGAACGGCAGCTCATCTCATCCCCACCACCACTACGAGGCAAACCACACCCTACTCCCCCCCCTCGGGCCCTCCCCTTTCTCGCCCTCACACCTATCCTCACTTACACGAGGGAACCCGGGCTCCTGGTGCAACATTCCTTTGCACTCGCGCTCGCTACCATAGGGGGATATTCCATCTTTATCCACTCTGCCCATCCCCCGTGCCGTCCCATCTCGTGGCCCACGGCTCGGCCCCCCGTTGCCAAGTACTGGTACATCAGTCCGGTCCTTGTCCTTCTTGAAACCGTGCCCCCGAGCATCCCATCCCCATCCCCATCCCCATCCCTTCTTGCGACAGGCCCTGGCTCGTTCCGCGACGGCCTCGTCGCTCACGATCCCTTCCGCATGGGTCCGCCGTCTTCTGCCACCCGGCTCCTCGCCTCCTCCCCTACCGCCACCCCTGTCCGGCTCGGCTCGGTCTGCTCTTTAAATCACCAGATGCTCGCCCGACGCAGCGCCTGCCCTCTGCTGACATCTCTTCACGCTTCCGCTCCTCACTCTTCCCTTGTCACCCGCTCTCCATCCGTAGTCGCTGCCGGTCCCAGCACTACAAGTACTCGTACTCCTACAAGTACCTCTCGGTCTCCTCCACTCCGCTATTCCGCAGCCGCCTCCTCCCTGCGCACTAATACCATCTTGTCTTGGACCCTTCCGCCTGCTCCCCTCTCCACGGAAGTGCAAATGGCGTCGTATCCGTACAGCGCCAGCTCCTCTGATATCTCCACGCCCCGTTCTGCCTCCCCCGCCTCCGCCTCCGTCTCCGGCCGGTCCTCCCATACTTCTATATCTACCAAGCGCATGTCCATCTCCAGTCGCAGGATGACAGACTTCAACCCCATGTCCTCCGTCGACGTCGCCGCCATCGAAGACAAGATGAAGGCCGCCGCTCTCGACCAGCACAGAGGCTACGCCTCGTCCACCTTTGGCGAGGTCCAGCAGACCAAGGAGCCCAGCGACGTCCCCGAGACGTCCGCCTGCGGCTACCAGGTGCTGCGCGAGCCCCTCTGGAACAAGGGTATGTTGCTGCTTGCCTTGCTCTCTATCCCTCAACATGTTCTGTGCTCAGGGTTCACTAACACACCACCCCAGGCCTCGCCTTCACCCCCGAGGACCGCATCAACAGGAACCTGACCGGCCTCATCCCCCACACCATGGAGAGCCTCGAGATGCAGTGCCAGAGGGCCATGAAGATGATCAACACCCGCCAGACCAACATCGACAAGTACCTGTACCTGTCCACCCTGAAGAACCAGAACATCGACCTCTTCTACCGCCTCCTCATCGACAACGTGAGAGAGCTGATGCCCCTGGTGTATACCCGTGAGTGTTTTCTCTATGCACCCGGCTACCCGCTTGTCTAACAGTATTCGTTTTGCAGCCACCATCGGCGACGTCTGCCTCCAGTACTCGACCCTCTACACGCGCCCCGAGGCCCTGTACATCTCCATCAAGCAGCGCAAGTCGATCCGCACCATGCTCAAGAACTGGCCGTACCCCGACCCCGAGATCTGCGTCGTGACCGACGGCTCGCGCATCCTGGGTCTCGGCGACCTCGGCGTCAACGGCGTCGGCATCTCGGTCGGCAAGCTCGCCCTGTACACGGCCGCCGCGGGCGTCGACCCCAGCAAGACCATGCCCATCGTCCTGGACACGGGCACCAACAACGAGGACAACCTCAAGGACCCGCTGTACCTGGGCCTGCGCTCCAAGCGCGTCTCCGTGCAGATGCAGCAGGAGTTCATGGATGAGTTCATGGAGGCCGCCGCCGAGGTGTACCCCAACATGGTGGTGCAGTTCGAGGACTTCGAGACCGAAAAGGCCTTCAACTACCTCGAGCGCTACCGCAACAAGTACCGCTCCTTCAACGACGATGTCCAGGGCACCGGCGCCGTTGTGCTCGGCGGCTACATCGGCGCCGTCAACCTGTCGGGCGTGCCGCTCGAGGAGCAGCGCCTCGTCTTCATGGGCGCGGGCTCCGCGGGCGTCGGCGTCGCCAAGCAGCTCGTCGAGTACTACACGCGCCGCGGCCTCTCGGAGAAGGAGGCTCGCGACAAGTTCTGGCTCGTCGACACCAAGGGTCTCGTGACTGCTGACCGCGGCGACCGCCTCGCCGACCACAAGAAGTACTTCATGCGCACGGACAACAACGGCCGCCAGTTCCGCACCCTCGAGGAGGTCATCGAGTACGTGCGCCCCTCGGCCCTCGTCGGCCTCACGGCCACCTTCGGCGTCTTCACAGAGTCCATCGTCCGCGGCCTCAAGGCCTCCGTCGACGCCGGCGGCCTCGGACGCCGCCCCATCCTCTTCCCCCTCTCCAACCCCCTGACCAAGGCCGAGTGCACCTTCGAGCAGGCCGTGCAGTGGACCGACGGCTCCGTCATCTTCGCGTCGGGCTCGCCCTTCAAGCCCTTCAGCGTAAAGTCCGCCGACGGCGAGAGCATCACCTACCACCCCAACCAGGGCAACAACGTCTACGTGTTCCCCGGTCTCGGCCTCGGCGCCATCCTCGCCAAGGCGACGCGCATCACGGACGAGATGGTCTATACCTCCGCCGCGTCGCTGTCCGAGTCCCTCAACGCCGAGGAGCTGCGCAAGGGCCTCATCTACCCGGCCATCGAGCGCGTGCGCGACGCCAGCCTCATCGTCGCCCGCGAGGTCATGAAGGCAGCGAGGCGCGAGGGCGTGTCCGAGCTGCCCGAGTCGCAGTGGGTCGAGTGGGAGGAGTGGGGCGACGTCGCGCTCACGGCGTACATCAAGGAGCGCATGTATGATCCCAAGGCGTTCCCGACGGAGAAGGCGCGCTTCTAGAATGGGGGCGTCTAAGGGGACGACTGAGGATGTTGTGTTGTGTTGCATTTTTGACGATACCAAAAGAGGGGTTCGCACGGCGACCCTGAGAGGCTGGATTGGCGTTGGGGCATTTTCCTGTTTTTCTTTTTTCGTGTAGATGAGCCCCTGGCGCATTATGCTGCGCTCAGGGGACATGGGCTATTTGGCCTGTGGTAGATTGATAGACGAGAGGGATCTCTCAGAATGAATATGAACACTATGACTTAATTACGGGGGTTAAAATGTGCCTTGTGGTGAGGTGTTGTGCTGCATTAAAAGGATAAGCATCTGAAGATGAATATGCTACACCGAGTCTCACCGATATCAGTTGGGTTCTCGGTGAGCATGACGTTCTTCACCGAGATGACATGCAGAATGGTGGCTGCTTGGAGACATTTGGAGACGAACCAACGGGACCAAAAAGTTCTCTGATTAAGTAATCAAAAATCTGAATGGTGCGCGTGAGCGGCGTGTGGACCCTGGAAATCCCTTCTACCCACTGAGCGACGAAACAATGCGAAGTCGCTCAAAGCCCCCACGCAAAAAGCGTCCATGAGCCTCACCAGCGGTATCGGAATCTCATAATCCCAGACGCCTCGCTCGAAGCACACGGAGAATCTATCCCAAGATGTGTGGTGTAACCGCTCTGCTGGTGCGCTCATCTCCTCCTTCCTCACGGCCCTTGCGCATTGCTGACACACCCCGTCTCAGTTGGGTGACACCCAGGCCACCACGGCCGCTGTCGATCTGCATGAGTCCCTCTACATGCTGCAGCACGTATGCACCGCCGTGACGGGAAGCGATGGGTTTTGGTTGTGATGCTCGTGCTGACGTCTCGGACAGCGTGGTCAGGATGCTACTGGTATCGCCGTCTGCCAAGGAGGGAGGGTCTACCAGTGCAAGGGCAACGGCATGGCTGCCAAGGTCTTCGCCGAGGGCAAGAATGTCCAGCAGCTGCCTGGATACATGGGTATGCTCTTCAGTGCTTGCTTCTTGACGAGATTCTGACCGTCTTAGGGCTGGGCCACCTGCGGTACCCGACCATGGGAACGTCTTCGGTGTATGTGCCGTCTCCCGGGCTTCGCAGTGTATCGTGACTGACAATCAGTGCAGATCCGAGGCGCAACCGTTCTACGTCAACTCCCCCTTCGGCATCTCCATGTGCGTCAACGGCAACCTCGTCAACACGGAGGAGCTGCGCAAGTTCCTCGACGAGGAGGCGCTGCGACATGTCAACTCGGAATCCGACTCTGAACTCCTGTGCGTGCTTTTCATATCGATGACGTGTGACAAGTTGCACTGACCTCGTCCTCAGCCTGAACATCTTCGCCCACGGCCTGCAGAAGCTGAAGAAGGTCCGCGCCAATTCGGACGACATCTTCACCGCGCTGGGCGACGTCTACTCCAAGTGCCAGGGCGCCTTCGCGTGCACGGCCATGATCGCGGGCTTCGGCATCCTCGGCTTCAGGGACGCCAACGGCATCCGGCCCCTGTGCCTGGGCTCGCGCGACTCGGCCACCGTCCCCGGCGCCAAGGACTACTTCATGGCCTCCGAGTCGGCGGCCCTGAGCCAGCTCGGCTTCGGCAATATTGTGGATGTCCAGCCGGGCCAGGCCGTCTTCGTCGAGAAGGGCGGCGAGCCCCAGGTCCGACAGATCGTCGAGAGGCGGACGTACACGCCCGACTCGTTCGAGTACGTCTACTTCGCGAGGCCGGACTCGCACATTGATGGTATCTCGGTCTACCGCAGCAGGCAGAACATGGGCGCGAAGCTGGCCAAGAAGATCAGGGCCGTGCTCGGCGACAAGGCGGTTCAGGAGATCGATGCCGGTATGTACCTCTTTTGCCCCCTGACCTGAGGCAAGCTAACAGTCGTCTAGTCATCCCCGTGCCCGAGGTACGCAAATGCACATATTGTATCTGACAAAGAGATAAGCTGACACCGCGGCAGACGAGTAACATCTCGGCGGCGACCCTGGCCGAGAAGCTGAGCAAGCCGTACGTGACGGCGCTCATCAAGAACCGATACGTCCAGCGGACCTTCATCCTGCCGAACCAGGCCCTGCGGCAGAAGAGCGTCCGCCGCAAGCTCTCGCCCATCGAGTCGGAGTTCCGCGGGAAGAACCTGATCATCGTGGACGACAGTCTCGTCCGCGGCAGTAAGTTGTGCCTTTCCTCGAGTGTGTACTTAAGCTGACGCTGTACCAGCCACATCACGACAAATCGTAAGCCGACTTCACATATTCCTTGCCAGACCAGCGGCTGACAGGTGTCTAGGTTCAAATGGCAAGAGACGCGGGCGCGTTGAAGGTCATCTTCGTCTCGTGCTCCCCGGAATGCGTGCACCCTCACATCGTAAGTCCGAGCAGCCGCACGACCCAGTACGACACACTGACCAGACACCAGTACGGCATCGACCTCGCAGACCCCGCCGACCTCCTCGCGCACGGCAGGACGCGGGAGCAGATCGCCGAGTACATCGGCGCCGACGACGTCATCTTCCTGGACCTCGAAGGGCCGGACGGCCTCAAGGCGGCGTGCCTCGAGGCGGCCGACGAGACGAGCCAGGTCGACGACTTCGAGGTCGGCGTCTTCTGCGGCAGGTACGTCACGGACGTGCCGGAGGGGTACTTTGACCACCTGAGCGACCTGCGGAACGGGAACAAGGGGAAGAAGAATGGCACGGCGCCGTTGCTCGTCGAGCCGCTCGCGGAGATGGAGGCCGAGGCGACTGTTGCAGCGTCTTGCTCTATTGGCGAGTAGGAGACTGCGCTCTTTAGAGGACCATGCGTTTCTGCATTGGTGGGTGCGGCAAGGGAAGGCGGCGGAACGGAGGTCTTTTACTTTTTCAGCAACAGATGATGGAGGGCACAGGCGGGGGACCGGGATAGAGAAAAAAACGATCAAGTAGCTGAGTACACCTTGAGAATTACAGAGAAATGACTTGACGCCCCTTCAGGATTGGAGCAGCAGTCTAATGGAGCCTGGAAAGGGCATTGCCACGGTTGGGACGAGGGCGGTGCTGGCTGGCAACAATCTCCAGTCTGCCGTGCAGCTCCACGATGATACGCTGCAGTGAGGTACTGGCGGGCTAGGGCCGATCATCCAAATCCATGGCCGTCTCTTCTCGTCCGCCACCATCTCAGGCCCCTTGCTTTTCCTTGACGCCGCAGCGTCATCGCGCCGAGAGGTCTGTCTGGTGGGCCGAGGCCGAGCCGGCCCCCCGGCGGTCACCATCGGCACGATCGGGTAGCATGGAGTCAGATCGGCCGGACCGCGGGCCAAGGTGGGACGACCCCCACTTGCCGACCCCGCACTCCCGGGCTGTCGAGCGCATGCCTCTTCTTGGACGAACAACATATACCGAGGCACCCCAGGAACGGCTTGGGCTCATCTGGGGCCTGGTGATCGACTCATCGGATTCCTATGCGTTTATATACAGTGTAAAATTAACAGGGCACTTGACTCGTACCGACCTAGCCTCACCATGGCTCCATCTCTGCCGAGGAAGCTCTGGGAGCACCCGAACCCACAGAGTACCGAGATGTACCGCTTCATGCAAGCTGCAAATACAAGATTTGGTCTGAATCTGACAGTAAGTAGTCAGTACCGTGTGCGACATGTCGCTGACAAGTACAGACATATCGAGAGCTGTACAAGTGGTCATGCGATCACAGGTCCGACTTCTACGACCTGCTCTTCGTGTGGTGCAACATCATCCACACCGGCAATTACACCGAGGTGGTAGATGAGGCGGCCTCCATCGACAGCATTCCACGCTGGTTCAACGGTGTTCAGCTGAATTGGGCTGAAAACCTGCTCTACTCGAGGGGTGCACAGGACCCTTGTGATCACAACGGCACCACGCACAAGGAAGACGACAAGATCGCCATCTCCGAGGTCCGCGAAGGCAACAGCTCGACCAGACAAGTAACGTGGAGGCAGCTGAGGAGGGAGTCTGGGAAGCTGGCGGCCGCTATGGTGGCCCGGGGCGTGACCAAGGGCGACCGCATCGTGCTGGTAGGCGCAAACTCCGTCGAGACGGCGGTGGTCTTCATCGCCGCGGCGTGGGTGGGAGCATTGTTCAGTAGTTCGTCGACCGACATGGGAGTCAGCGGGATTCTGCAGAGAGCAGTCCAGGTTGACCCCAAGGTGAGTGATATGCCGTGTCCTCAGTCCCCAGCTAATTCGTCTCGAGTTCATCTTCTTCGATGACGCTGCCCTCTACAACGGTAAGCGAGTCGATCTCCGCGAGAAGATGGCCGGTGTGGCCAAGGGCATGAAGGACTGTCCCAGCTTTGAGAGAATTGTTGCCATCCCGCGCTGGTCGGATCCTCGTAACATTACCGATGTGCCGCGAGGAGAAACCTGGGCAAGCTTCCTGTCCTCAGCACCGTCACCATCCACCCCGCCCCCATTCACCCGCATGGACTTCCACGACCCTTTCCTGGTATACTACTCCTCTGGCACCACCGGCATCCCGAAAGCCATCGTCCACGCCGTGGGAAACATCACCCTCAGCATGCTCAAGGAAATGCGGCTTCACGAAGGCCTCGGCCCCGACTCGGCCGGCCTGCAGTACACGACGACCGGCTGGATCATGTACCTCGCCAACGTCGCCCAGCTCCTCGTCGGCTCCCGGGCGGTCATGTACGACGGCTCGCCCTTCCAGCCCGACGCCAAGACCTTCATCCGCATCATGGCCGAGCAGAAGATCACCAAGCTCGGCACGAGCCCGCGCTGGATGGCCGAGATGGCTAAGCAGGGCATCGCGCCCCGCGACGTCGCCGACCTGCGCAGCCTCCGGATCGTCACCACCACCGGCATGGTCCTCAGCGACCAGCTGTTCGAGTGGTTCTACGACACTGGGTTCCCGAAGAACGTACACCTTGCGAATATATCCGGCGGCACGGACATTGCCGGCTGCTTCGGCGGTGAGAACCCACTGACGCCGGTCTACGTCGGCGGCACGCAGGGGCCCGTCCTCGGCGTCCCCATCGCCATCTACGACGCCCAGATGCCCGACGGACCAGGAAAACCCGTACCAGACGGGGAGCCAGGCGAGCTCGTCGCCACGGGCGCGTTCCCCAATATCCCCGTGTACCTCTGGGGCGACAAGCCCCCGACCGCCCCGGCCGGCGAACAAATCTCCCCACGACGAACCTACACAGCCCCGCAAGGATCGAAATACCACGCCGCCTACTTCGCCCGCTTCGACCACGTCTGGGCTCACGGGGACTTCTGCGTCATGGACCCGGCGACGGGCGGGCTCTCGTTCCTCGGTCGCGCAGATGGCGTCCTCAACCCGTCGGGCGTGCGCTTCGGGAGCGCGGAGGTCTACGCCGTCGTCGAGCGGCACTTTGCGGACCGCGTGCAGGACAGCCTGTGCGTCGGGCAGCGACGGCCCGGCGACGCGGACGAGAGCGTCATGTTGTTCCTGCTGATGCAGCCCGGGCACCGCTTCGATAGGGCGTTGGTGACGGAAGTGAAGGGTGCTATTGCCAGGGAGCTGACGAAGCGGCACGTCCCGAGGTGGATTTTCGAGACGCCTGAGATTCCGGTGAGTTGTATCCTGTGGGAAAGATGTGTTCTTGGCTGACTTCTGCAGACGACTGTTAATCTCAAGAAAGTTGAGCTGCCCGTTAAACAGATTGTGTCGGGAGGGCGGGTGAAGCCGAGTGGAACATTGCTGAACCCGCAGAGCTTGGAGTATTATTATCAGTTTGCAAAGGTAGAAGAGTTGATGGAGGCTAGAGGCAAGCTTTAGATAGGGGGCCCTGAGTACCCCATGTGGGATCACCCAAGGGGATGGGGGACCGCGGTTAGTCCACACGCTAACCCTGAGATATCGGCAGAGGTGCGATAGTGCTGCTAATCGTGTCCGAGAATACTCGGCAATCATGTCGGTACTAGGTAGTTTGTGGCACGCGTCGATAGGTTACATCACCACCATGGCTTTTCGCATCTATATAAACACCTGCCATAAATTCCATTGGCTCCATTGGGACTTCAACATCCAACGCTCCATACTCCCACCAACCCGGCTGTCCCTTGCATCTCGCCCACCAGACCACCTGAACAGCTCCAGCACCATGGCCGCCAATCGAGAAACCGCGTACAAACGCATCAACCACGGAGACTTCAAGAAAACCGAAGCTTCTCGGCCTGCCTTCAAAACCTCTGAAACACTTCCACAAGTAGTTCAAACCCCCGATCCCGCATGGAAAATCGGCGCCGGCGCAAACGACCTCCACGACGCCGCAGGCCGCACCCACATCTCCATCGACCCCTACGCCCCAGGCCGCGACCCGATGGACAATTACCGCCTGGCCATCAGCGCCGTCGCGCCACGCCCCATCTCCCTGACCTCCACGCGCTCCAAGGACGGCCGCGCCATGAACCTCGCCCCCTTCAGCTTCTTCAACATGGTCAGCGCCGAGCCGCCCATGTTCGTGCTGGGTCTGACGACGCCCCTCGCGGAACCCAACGACACGCTGCGCAACCTGCGCGAGACGGGCGAGTGCGTCATCAACATGGTCAGCGAGGGGTTCGTCGAGGCCGCCAACGCGGCGGGCGTCAATGCGCCGTATGGCAGGTCCGAGTGGGATGTTAGCGGGCTCACGGCCGTTCATGACTGCAAGACTGTCTCGTGCGCGCGGGTCAAGGAGTCGGTTGTGAGCATCGAGGCAAAGGTGGAGAGTATCCGTGAGTTTGAGAGTCGTGCCAAGCCGGGGACGATGTCGGGCTCGCTGGTCGTCTTGGAGGCGAGTCATTTCTGGGTTCGGGAGGGGGCTGTGAACGAGGCTCAGACGCTCGTCGATCCAAAGGTACGGCCAAAGAAGGTACATTTGGTGACGGGAAGAATGCTAACCTCTTGGCATATAGGAGCTGAAGCCGGTGAGTAGGCTGGGGGGTATCAGTTACGGCCGAACGACGGAGACCTTTGAGATTCCAAGGCTTGATTACGCCAAGGACGTTGAGAAGGTAGATGATTAGACTTGCTTCAACCTTGCTATGATTGCATGTCCCGAATGATAGGACAGGTGGCCACTGGTCTCAGCAACGTAGACAGATCTTTAATGTTTAGACTTGATGTCATCGCTCACTTGGACATCTAAGCTCTAACGTGTAGGAGTCTACAAAAAAGGGCAGCCTTATCCGTATAAAAATCTCTTCATTGAAGGCCAAAGTGTCTATCATGTTCTTTCTGAGTGAGTCTTGCCATCTACAATGACACAGACTACAAGGTTTTCTGGGCAGTCAAAGTGAGTCGGTGCCCACTTGCGACATCAATCAAAAGATCAACTAGCTTAATGTCACTGACATCTACCGAAAACAACTCAGTCGACAATTCCTCCTGTGCCGTAAATGAAAACATTGCCTTTGGGTTGAGCCCATCATCTGGATCCTCTGATCCCACAAGCGTCTACAAGCGGCAGCCAAGGCCACGCCACCTCTCGTGCAATCCCCGGAGCCCCGAAGGACTTTCAGGAGTGATTTAGAGTCCCAATCCGGACTTTTAGCAACCTGGACCACGCCCAGGGCGGTGTCATTGCTGATGTACTGTGACCCGCCCATCACCGTCCCCCGTCTTTGTTCGAGTCAGTTCAATGGCAAAGCAGCATGTAGTGCAGGGCATCGAACGGGCTAATGCACTTGGATTACGCGCCACGTAACGTGAGCGGCGTATTCGGTTACCGTATAAGCTCACCACCACATTGGTAGGCGTACTCATCAGCGGGTGATATAAAACATACGACCAGTTTCTCATGACATCTCATGCCCGCCTCAGTCAACGTTCTTTCTTCTCAACCCATCAAACTTTACTTCAAAATCCTTTATCCCACATCACATCTGTCTTCTGAGATCACAACTTGCAGAATGGCTGACAGGTACGCTGCCGCCCATGAAAAGCCGCTCGGCCCCGGAGATCAACGTCCCACTGCGCTCCAAGTCATCCAAAATGAAGCCCTCGAAGGAAAACTTGGAGACAAGGTCGTCCTCATCACCGGGTGTTCCGCAGGCCTCGGCGTGGAGACTGCGCGCGCGATGCTCGCAACGGGCGCCAGTCTCTACCTCACCGCCCGAAACCTCCCCCGAGCACGAGAGGCCCTTGGCGAGATTGCCAAGTCACCCCGTGTGCACCTCCTAGAGATGGACCACATGTCGCTGAAGAGCGTGCGCGCATGCGCCGCGAGCTTCCTCGACCAGTGCAAGACTCTGAACATCATGATCAACAACGCCGGCATCATGGCCACGCCTGAAGCCACGAGCGAAGACGGCTTCGAGTCGCAGTTCCAGACCAATCACCTCTCCCACTTCCTCCTCTTCTGTCTCCTGAAGCCCGCTCTGCTTGCCTCGGCAACTCCGGACTTCGCCTCGCGCGTCATCAACCTCTCCTCGCTCGGTCACCGCCGCGGTGAGCCGGATTTCGACAACATCAACTTAGTCGGAAATTACGACAAATGGAGGGCGTACGGCAGCAGCAAGACGTGCAACATATGGATGGCCAATGAGATCGAGCGACGATATGGCTCGAGCAACTTGCATGCCTTCTCCGTGCATCCAGGCGGGGTCGTCACGCCCTTGTGGGAGACCATGAACTCCGAAGATATAGATCACCTTCGATCTCAGCCGGGCTTCGATGAAAGCCTGAAGTCACCGGGTCAGGGTGCCGCCACGACAGTATGGGGTGCCGTCGCGAGATGCCTGGAGGGGGATGGTGGGAAGTACCTGGATGATGTACAGATTGGAGGACCATGGACCCCTGATCAGCCGTTCGCGCTCCCCGGCTGGGCACCTCATGCTCATGATGAGGCGAGGGAGGGAAAGCTTTGGAAGTTGTCTTTGGACATGGTTGAGTTAGAGGACGAAGACGCTTGATACGATAGCTTTCATGGGGGAGGCGGAGTGAGGAAACTATTGCCAGAGTCCCAATGCCGTTATCATGGCAACGTTCTGTGCAGGAAAGTGCGAGGCAAACATTGGGGCAAAGCGGCCCCTGAGTCCCGATAATTTGACCACTTGCGACCAGATCATGATCGGAGCCTTGGTTGAGTTTTCTCCGTGCCGTCGAAAGTGCAGAGAATCATCCACATTTGACTCAGAACCAATAACGTGGGCTAGAGGTTCTCTGCCCAAATTGCGAGAGTAGAAGAGCTGACCGAGGCCAGAGGCGTGCTTCAGACAGGACCCTCAAATACATCTAGGCATACACGCTACAAGGCAAACATTCAGCGAGATGCCTGTTAGTTTAAAGGCTCATCTAGGGTTCACGAAAAGCTCAGGAGTATCTCATCTTCACTCATCCGTTGAGGCTGTGCCAGTCATAGAGATTGCGATTAGCCTGACCCATCTGGTCCATATCACAGTTCCACCAGAGTACCTTCGTGCTGAACCCGCTTGACAGGGGAACAGAAGGAGCCTGTCACCGAAAGCATCGCGTCACTTTATTGTACTCGGGCTTCATGAGGGCTCGGCCAGAGGGACCAAGGTGCGCTCCTCCGTGAAGAGCCTCCTTTGGAAGGAACCGATTTGGTCAGCCCACCGGTCTCCGTTGCCCGTGTACACGAGCAACAACAACAGCTCGGTGTGCGGGCTGATTGGGCTTTCAGATAACATGGAGAAATGTAACATGCATGAAATGAATCAAGCAACGCCATTGGCCACATGCTGCACGAAGTGCATGCCCGAAGTGACCCTCGCCTCCGATCAAGCCTTGCAGAACGGCCTGCAGACCCTCTCTGGCATCGCCGGCATTCGACAATGCAGGCAAGCCTTGGCGACCCCGCATCTAGGAGAGTCGATGTTTGCAAATTGAAGGGCTGAGATGACCCGTCTTTCGCTGGTGCAACACCACATGCTGCCAATCGATATTCCTCGAGTGCGACTCGAACCAGGTAACAACGATGGCAATGCCAGCCGACATCACGCTGTCAGGTGCGATACATTCATTGAATGCTTGGAATACTATCTTGTACTGCGGCACTGCCTGGGCTCTGTTCAAAGTTGTTCAGGCTGTGTACAACATATCACCCTTGCACCCGCTCTACAAGATCCCAGGCCCGAGGCTTGCCGCCGCAACATACCTCCCCGAGTTCTATCATGACGTTATCCTCGTCGGTAGATTTTCTCACGAGATTCCAAGAATGCATGATGAATATGGTAAGTCAATTAACCGCCTGCTGGTCTCGAATCTGACGCCTGATGCGTCCCATCAGGCCCGATCGTTCGCATCAGCCCTCACGAGGTCCACTGCAACGACATCAACTTCGCCGACGAGATCTACGCTCTGAGCGGACGCAAGCGCGACAAGCCCAAGCACCAGATCAACGGCTCCGCCGTTGGGCCCGACAACGGCTTCGGCACAGTCGACCATGACCTCCACCGCTCGCGCCGCGTGCCCGTGGCCAAGTTCTTCTCACGTGCCATGATCGCGCGTCTGGAGGGTGAGATCCACGACCTGGTCCAGAAGCTCTGCGACAAGATGCTCGCTCGGCGCGGTGCCGCCGAGGCCGCGCCGTTCGACGTCGCCATGGCGTACAGCTGCTTCACGTCGGATGCCATCTCGGGGTACTGCTTCGGTGAGCCCTTCGGACTTTTGGCGCGCGACGGTGATTCCTGGACGCCCAATTTCCGCGAGGCCACGCTTGCTGTCTTGAAGCCCGTCTTCATTTTCCGCTTCTTTCCCTTCCTGGCCGCAACGGCCGTTCTGGGGAAATGGCTCGTGGACTACCTCCCCGAAGACGCGGCGTTGCTTATTCGAACACTGCAGATCGACATACCCAACCGTGTGTATAAGACCAAGGCCGATCTTGATGCCGGCATCCGCTTTGAGCGACCGACGGTGTTTGGAGATCTCCTTGAGTCCGAGCTGGCAGAGCACGAGAAGAGACCAGAACGACTCGCCGACGAGGCCGTGTCGGCCGTGGGAGCTGGAACCGAGACGACGAGCTGGGCGTTGGCAGTGATCACGTACCATCTGCTGGACAAACCGAGCTTACTCACCAAGCTCCGGAAAGAGTTGTCGGAGGTCGTTGAGGACATGCAGCGCCTGCCTCCATGGACCGTGCTGGAGAAGCTCCCGTATCTCGGCGCCGTCATCAACGAGGGCCTCCGGCTGTCGTACGGCGTCTCGAGCCGCACGGCACGCATCCCAACGCAGGAAGACCTGTTGTATCGCGGCGAGTTCAACAAGAGGCCCGTGGAGCTGGTGATACCCCGAGGGTATGCCATTGGCATGTCGGCCGTCATCACGCACCACGACGAGGACATATTCCCGGGTTCGCACTCGTTCATTCCCGAGCGGTGGCTGAATGAGAAGAATGAGATGAGAAAAGAGGTCGAGAGAGGGATGCTGGCGTTTTCAAAGGGCAGCAGGGCATGCCTCGGCAAGAAGTCAGTAACAGCCACTCCATTTTTATTTGTTCACTCGCTAAGGGGGACCTCCCAGCTTGGCTCTCTGTGAGCTGCACCTGGCGCTCACGGCTCTGGCTTTGCGCGTCATGCCGCACATGCGCCTGTACGAGACGACCGAGCGGGACGTGGCATACGATCACGACATGTTCGTGCCTGTTACTGCAGAGGGAAGCCGAGGAGTGCGGGTGGTCATCGAGTCCAGTGGGCAGAGTGCAAACTAGAGAGCAGGCAGGCTGTCCCAGGATCACGAGCACCCTAGGCGCCAACGCCAGGGTGCAGGCTGACGAAGCTCGCGTCCGATGGCTGTGGAGCTGCTGGAAGCGATGGTGATGGGTCAGATGCTTTCGATAAAATTACTGACCTGCACAATATTGGGGAATAGCGGTTTGAACTCGGGTAACTCGGGCGACTCGGGCAATCCTCGTACCGCTGTACTTCTCCCGGTAAATCCTCCGAAGATGGACCTGCGGGGGCTCTACTGCTTTCCGTGATGTTACCCCTGGACCATGGCTGCCAGGGACCAACCCACTCCCCCTGACTTTGGTGCTCCGCTGACTATCAACCTCGTGATTGTATGCAGCACCAGATAGCTACTAACCACACCATTCAGCGCCATTCCGACGTGGACTACATGTTTGCACCACTGAGCCAACCGAGAAAGCATTTCAATTCCTTTCCATGTCATGCATGCTTCATCCTCATGACGTCCGCTCATCTACCTCTTTCGTTTGCACGCCGCGATGAAACGGAAGACACGACGCTAATGGAGCTACGCCGGCATCGTGTCCGGCTTGGCCCGTCTGGCAGGCGACGGCGAGCGCCCAGGCCATGTCACGGCTCAACCATTATTACTGTTTTCAGAGGACATGGCCGACTTGATTGATCGGAGCTAACCCGACTACAGCAGCCTTGCCGGGCTTAGAGTTCTCGGTTAACCATCTTGACCGCGCGTCGTCCCACCATAGCTTCAGTGGAAATTGAGAAGGGGCCCAACCTGCAGCAGGCATCTTCTTCTGGACCCCATGCACTACATGCGATCGAAAGCTAACTCTCGGCATGGCCAGGGGGGGTACTCAGTTCAGCTGGTAGACAGACTGCTAAAAGATATGTAGGTCCTCGCTCGACCAAGAACTGATGGTTTGTCTTTCTTCAGCATCACAATCTTTGCCCTTCATTACACCACCACTCGTTCATTTTCTTTGAAATATTCCATTCGTTCCAACTGACACAGGATGTCTACTTCCATTCTTTTCACCGCCGCTCTGGTCGGCGCGGCTCAGGCCTACACCGTCATCAGCGCACCCAGCCCCTTCATGCTCAAGAACATCGACCCCATCGTGTACCCCGGACAGCACGACAAGTCCCACCTGCACTCCTTCTTCGGATCCGACGCCGTCACCGTCGACACCAAGACCAGCGCCGAGCTCCAGGCCGGCTGCACCAACCTCGAGAACCCCAATGACCTCTCCGCGTACTGGATCCCCACGCCGCTCTACACCAAGGACGGCGGCAACACCTACGAGCCCATCCCCGTCGCCCGCTTCAGCGCCTACTACAACCTCGGCGAGGCCCCCGCCGAGGTCGCCATCCCCCAGGACCTGCACATGGTCGCCGGCAAGGCCACCGCCCAGACCCCGGCCGACATGATCGCCGACGCCAAGGCCGAGTGGTTCTGCGAGGGCGGTGGCGGCGGCGCCCTCGACGCCAACGGCTTCCCCAGCGAGACCTGCGGCACCCACCTCCAGCAGCTCATCTACTTCCCCAACTGCGTCAACACCGACACCCTCGAGACGGCCTACAAGTCCCGCGAGCACGGCACCCCCAACTGGTGCCCCCAGGGCATGAACTCCATGTCCCAGCTCCGCTTCAGCATCCGCTACAACCTCCGCGGCGTTCTGCCCGGTGGCTGGACCGGCGGCTCGCCCTTCAAGCTCTCGTGCGGTCCCGCCTGGTGCTCCCACGGCGACTTCATGAACGGATGGACCGAGGAGGCCGCCGAGGCCATGGTCGCCACCACCTCCGACAAGCGCGAGTTCTTCCCCGTCAACGGGGCCCTGGGCGGCTTCAAGGACTATGCCAACTGCAAGGCCACTGATGCTGACCCCTCCAACGGCACCGGTGACTTCGCCGAGAGTGTTGCCGTCATGGGCACTCGCTCCTGTGAGACTACCGGATGGAAGTCCAGGTCTCGCTTTGTCCGCTCGGCTTAGGTGGGAGGGCATGTGCATCGCTCCAGGAACTTGAACATTAGGCCGCAGCCATGTGTGACAAACTTTACAGCATTTACAAGGATTACTCCTCGTACCGAGGGGCACTGATGAGGGAAGCTTCTCTGTCTATATAGCCGTCATATGACGTTTACATATTTCAATATCAAGGACATAGCATTATGTTATCTCACAGTCCAAGCACTTCATTCGCAAGCCGGCGTACTTCTCGCTGCCCGGGCGTCAGACCTGCCTCGTCTTCATCAAAGCGTTTCAGGCCCAGGGCTTGCAAACCGGCATCACTCAACACATTCTCCCGTCTGGCGCCACAGTCATCGTGCTCAGCCTCTCTCTCGCCCTCGAGCCGGGAAAAGTCCGCCGGAAGATCGCCCGTCTCGAAAGCAGCCCGGGTCGCGAGGAGCGACTCGATATTGTACGGCGTCAGGGGGCTGCACGCGTTGTAGGACACGCTCGAGTCGAGCTTGCCGGGGTGAAGCTCATCGACGCCGTGAACCAGGTCGCAGTGCCAGAACACGTAGTCGCCCGGCCGCACAGGCGGGATTCCAACAATGGCTCGGTCAATGTCCAAGTGAGGGTGCCCTTCATTCGTCGGGAAGAACTGCGTGGAGCCCGGCGTGGAACCGGGGAATGTCGGCAGGGTGTCATCGAACTCGCCGGTATGGAAGAGCGGGCGCAGCATGATGTACGCCATGGAGAGCTTCAGACTCGGGAGAAGCCTCAGCGTGCCCTCGCCCGTGCCGGTATGCGACAGGGACAGCCAGCCCTGCAGGCTGCGCCAGGCGGAGCACGAGATCCCCGTCTGGTAGAGGTCGCTGTTGGCGTCGACACGGTGGTCCGCGCGCCAGCCGTCCCAGTCCTGCCAACGCCCCTCGAAGATCTCGCTGTAGTTCCGCCTGTTCTCCTCGTCCTCCCAGCGCTCGATGCCGCCGCTGTCGAGGTGGGGAGCCAGGGGGAACTGGCCCGGCTTCGTCGTGGGGTACCGGATCCTGATGCGGTCCGGGTACACGACCTGGCTGTCGAGGTCGATGGGCGTGTTCGGGTCGGAGGCGTGCCAGAGTCGCGACACGCTTCGCATGGCCGAGAGAACGTGCGGGTGGGATCTCATCTCCACCTGGGCCTTGGTCCAGAAGACGTTCCATGCGGCTGGCCTCTCTGCCGGGTGGCCACCCACGCCGGGATGTCGTTTTACATAGTCCTTGAGCGATGCTTCCCAAGCCGAAGCTTGCTCCTCGGTTACCACGCCGCGTAGGATCACACAGCCGCGCTCCCGTACCGTGTCCGCCAGGCCCGGAGGCAGAAGTCCTCCTTGGTGAATCATGTCAGTGCTCGACTCCGGAACGTCAAGGGATAAGGTAATACCAAACCATTCTCTTGGATGACGGAGAAGTCGACCTCCGGTACGAGGGAAGAACCGTGTCTCTGAATTCTTTGAACCTCTAGCTCCAGCAATTTCAAGAGCCGGCGGTGAGACTCGATGACTTTTTCCTTGTACTCTGGTTTCACGAGCTGCTTCTTGAGAACCGCGAATCTTTGGTCCAGGAGCGGAATCTCCGACCTGCATTATTAGCCACGATTCTGCTGTTTTGGCGCGAAGAGATGCCACCTACGATGTCTGTTGCAGCAGCTGTTCGGCCATGGTGACGAGCCGCCTTACTTTATCGAGGTATGATAACGAAAATCGGCTCCTTGGTGTCAATATGGGATTACCATCTGGTTCATCTAGTCCGACGTCCATCTCCTTATGTATATTGAATCGGGCCAAAGGTCTAGGTCATATCCGAACGTGGAGTCTGGTACGGGATGAAGCGATGATCTGAAATACGCGACCGCTTAATTCGGCTTGGCAGGGGCCGCCACGGAGTGTGACCACATAGCTTCCGTGCCAGAGTCCGGCATCTCATCGGCCAACAAACAAACCACATCTGTTGATTTACTCATGTGAGAACGAACCTATCTATATCGTCTCTCCGAACAAGCCGAGCGTACTCGATCCGGCGGTCACTGAACCCCTGCTCCCGGAACGCTACCCGCAGCGCGTTGTGAGCCCGGCGGAAGTTCTCGCCCCTGCTGGCCAGAGCCCCGAAACGCTCAATAATCCATGTCCGATGAATCATATCGTCCGACTCCAAGGCTGCCACAAAGAGAGACCAGGCAAAGTGCGGCATCGCGTCGTCCCCGTCGTCGCTGTAGGCCTTGGACGAGAGCGCCATGATCTCCCGGAGAGAGGCGCGCTTTCTTTCATCCAGCGGCCGCGATCCAGAAACGAGCCTCAGGAAGCACAGGACGACAGCGTGGAAGAAGGAACATATGTAACGGACGCTTATCGCGAAACGCTTCTGGCTCGGGGCCGCCATGGCAGAAACATTCAGGACGCTGGCCATTCGGAAGAGGCCGCCGTATCGTGCTGCAACGCCTTGAATGGCATCGTCCAGCTCTGACTCAAAACGAGGTGATGCTTCAAGTCTGGAACGTTGTTGGCCTTCTGTAACCGTACCGTCGGCAATATGACTGAGGAGGTATCGTAGCTGCCCAACCTCTACCTGCAGGCTCATGAGCTGGCTGTTCTGGAGGTCGTCGACCAGCTCATCCTGGGGGTACGAAGCGCCCCAGAGTTCAAAATTAGTCATGTCGGACCGCCTTTGAAGAGCGCGAAAGATGTCCAGCCGCGACGTGGGCGTGACTCTTCCAGGACCGTGAAGAGACTCTCCGAGGAGACTGCAGAAGGCGCCTCCTAGCCCGTTGATCGCCGCGCCTCCGTCGACGAAGGCGATCCACACCATCAGTTGACATGTGAGAGATGGTATGCTGCCGCTGCCGCCGCCTGGAGAACTCGACTGACCGAGAACTTCGGTCGTGTTGCCGATCCTCCCGTCATACAGGGCTGCGGCACCCTGGAGGTGGGTTCTGAAGCCGATGCCGCTTCCGTCGCCAAACCCCTGCTCATAGGAGATCATCATCCAGAGCGTGGCCAGGATGGAGTTCAGGTCCGACGTCCGGCCGTCGCCCTCGAGGGCTAGCGTCAGCATGCGCAGCGCGGAGGTGCAGTGCTCCACGGCAAGACACTGGCGAGCCCTCGCCTCCTCAGGTGGGAGGCTCGACTTTTCGCACAGCTTGCGGCCCGCCAGCGCACACACGGAGTGCATGACCATGGGGTCACGCTGCGCGAGGACCCAGACGATGGCCGGCCCACTGTACTCCGGGGTCTTGCTGTCGACCGTCACGGGCAGGACGAATCGGAAGTAATGCAGTGCCGCATGGTCGAGAGGGTCCAAGATGCTGGCAACATCTGGGGTAACGGAGTCCAGGTCCCCGTCCTGGAGCTGATGTGTCGGGAGGGCGTCACAATGATCGACGTCCGTCCTCTGGTTCTGACGGAGGGCCTGGATGGAAGACCCAGTGTCTGGGCCATTGACCGAGCCCTCCGAGGAGACTGTGCCGACTTGATCTCTGGGGCTGCCCTGCTCAGGGGCCGGGTGCTCCGAAGGTCTAGGTTTCCGGGTGTATTTCTTGCGGGGGATGGGTCTGTAGTCGCACTCGTGGTCTAGTCTGCATCTGCCGCATTGCGGCTGTGCCTCGTCACATTTGACCTTGGTCTGGCGACATTTGCGACAGCCTGTGCGTGATCGACTCGGTTTCCAGCGAAGTGTTGACTCGTCTGGTGACTCCATTGGCACGCAGCAACTCGGGGTGATTTGGCGGCGGCTCAAGTTCTTGATGTGAGGAGGGGGGATCCCTCGGCTGATGAGGACTCTACCCACGGCTATTTCCACCGGAATGACATGCGGCACATGCCCTGTTCTGTTACTACACCACGGGCCAGTGCTCCAACTAACCGGATGGGTACAAAGTTGGACATGCTATCTGCAGTGGCTCCTCCTAGCGTCTCTTCGGTGGATTTGGGGCAGGGAAACAGGCGACGGCTATTCCAAGCTGTTGCGGGAACCGAGACAGCATCCGCTCACTGCAGGACCTGTGCTGATAGAATTACCTACCGTTGCATGAATTTCATATAGTATAGGTACGAGACTGATTTGATCATGTTTCAAGCACGTAGAACCTCGAACATTCACTCCCAAACATCATCAGAGCCATCCTGTCCCCCGCTCGAATATGGTTTCATCGATCAATCGCCCAGAGTCATGGCTCGAATTCGCCCAGCCAGATGCCGAGCTTCAGAATGTGAGTTCGCTGGGAGTTCCATCATCTTTGAGGTGGTAGAAGGCCTAAAACATTTCTGGCCAAATCTGACAAACTCACAAGATGCTTGACGACGGCGTCCAGCCCAGATTCTCCGGTGGCGGGGGACTCGCTGGCCTCTCCGAGTCTCGCAAGAAGTTCAACGCTGTGTTTCTGGAAGACGCGGCTGCCGCTCGAAAAGAGGCAGGTGATTCTGTAACGGAGGAGGAGATTTTCATCGCCACCCGCGACGGATCTAACATCAGGGCTCTTGTCTACCGCCCCAATGATGGTCGCCAGGAAGGTCGCCCCCTAGCCATCTTCATCCATGGCGGGGGTTTCATCAAGGGCATCGCAGAGATGGAAACACCACCATGCATAGCCGTGGCTCAAGCGTATGGTTGCGTTTGTATCAGTCTGGAGTACCGCCTTTCTCCAGAGGTCAAGTTCCCCGTCGCCTACGAAGACTGCTGGGACGCCATAGTTTGGGTAAGTGAGGTGCGTACTGACCACAGCAAGTCTTGAGTTCTGACGATTTCTCTTCTTTCTAGCTTTCGAAAAATGCCTCTTCGCTTGGAGCCGACCTTCAGCAGGGATTCATCTTGGGTGGGGTGTCAGCAGGAGGTCACATTTCAATTCCTCTGTCCCATCGCGCGCGAGACGAGGGTCTCAGTCCTCCGCTTACAGGCGTGCATCTGGGTGTCACTCCCAGTCTCGTTCCCCAAGCCTTGACGGAACAGTACAAGCCCTTTTACAAAAGCCGCCAGCAGCTTGCGAGCGGCATGACTTTGACTGCGGAGTCCACGGCGTTGTATGACGCGGCGGTCGACCCTGATATGAGTTCGCCGCTCTGGAGCCCCTTGCTGTGGCCGACAGGTCACGCAAGCCTCCCACCGACCTTCTTTCAGATCTGTGGCGCGGATTTGCTGAGGGACGAGGCCCTGATCTACGAGAGAGTGTTGAGGCTGGATTGCGGTATCAAAACCAAGGCCATCGTTTACAGCGGTCTTCCGCATGTTTTTTGGTATAACTTCCCCGGGCATTCAGCTGCCAAGCGGTATGTTGAAGATACTCGGAAGGGCTACGGGTGGCTTCTGGGGCGCGAGGAGATGTAGAAATCTGCAAATACATCAGTTTTGAAACTGGATTCTGCCGCTGACAAGTAAAGGCATTGGTTCCTTGTGATGTTGAAGCCATCCACACTACGCAGATATGGCCTTCAAACGCTGGAGAGAGAGTCGCAACTGCAGCTCATACCTTTCGCACAGGAACCTTCACGATGAAAAGTTGACGGCTGAGGACTACCACCGCTCCTAGAATTGTCTGTGTAAGTCGTCCAGGCGTCTCAGCTGACAGCATGGGACGAACAGGGTACCGGCCCGCGCTTCGGATATGGACCTGGAACAGAGATAAGCGACAACCGAACGGCAGTCAAGCGCTGTCGGATGGGATTACGATGATTTCAAGCAGGGGAGGGCTCAGACGTATCTACAAAGGGAATCTCTGTCGCGTCGCCTACTGCGTCTCTCCCTGAACGCCCTTGAATGCCCGCATCCGCGGCGGGGTACCCCGGATTACGCTGAACTGGGGCGCGGGGATGACTGCGATAGTGAGAATAAGCGATCTAGGCGACAATCTACCACACTTCAGCGCCGCCATGCTCCTAGTGCGATCCTGAATTTGCCTATCTGGCATCGGCCAGGCCTAGCCCTCGGGCCAGTTATCATCAGCATGATGGTCACCGGCGGAAGCCCAAAGCTGAACTTCAATCGGAAACAACACCATCAATCCATGAGGCGGCAGCACAGGTATCAAGGATGACCATTGCGCAAGGTCAATCGATACGGATCAACAGCAGCTCATTCCCATGGTCTTCCATTTGATCTCTTTGACCATAATCAGAACTTCTTTTCCTTGTTTGCAGAATACCTATCGAGGCAGCGGCGTACCATGGCTGCCATGCTAGACTTCAGTCAGTGGACCGTGGTCCAGGAAATGACACTTCCCATGTTTTGGGTTGCGCTTTTCTGCTCGGTATGTTGAATATGAGTCCTCAACCTTCAGCAGGGCAGGCCTGCTGTTGCCTGAGACAGACGCTAACATGAAGTGACATTGCAGTTCGGTGGCATGTCATTTGGAATCGGTACGCGTGGATTCTGCTGACTTACACGCCGCTATCAATACTGACCGCTTCACCTCCCAGACCACGGCTACTGGTCCGGCATGTTGGGCCTGCCCAAGTTCAAAGAAGACTTCGGTGTCTGGGACCAGCAACTCGGCGAATACACCATCCCATCGAGCTGGCAGTCCGCCGGCAGCGGCGCCCCCATCGCCGGTCTGGCATTTGGCGCCATCGCGTCCGGCTTCGTCGGCAACAGACTCGGCCGCGTCAAGGTTCTCAAGATCTCCACAGTCATATGCCTCGTCGGCATCGCGATCCAAGCCGCCGCCATCTCCTCATACTGGCAGATCGCCGTCGGCCGCGTCGTAACCGCCCTCGCGCTCGGGCTCCTGGCCAACACGGTGCCGATGTTCCTGGCGGAGATGGCGCCCCTGAAGATCCGCGGCACCATGGTCAACTGCTACCAGTTCTCCATGGGCGTGGGCGCCGTCCTCATCAACACGGCCACGTGGGGCATGCATAACAGGACCGACCAGTGGGCGTACCGCCTGACCATCATCCTCCAGGCCGTCATCCCGATCTTCTTCCTCGTGGCCTGTTTCTGGCTGCCCGAGAGTCCGCGATGGCTCCAGAGCAAGGGGCGTTCCGAAGAAGCCCGACAAGTCCTCACGATGCTCCGGGTTGGCACTGGTGCGTCGGCTGAGGATATCGACTTTGAGCTCCAGCTCATCGAGGCTTCCGAGTCCGACAACAAGGCCCAATTTGGAAGCTCGTGGATGGATTGCTTCAGGTGAGTAGCCTTCTCAGGCGGGAGTGTCATGAATTTAGCAGGGCACTGACTTTCTCCACCCAGAGGAACAAACCTACGCCGCACGCTCATCGTAATTGGCGTCCAGTGCCTGCAGCAGGCCCAGGGAAGTTCCTTCATCGCAAACTACATCGTCGTCTTCTTCCAAGTCATCGGCGTACAGAACGTGTACGAGATCATGGTTCTGTTCCTGTTGACCATGCCCGTCGGGAGCGCCTTCGCGTTCTACGTCCCCGATCGATTCGGGCGTCGCTGGGTCATGATCATCTGCGCCTTTATCATGGCAGTCTGCATGTTCATCGTGGCTGGGATCACGGGATTCGGACTCAAGGATAACCAAGTGGCCATGAAAGGGGTTCTGGCTGCCCTCTTCCTATGGCAGTTCGCAATCAACATTGGATGGAGCAGCTGGTATGCTTGTCGCCCACCTCCAAAGCCACGGCCCTGTGAATCATGCTAACATCAATGCCTCTTAGTGTCTGGATCGTCACCGCCGAGACCCCGACGCTGCAGCTTCGCGAGAAGACCATCACCCTCGGCACTTTCTTCGGCTTCAGCGTCTCCATCCTCGTCACGTTCATCAACCCGTTCATGCAAAACGCCGAAGAGGGCGGGCTAGAGGGAAAGGTCGGCTTCGTGTATGGAGGATTCTCCGTCTTCGCCTTGGTTTGGGCCCTCCCCTTTCTTCCCGAGACCGGACGGCGCAGCCTTGAGGAACTTGACGAGCTTTTCCGAGACAAGGTTTCTGTTTGGCAGTTTTCCAAGCATGAGACGGTGGGATATGGCTCCCAGGTCGCGAAGATTGAGAACCACGAGAAGGTTGTTGATATCGAGAAGGTGGTCTCTGCTTAGGTCGGAATCACTCATTAGCGCCAGGGATAAGAAACGATGCAAATGTAAACGTTGTCAGGAAATGAGGTATTAGGTCTACCCACAGAGGCAGGTTGCCTCCTTGAAACATCTGTTGCCCGTGATGCAGCAACCACAAAAACAGAAACCGATGCTGCATGAAGCCAATCGATTTCCAAGAGAAGGTGGCTCTCATTGGTCGAGTATAACTGCGTGAAGCCTGAGACCCTGCCCTTTGCTTCCAGAGCGATGGTCAGTACTTCCATGCTGCCTGAAAGCAATCCAGGCATGAAACTGGCGAGAGCTGTATACAAACGGGCAACAGTCCAAGAACATGTTGTATCTTCAAGGATGATGGCACGCTGTTCAACCAGCCATAGTTCGATGAGGGCAGCTTCGAGTCTTTCGGGAGATCCAACCTTGACGAACCCGACAGTCTCTTATAAGGCAAAGTCGAAAAAAAGTAGCTCCCCAGCTGCTGTTGGAATCACAACCTTTGATTCAAAAACAGCCGCTTCAGATCCGTATCTGGGACAATACTCAGGCGGAATCCATAGTAATTTCTGGCCATCATGTGTGATCCAGTGAGGTCGCTTGAATGGGTGGAACGCTTGATTGTTGTTATCTCCTGGACCGGATAACACATACCCCCTGAGAGTCATCGATGTGATCTCCTTGGAGGTACTTTTCATCTCTTTCCGTAGATCTAGGATACCTTGACCAGTGTGAAAACACCAAGGTGACGTTGGGTCTGGAATCAGTTTGTAGATGCGTGGAACCTCAATGATCCGAACATGAGTTGGATTCTGCTGGTCGGTGACATCCAGAATAGAGACCTCTAGTTTAAACGGATCCTCTTCGTAGTTATTGTGGCCGATAAGGAGATACTCTCTGCCGTCGGCCACGAGTGTCTGCATCTCAGCGATGCGAGAGTATCTGACGGTTGTCGTCGCGTGCTGACTGCCAGATCTGTCGAAGATTGCTACGTTACCATGGCGCATCTCGCATGCAAGATGTCCATCCTGTAAGAACACCATTGTTGTGGACCCAGTCGATCTCGTTTCCTCGCGCGACGCAGTCTTCCGGGTCCATGAAGTATCCAGACCGGTTTCGGTGGAAAATGTGGATTGGTCCAATGAGGACACCTTCAGGACCTGAGGTGACCCTGGACCAGACATGTATCTTATCATTGCCACCTGAGTACCGTCTTTGGAGAAGACAGCATTTTCCCAGCTGCTTGAGGGGAGCGTGATTTTCTTCCAGTTGGACGGATCCTCAGTATGTGAGTGCTGTGGAAGGAACGTGATATTCAAGACCCAGGTGATGTCCCAGGTGATGTCGGATGTTATGCCATTGTCGATCAGTATTCGGCCATCTGGCGAAAACCAGTATTTTCGAATCTGCCAGAGACTGTTGTGAACTGGGCGCAAATTGCCTAGTCTGAACCCTCGATCGTTCCATAGGCAAGCAGTACTGCCACGACGGGTGACAAGGTGGCTGCCATTGGGCGAGAATTGAACGCCCCAGAATGGCCTATTATCCTCCTCTAAAGACTGCGCCTCAGTCGGTGGACATTGATCCAGACGCTCTTCCAGCCTCCAGAGTCTGATTGTACCATCATTTGCTCTGGATGCTAGTTGTTGACCGTCCGGGGAGAAGGTCATCGAGCTGATCCTGTCCGTGTGGCCCCTGAAACTGTGGGTGACCTGCTGGGTTTTCAAGCTCCAAATCTGAATGAGATCTTGTGGCCATAAGTCAATAGCGAGAGAGGCTCCGTCGCGGGAGAGAGCCAAAATAGGACTCTCTAAAGGCGTGATAGATGGAAATTGTAGTCGGCTCCGGCAGGGCTCCCCATCAAGTGTCCAGATATAGATGAAATGCCGAGGCTGCTCTTCTGATATCCCGGTGAAGATTACCAGGACATTTCCATTTTCCGAAATCTCAAGCCGCGAAATCTCGGGCTCGATCTCACATGCGAGAAAAGGTTCGTCGTCGAGCATGTTCCACACCTCAACACGAACCTCATTCCACAAAGCAAATCGTGGCCCAAGCTCAGTGTGGCAGGATCCCGAGGCGACCGGTGCAATAGTCGGATGACTTCGAGCTGGCCGAGTGTAGCCTTCTTCTTCGTCGTAATTCGGCCTTGGCCATGAAGATCGTTTCGTCTCAACGTAATGAAATCCTGTGTCAAGGGTCTTGCTGTATTTTCCATGGACATCCTGAATAAAGACTGATGACGAGCTTGTTGAGGCAAATAGAGTATTTGTAAGAAAGGTAAGCGAATACCTCTGTGGGCCGTAGTTCACGAGACGACGTGACGTTCTTGCACAGCCTGTGAGTTCAGAACCAGTCGTTTTGTCTCCGTCTTCGGAATCCCAGATGCTGAGGCCTTGTACAGAACTTCCCACTGGTCCAACAAGAATGTACCTGCCGTCTGGGGACAAGACGACGCTGGTCAGCTCGGCGTCTTTGCGGCTGAAATTGAAGACCATTTTGGTGCACTGTGTCGCGTCCCATAAATGAATGTTGCATTGATTGCGCTCCAAAGGTTGCACAGCTAGCATTTTTGTGCCGTCGGTAGAGATGCCGGAAACCACATGTATGAATTCCTACTCTCGTAGGAGCCGCTCATTGCATCTGGTAAGTCAAGGATAGGTATACCAGTGGACACATCCCACACATGCGCGGTGGAACGCCCACGCCCGGCAGAGGAATACACTGATGAGAGAGTGTTACTGCTCCCAAAGCGAAGGTGTTCACCCCATGCATCGACTGGAGTATCGATGATTATTGAGCTTCGTGGTGCACTCGATGAAACCGCGTTGGGGCTAATAAGCCACGACGGCCGGTCATCTGCAAACGTTGTCCTGATGATGCTTGAGGCCGGAGAAAATAAGAGTGCCGAATTGTAGACCTGAAGTGGGTAGACTTCTATGGCGATGTGGAACTCCCGTAACATTCTCATTGCGTCGTCGAGAAATTCACAAAGTAAAGCATTGTCATGAATCATCTGGAAAGAACCGTTAGGATCAGATTCGGCTTGGCCTCTTCATGGAATATTCCTGACAACAAGTTATAGGCGTGGAGACTGACCGTGGATATGTGCAGTTGTTCCTGAGTAGCATTCCACTTGAGCACACCCTGGATTGTGGCGACGCTTGATCTGAACTCTCCAATCAGGCTGAGGGCTTCAAACCAGTGTAAAAGATGGTTTGAGAAGAAGTCGAGCAGCGTGCTCGATGCATCAGACTGGTGTTCTTTGCATGTCGATGCCATGAGATGGTGAGCAAAATAAACGGCGGCGTAGGAGCATGCTACCAAAGGATTCGGATCGGGAATTTCCATTTCTGTAACTGACCTGCCCGGATGACCAAGGTTGTAGATGTCCCTCCGGAGTACTGAGCTCAGAACTTCGATTGAAGCGGTAAACATGTCCCAGTGCCCTTGATGAAGATCAGGACATGCCAGGAATTGATTACCCCCTTTCCATCCCCTATCATAGACGAAGTCTCTCGCAGACTGGTGTATGAAAGAGACGGTATATTTCTCAATGGAGAGTAGAGAGCTTCCCTGTCGAAGTCTCCTTTTCAGCTGCTCGATATCGTCGATCTGACGCAGGTTCCGGTTTCGGGCAAGGTACTGAAGCTCCCGTAGGTGAAGAGGTCGTTCTGCTAACAATACGAGCCTGATAATTTCCTGGTGGTCCTTCGAGTTGCGATCTCTACGAAGCTGATCCATCATAGCTTCGTACATGGACACCAGTGTCGTCGGCTTCGACTCGACCCTCTGACGGATGAATTCGGCGGTTGAATAAATGGGATCTTCGTTTTCGAGCTCACGCTTAATGTCGTCGAGGACCAAAGAGACATACAGGTACGTTCTCTCTGCCTTGGACACAATCATCGCTTCAATGTCCTGTCGTGATGCGGGGTCAAGCTCCGGCTCGTTATTCCATGGGTTTCGGAAGTGGTCAAGTTTCAGCCGGACAAACTGTTGAACCGCTTTCTCTGGGAGGATGTGGTCGAGATCCACATGAAAAACCGACGTGGGAGCACCAATCTTCTTTCGAATGGCCAAGGTCAAGTAGTTCCGGCTTGAAAGAATCCATTTGACGCCAGTACTGGAGGTCTCGGCAATGAGCTGCAGAATCCTGTCCGGGCCGGCAAGACCTTGCCTGCCAAAGTTGCATTCTTTGCACTCGTCGAGCGCGTCGATGAGAATGATGCCATCCGTCATGAGCTCATCTTCGAGGATCGCCTTGAGGGTACCGTACAAGGCTATTTCACCGTTGGTGCCTTCGAGTTGGAGCTTTTCCTTATTTGCCTGAACGTGTTTGAACAGGCCGGGAATCTTTCGAGTGATCTCGCGGATGAGACTGCGAAAGACTACTTTCTGGTTGTTCATGGTCGGGTCTTCGTCAAGGCAGAAGAAGTAGGCGAGTCCGCGGTATTCCTCGAACCAGTCAACCAAAGAGCACAACAGCATCGTCTTTCCCTTTCCCGGGTCTCCGCTGACCAGGAGCACCTTCTGGGTTGGATCGTCTCTCCAGTTTTGGAAGTTCTGGCTTTCGAAGAACCAGTCGCAGCAAGACTGGAAGAGTTTGCCCTTCTTGTCCAAGATGCGATCTTTGGTGGCGGACGAGACTATCCCGGCGATGAGCTTCTTGCATTCATCATCCTCTTCTGTCTTCTTCCAGTCCTGAAAAGCGCTGACCATGTCGACGATGGCACATGAAATGGCCTCGCTGTCAGTGTTAGACAAACCAGGCGCGGAGCGAATGGACAGAAATCTGTCGATGTCTTTCTCGACATCTTCTTCGGCTTGCTTGATTTCTTTCAGTTGAGTCTCCCAGTCGTCATACTTGACAAAATCCCGCAGAGTGGTGAGCACGGTGCTCTGGTGATAGACGCGAACGCTCTTCATGGCGTAAGCCAGAAACATGGCGTAGAGCTGGACAATTTTCGTTTCCAGGTTCTGGGCCAGTCCTCGATTTGTCTTGGTGTTTTCTCGAGATGCAGTGAAGAGCACGTCGGTCAGGCTCTGGTACCACTGAGTCCTCTCTACAATGTGCTGGATACCCGTTCGCTGTGCAGCGGACTCGGACACTGGATTCATAAGAATCTGTGGGCACAGCATGTGAGCTCTTTCAAGGAGCAAGAAGATTTGGGCAAGGGATGTGAAACGAACCTCCACCGCGAAGCAGACGCCAGCCCAGGGGAGTGCTGCTGGGGGGTAAGTCTGCACGACCGGTCCAACAGCATCGCGGACGAATTTGACGAATGACAAGACTTGACTGATCTTGTGTTTCCCATTTGCCACGGCTTCTGTTCTTCGGAGTCCAGTCTCGATGTACTTGCTCATCTTCTCCCGACGGCCGACTGGGCCACTGTCGTGGGTGGCTGCAGAGGTAGTGGCATCATCTCCAGCGTTTGCTTCTGCACTCATTCGGGCCGCGTGAAGCTTCTCAAGCGTTTTCTCGTACGCTGCGACTAGTTCCGGATCTTCTTTGACAAGGTGGTCGTACGCTTGGTCCCAAACGTGGGACTTGTTGCCATCTTCGGGAGGAAGCCTAAGGGGCTGCGCCGCCTCGTCGATCGTTAGGCTGTTGCTGACGTTTCTGCCTGTCCGAGGCACGATAATATTGGAATCGTCCCGCCGGATAAGAGTATCGACGGACTGGGCGGATGGTCTTTGAGACCGTTCCGCGACGGCAGTCGGGGACGAAGGAGCCTTGTCACCCCCTTTGAAGAGGTTCCGCAGTCTCTGCCTCATGACGGAGGCCAGACAGAACTGAACCAAGCACGGGAATGCTGGGAAAAGCGGTACCGTAAGTCCCTGGATCGGACACGGACAGTCTTTAGTAGGTGAGCTCAATGTAAAAGAACACGAAGGGGTGCAAGAGGCAAAAGTTAAACCACTGCCTGATGAGAAGAGACAGATGAGGGGAAATGGGAGCATTGCCATGCATGAGCTGATTTGCCGGCACCCCTGATTCGTTCGTTATTTCGCCATGCCAAGCCTCGCAGTACGAAGACACGGACCCTGGCCAGCCATACCGTGGTTCATTCACCCAGAAGAGTGACACGCAGATGGCGAAGCGAAAGGGGTATCGGGAAGTATTTCTTCTGAGCTACCAAATTAGAAGGAGGCAGGTCATGATGAACAGGTGTCTGGTGACTCAAAAGGCGCAGGGGACCAGTTTCGGGCCAATGTCCTTTGCCACCGCCTTGCGATACCACCGCCGCCTCCACACCAGCGGGCGCTGGCCCTGACACCTCTAATTGTGTACGGTGAATTTGCTCCTCTGCCGCATCTTCTCCCCGTAGACAAACAAATACCAGAAGCCAATCGCCCCAAGCACGCTGAGACCTCCCAGCAGGCTGCAACCCTTGGCCACACCCATGTTCAGGTACAGCGGCCGCCCGAACAGAATAGCGGCTGCGGCAAAGGAACTCCTCAAAGCATCATTCGCAGCGAAAAGACTCGCGGCGTACTGCGGGTAGCTGAGTGGCAAGGAGATGAAGATGCCGAGGCCGACGACGAAGCCGCAGCCGCAGTACATGGTGATTCCCAGCGTGGGCACGACCCAGTGTATGGAGCTGCGAGCCGCCCAGCCGAAGAGAAACATGCCCGCCGTGACGCCAAAGACGCCCGCAAGGCCGGGTCGCAGGAACGTTTCCTGGGAATCGAAGGTGCCGAGCTTTTTGAAACGCTTCTCGATGAAGAGGCGGTACCAGGAGCAGTACCAGGCCGCGCCGATGACGCAGGCTATGAGAACGCAGACGAAGACAGCGCTTGATTCGCCGAGGTTCATGCCGTAGATTTTCGGGTACACGAGGGGAAACACTTCGAAGAAGGAGTAGTAGATGCCGTAGGTGAACGAGGTCTGCCGTCATTGTCAGCGAGATCGCGGGATGGAGCGTGGTGGTACTTGCGTAGATGTTGACAAATGCGATGGCGGGGTCTTTGAAAGTAATCTCGAACGGTTTGACCAAGGCGAGTTTCACTGTTTCAGTCCGACTGACGCGACTGGCACCGACGTTTGTCTCGACCGGTCGTTTCCCCGTTTTGGAACGCTTGGCCTTGTAGAAAAGAAGCGTCGGTGTCGATGTTTCGGGCAGAAAGAAGAAGAGAGGCAGAAACATGAAGCCTGAAAGCCATAGCAGCTCCCACATCGACCATCGCCAGCTGTTCAGTTAGCCAAGAAGCAAAGACATAGTCCTCGGGAATAATACACACCTCTTCGCGGTGATAGCAAAGCCAGAAATCAAAGGTCCTAAAGCCGGCCCACAGTACATAGCCGCTGACCATGCTGCCAGGCTGTATGGTATGTAAATGACAGAGAACTATGACATGTCAGGCCTTGATACTTGACTCCAGCACAACCATGCTCACCATATCAGTCAGGGTCGCAGCACCAGTCGCCAAGCATGGGCTTCCGAAGAATCCTTGGAGGAATCGAATGACGAGGAAGCCGGGGAAGCCGGGGGCTAAAGCCGCGGCCAAAGTGAGAAGTATGAAGATCAAAAACGTGATGATGTAAATAGGATTTCGCCCAATGTAGGACACCTCGCTCAGCGGTGAGAACAACAGCGGGCCAAGCCCATCTGATACCGCAAAGTCAGCTACCGTGTCGATCGAGGATGCAGGATACTCACAGCCAAGAACATAGAGAGCGAGTCCGAGAGAGGCCACGGTTTCTGAAACACCATAGCTCTCGATTACTTGTCTGGACCTTGTCAGAGGGGGCCAGATTTCGGCGTGAATGAGGGACCTACTCGACGCTTGGGACGTAGATGGACGACCCGCAGTAGATGGTAAAGGTGTAGATGCTGCGGATTTGGATGAGCATCAAATGACAGGGTAGCAAGCGGACACACCTACCAGATAAGGAATGCTACGGTTGACTTCCTTGCTGTCGACCAATTTTGAGGGTTTTCAGGGTCATTCTTTGATTCCCTGGAGTTGATGAGCACGGTCAAGATCAACGACAAGAGGCTAGCACTGACCAGTCTACGATGCCCGTTTCTCCATTCGGTTCCGCTGGAATGGATGTATCTGATGTTTCTGGCTCGAGTGAGGTGCCGCTGGGGTCCGGAAAGGCGAGAAGTCGACCCTGGGAAAGCGCTCGCGCGACAACGCCGAAGGCGGTGGTTCGGAAGAGATGCGCCATAGTCGGTTGACGTTTGATAAAGACGAGCTTGTCCGTGATGTTCTAACTTGGCAGCCAAAGAAGCGAAGGCTGGGTTTATATACAAGAAATTGACAGACGAAGACCCAAGGGCCGTCTTGGCTGCGTAAGCAGTAGCCGATTCGGCACGGCCCTGTACTTAGGTAAGTAGGCTACCGCCAGACCACGGAGCTTCAGCGCCTTCGGGGCCCATCTGTTCGGCCCCACCCTTAGGCTATTCGGGGGTTGACCAACATCACCCGGTTGTCGGAGCGATTAGTCAAGCAAAGTAAGACTGGCACTTGTTGAATAAAGGCGTATGACGGAATTTCGAATTCCAAAACATGAAAGGAGATCTTGCGATTCTCTGGGCCACGGAGTTGGATTGGCCCAGACATGATGAACGTTGGCCGGGCCACATCGGGGCATGGGGTGACTTCAGTGACTAGGCCACTTCGACAACAGGGGAAGTACTCGTAGCCTACCAGTAGGTAATTTTCTGTCCGGGACTGATGGCAAGCCAGAAATCACCACGAAAATTGACGGCAGTCTCAATCACTACGTAGTATGCCCCAGTTGCAGAGCATGACGTTCAAGAGGCTCTTCAAGTTGAATCGGCCGAACGGTGCCTCGGCCGAGGCTCCGACTGGTCAGAGCTTTCTTTGGAGGGGCACGTTCCGGCGCTAGACGTCTTTGTTCGGGCCATCGTCACAGGCTTACGACCTTCACCCTTGCATTATCCATGCCCTTCGAGTCACCATCGAATTGAGATTTCACAGCATCTTCAGACTCCCTTGACACTGCAGCCGAGGCCCACGACGCTCTAGACCTGCCATGGACCGCCGCCCAACAACACGGACGTCGCTAGCATGTTTACCGTGCAGAAACCAGCATCTCAAATGCGACGCTTCTCAGCCCGACTGTTCACGATGTCGGGGGCTGGCGAGAACGTGTTCCTACCCCGAATCACGTCGGACCGGAAATCACAGGGCTGCCTCGTCTCGGAGAGCCCCCAAAGCAACATCATACAGCCCCGCCGGCGTAATGACACCCGAACGAGCAAGCATAGCATTCCTTGGCGGACATGACTCTCTCGGATCAAGCACCAGCGATTCGCCCGGTACGACTGGACTGGACATGGCGAGCACCGAAAGCTCGACTGATGCGCTTCTCGACCTGTACTACGACCATTTCCACTGCAGTCATCCGTTTTTGCTCCCAAAAGCAACTCTCCAAGAAGCCGCCATTGCCGGAACACCAAGCGTCATGAATCTCATGGCCGTCATGCGATGCATCGGCTCGTTTTATGCAGGCACGCCAATGTCACTAGATGCACTGCTTGTTGCGGACCCCAGGCCGAACGGTGTATCGGATGGATTTTCGGTCCAAACGAACCTGCTTCTATCGTTAGCAAGGAGCATGTGCTCCGAGCAAGACCTGGCCGACGAGTTGCTTGCCAAAGCCCGCCACCAAGCCAGCGAAATCGGCATGGACACCAAAGTCTTTGCCGACACTGCACAGATGTACGATCCTGTGCGTGCAGAGAGCTGGAGACGAACGTGGTGGATGTTGTATGTCAGTCACCTGAACTACGCCGTCATCAGACAGGATTACACGCCCACGCTGAGCGCCGCGACCTACGACGTGGATCTCCCTTGTGAAGATGAAGAATATTTTTCATTGGTATATATTCGGACCCTTGAACCCGTTAAACCTCCTTCTGACATGTGATGCAGAACATACCGCCGCCGACGACCTGTATGCAGGATTACAGTGATCGGGAGTTTGCCCTTGAGGAAAAGCGGTTCTCGTCGTTTTCTTATTTCATTAATGCAACAGAAATATTCGTCTCCTCATTAGGCGAATCTTTCAGGTTTGGGGATGTCGGCAAGTCTCAAACCACCGTTGAGAACCTCGAGGCCACAATAGCAGCTTGGTATATCATGCTACCTCCTGACAAACGAGGCCCGTTCAAGAAACCCGGGTCACGCGTGGTGGACCAGCTCATGTTCCAAGCCCACATGATGATGTTCACGTGAGTGATATTCCCTTACGAGAAATACACCAGCTAACCAATTCCCAGATCTATCACTTACATCCACAGACCGCTATCCTCCCTTCGATATGACCCCGCGGAAGGCCTTTCCAGCTGCGGCTCGCCACCACCACCCCTTGCTTCCGGAGCAGACTCCCTGGATCGCCAGGCACATCTCGACAAAGTCCTCCGCGCCATTCGGAATCAGAACCAGTGCTTGATAGCCCTGCCTTTAGGGTCCGCTCAACTCTCGCCGTTCATGATATGCATGATCGCGTGCTGCACCATTGCCCACCTCGTGGCTTACAAGTGCGTGCTCGCTCCTCATGAAGCCAACGTGGCTCGGGACCGGATTCGCGTCTGCATTGGAATTCTCAAACCTTACGCCGACATATGGCCCCGAGCTAAGAAATTGCTTCGAGAACTGAAGATCATCGCTCGCGTCCTGCTACAGGGTGACAACGCCGCACCGCTGCCAAATTTGGAGGCGGATGTGCCGGGTGGACAACAGCCTACACCAAACAGCATCGCCAACATGGAGTGGCTGCCGATGTTCGACAGTACTGGGGACGAAGGCAGCATGTTTCTCGAGAATTGGGCTGCCATGTAGGTGGTGGAAAGATACTGCAGTTTCAGATGGGAGAGAACTCCGAGGTCGAGCTGTTAGAACTCGAAAGCTTGATCCGCAAAGCATGCCAAGACAAGTCCCTACTCTGGGACAAGGGTTTAGCGTGAGGCCATGGCAGGAACAGCCTTCGGCCATCTGCTTGCATGAGAACAGTGCTTATGCGCGCCTAGAGAAGACAGTTCGCTGAAGTTGCCGGGCTGCATCCCGAGGTCTAGACGCGACACGTCCCATGTGTGGATGTACTCTTTCCGGGGAGAGAGGCCGAAACTTCCGTAGATGAGATGCAGTCAGCTTACCACCAAGATGCGCCGAGCGACATGTTATCTTAAACGACCAATAGCGCTGACATTGTCAGTGGATATTCCGCTTGTGTTCATGTCTGCCTGCTGCTCGTAACCGGCAAGCTCGGGACGGTCTACTTTCCGTCCATACGGAGCCTTCTCGACTTCATGAATTCGTAGTCAGGCATGGCCTGCCTGACCAATTCCTCCAGCTTCCGCCCCGACTCCTCCCCAAACTCCTCCCTCCACTTGACGCCCTCGGCAGCGATGTCGACATTCCCCGCGAGCTTGCTGAGGTCGACCTTGTCGCTCGCGTTGATCGAGCTCAGCATGCCCTGCTCCCTGGGACTAAGCTTCTCGAGCTGCTCGCGGGAGGCCTTCTCCCACGAGAAGCGCAGCTTTTCGGGGTCCAGGCCCACGACGGCCGCGTACTTTGTAATGAGCTCGGGTTTCTGCATCACGTCGTCGGCGTCCAGCACAACGGGCCACTGGCTGTCGGCGCCGAACTTCTGGCTGTAAAAGTCGTACAGGGTCCGGGCCCAGTACATGGTCATCTCCTTCGAGCTCGGCTCCTTGCTGAGGTTGAGCTCTAGCTCCTGCGACTTGCGCAGCAGCGAGGGGAAGACCATGGCCGGGTGGCGGATGAGGAAGGTCGGCTTCCATGTCATGAGGAACTCGTCCGATAGCACCGTCTTGTTGTGCTCCGACCGAGTCCCGGCTACTCCATCGCGAGACTCCAGGGGCGTTGGGCTGCCGACGGTGGTGCCCTTGCCGTGAATTGATTCGGATTCGAAGATGGGGTGGTTGAGAATCAAGGCGTGCTCCTTGACGTAGATGAGCTGCTTCTCCTCGTTTGCCTTTTCGACATGGTCCTGCATTTTCTCGAACGCGTCTTTCTCTGCGTCGTAGACGGACTTGATCTCCTCTTCGGTCCATTCCGACATGGGCTTCGTGTGGAGGCCCATGCGCTTGATGGTGGGTGGTAGGAAGAAATATCCGCCTTGGAAGCAGGGACGCACGCCTTGCTCGTCCAGGTTCAGGATCTTGACGAGCATATTGGAGGCAGTGCGGGGCGAGCTGAGGAGCAGATAGCGCTGCATCTCGGCGGGTTGGACTGCCGAAGGCATGATGTTGGTGATCGCGGTGGGGAAGGTGGCTAGAGTGTGTCGTATGAATGGTTGCTAAGAAGCGTGAACTCTACTTTTTCAGACAGGTTCAAGACTAAGATGAGGAGAGAGTCTACTACTGAAAAAAGAAGACAGAACGTTCGCTTTAATGTCACAGTCAAAAGTCGGTGTCCCGTGCAACAGCGAGGTGGATCGTTGCATCTCGGATGGTCAGCGCTACGTCCGCGCTGGTGTAACGGGCCGCGGGGAATTGTGCCAGTCCGCGTAAACGGCTCTTAGCATGAACCATCATTGGCTTACGGCCCCAGAATCTCTCGCGAAACAGTGCTTTACGTGAATGAGTCGGTCCAGCATGACATCATGAAGAACCCGTGTCCCTCAGCGACCGGCGATCTGACTCTGAACTGGGGAAAGCCGGTGTTGGTAGCCCCTGGCGGCCCGCCATAGGCCCAGATGGTCGAGCACAACATCGGAAGTCCCGATTGCAACATCGGACATATCGGCCTATTCGCTGGCCGACCAAAGTGGTAGCACTGGGTCTGTCGATTCAGCAAACGTATCCACTTTGCTGCAGTTGCATATGCAGACGACAGATCATTGCTAGTACCGTCGGACATGTCGTCTCGACTGCCCTCAGGGCCCTGCTCTGGAATGTCCGACGGATCAATAAACCAAGCAGGTGACTGTTTAGTCCGCTGTGTGTTGCACAAGGAGCGCCAGGATCGGAAGATCAACTGATTTTGATTGTGAACAATACATAGCGTGTCACACACAGGCAGGGACATCCAGGGGGAAACCTAATACTCGCTGTCATGGGCGGCTATCATCTGCTAGATGCTAGTCACGCCGAACACACTTAAGATCAGGCAGAGATTTTTTGAAACTCTGAGAATGTCTCTACTACTGATGCTTGAATGATTTGGATGGTAACTACCGCGCCGTGAACGCTGAAGGTAGTGTGCTATGCTACTTCTTAGTTCCTGAAGCCTTCTTAACCCAACACTAAAATGCAATTCAAGCGTAAAATCATAAGCTGTGGCTCAAAAAGCATGATGCAGAACACTTTGTAATCCCCATTTAGATTTCTCTTGGTATGCCTAAGGTACAGGCGGTCTGATCTGATCCCTTTTGTTTTGAGGTTATTATCGCACCGAGTCACTCAAGCTGGTGGTGCTGCAGGGCCTTTGTAGTGAATTCAAGGTATTTACGAGTCACCTGACCTTAAATTCTATTTGATCTTCCCTGAACTTGTGGCCAAACCTGATCTCTACTGCTCCCGACCCATCATTGTTTACGTCCGACTTGAACTTTCCGCAGAGTCTACCACGACATCTCAAGCATCAATCAACCAACCTCGAGACATCCGCAGACATCCTTACCACCACAATGCCGTGGAGTCAACTCCCCCTTGATCTTCAGTGGGTGATCTTCGACTTCATCCGAGACTCTGCTCCCAAACGGCCCACGACAGACGATCCGCCTTCTCAACTCCCGCTAGTCTGCCGTGCGTGGCAGGCGTACTTCTCCCATGACAACTTTCGCCTCATCGTCCTGGACCAGGACCGTCTCGATGATTTCGATCGAATTGTATGCCAGAACAAGCAGCGACGCAAGCATGTTCGCCAAATCATTTTCCGCGCCAAACTACCAGACTACGAATGCGATGAATGTGATGAGAGACTATGGCGTATTGCCAGGCGCATAGATAAAGACACATACTTTTATCAATCACTCCGTGAAGAGATACAGAGCTTGTTCACCCCCTGCGAGAACTACACCGTTTTCAACAAGGCCGTGGGCAGGTTCATGCAGATCATGTCGACCTGGAACTTGGATGACAATGAAGGGATCGAGCTGGAAGTCCGCCTCGACGAACCGAACAATGAACAGCACAGCTTTCGGGATTGTCACTTCTTGGAAGGACACCGTTGTGGATCGCCTCCTGAGTCATGCGAGCGACGTGCTGCAGCAATCAAGGAGGCCAGGGGCACCTGGTACAACAGACTTTTTGGCTCGTTCCGTATCTTCGGCGGCAACCATGCTGGAACAACCCTTTCATCAACAACACACGGAGGACCGCTCTCTTCTTCTGTGCGCTCTTTTGACGATCACTTCGCGCCCACGACAGTCTTCAACTCCCTTGTCATCAGTTGCCACTACCACCGTCAGCATTCGAAGATGTTTCTCAAACGATTCACCACACAAGTCCTCCCCAACTTGCGGAGCTTCCGATATCAAGCCTGGATACATGTCCGCGATTTGGCTGGGATACACAGCGGCCACTTTACACCCAGACACAGCCACTGGACATGGCACTGGGACCGGTACTTTCGTGTACTGGATATCCTGCCGACGACAGTCGAGCATGTCAGCGTGCATCACGATTACACCTTGGTTGAGCAACGCCGGTGCCTGTTAGGAGAAGGTCCATGGCGACAAGATCCTGGCGCGTCTCGGCTGAGCGCGCAACCCTTTACCCAGCTGGCCACAAGGCTCAAATCCCTGTGTGCATCGTATGCCTTCCGAGCCGACTTCGTTCTCGAGGCCAGCTGTCACAAGGCCGATCAATTCCCGAAGCTCGAGCACCTAGTCCTGAACTCTGACATCCTTGGAATCCCTCGTAACTAGCAAGGGCTTGAGAGGCTACTGCTCTCGGCAACCACTGTCGCGTTTCGACTCATGCCAAATCTGAAAGCTCTGGTACTGTGGGACGGAGATGCAACCGACAACTTCACCATCCGATTCTGCTACACCAGTAATCGACAGCCGACTATTGTCTGGAGTAGCTCCCGAAAATCAGCAGAAGATCTTTCGGTCATCTTCCTATCCCTGCGCCACTCACTGGCTGACATACAGCCGGGAAAGTGCCTGGAGATTGTCGAGGAGGTGCAAGATCAAGTCGGGACGCCGGGGGCCGGATCTCCCCATGCCTTTGATAGGCTCCAACAGTTCATCCTGGACCCCGCATCGGCACAGCAGATGAACTTCGAGATCGGAATCTCACAGTGAGGTTCATGGACAAAGGGGCTTGTCAGTTGACTGGTTTCTCAAGGGAAAGGGCAAGCTGGTACTCTTCTCACACAAATCACCTGCCCCAAGGCAGAGAAGACAGAGAAGGTAGGAAGGGTAACGGGTTACTTTGCTAATGTATTATTTTGTCAGTTGATTTGACCAACGATGCTCGTGCCAATGCCAGCTTTCCGTCATCGGTATTCTTTCCAACCCGCCTTGTGCACTCTGCCGTTGATAATTATGACGTTCAATCGATCGTGGTCCTGCAGAATGCTGATATCCTCCAAGGGATTCCCGTCCACCAGGATACAGTCAGCGTAGTACCCTGGCGCGATCCGCCCAAGCTCGTGCCCCCTCATGAGAAGAGCAGCAACCCCGGCCGTGGCCGCGATGATACTTTCATGTGGTGTGAACCCTAGCAGTTTCACGAAATGCTCCAAGTCTCGCGCGTATGTACCATGAGGCGTCCAGGCAAACCCGTAATCCCTGCACGCACTTCAGTTAGCAAGTGATCTCGCCCCTCGGCTTCTCTTTTTTGCTTTGGACTCACCCTCCAGGAAGAACGACGATGCCGCGCTTGTGCATCTCCCGCAGGCCTGCAATGGCCACCTGCAACTCTCTCCCGTACCCATCCTTCTCTGCCTTGGCGTGCGTGTACCCGAATGCTTCGGCCTCGTTGAGTGTGGCCCACAGCCAGTTGATGGCAGGGACAACGATGGCCCTGTGCTTGGCCTGCTCAAGCAGCCTCATGCCTGCACCACACAGAACAGGTCAGCGACACGATCTATCTGTTTCCCAGGGCTCACATACCTTCGTCGTCTGTGTATGACGCGTGGTAGATTACATCGACATTGTGCCGCACGCACATGGTCACGGAGTCGCGGGCTCTCGCGTGGGCGCACACGCGCTTCTTGAGCCTGTGGGCCTCGTCGACGCATGCTTCTGTTTCCTCGTCTTCGAAGAAGCAATCTTGCGCTGAGCGGACTTCGCAGATCTCCTCGCCTGACATGCTTAGCTTGACGTTGTCGACGCCTATTTCCTCGATGTGGTGGCGGACGACGCGGCGCATCTCTAGTACCGATGATTAGCAACCCATCGACAGTAAAGTTTAGTCGTGAGGTTATGCAAAGGTCAACAAACCTTCTGGGCCGGCAGCAAAAGCCGTGATGCCCTCTACGAGGTCGCCCTCGGGTTTGGCAATTTCCTTGGCATTGGCCAGATATCGGGGCCCGGGCAAGTCTCCCGCATTGATGGCATCTCTGATGACGACGTCTAGCCGGTCTTTTGCGGAAGCCGCACCAAAACACCTATGGATGTCAGCCCAGTCATATTCTGGACAAGCACGATCAGCCAGCGTACATGGTGTATCCTGAGTCAAGGAAGCACTGGGCGCTCTGTGCCGTCTGCAGCACATGCTCCTCGACCGGGATCTCGCCGAGCTTGGCAAGGTCTCCTCCGTTCCATGTCAAGTGTGTATGGGCATCGCCAAGCCCCGACATGAGGGTGCGGCCGCGCCCGTCGAATACCCTTACGGTGGAGTCATTCATCAGCCGGTCGATGTCGGGTACGCTCCCTACAGCGGTGATTCTCTCGCCTAGAAAACGTTAACTTGCTCTTCGAAGTACTAGCCATCGAGATGCTACAGACCTTCGATTAACACGTTGCCATGATACGGTTCTCTGCCAGTAGAATCTAGAATCTGTACGTTCGTGAAGAGGATCCTGGAATCGCTGGGTGTCCCCGCGATGTGGTATTCCTTGGGTTGCAGGTCTGGGTCGAGTCGAAGGTTCTCCAGGTAGGCAATGTTTCGAGGGGGGCCTTTGTAAGGCGTCTCGTTTAAAACGTCAGGGCCCTGTGGCCATGACATGCTCCCTGGTTCTGTGACATGGGAAGGCATCGTGTTGATGCTGGGGTAGAGTACAAGAGGTCGTTAAAGTGATGGCTTTCGGTCTCAGTGAGGACAAGAAACGAGTCAGAACGAAAATCCGCTGAAGGCTGCAAGTGAAAATCGGTGGGACATGGTGCTAGTTCATGAAGCTTTTGACTTGATCGCGATGGTCCATGCCGGAGATGTCGGCAGCACTGCCCTGCCCCGCCCCCGGAATGTTGTCCCCCATGGGGTGCTAAACTGCTAGTAGATCACGGGCGTTCCAGGGAGCTGTGTTGTTCCCGCGCATCGCCGCTCTTCTCCTCGCGTGTCCTTGAATGTCCGCGCATGTCCGCCCTTGTCCGTTCAAAGCCGCGGCACTTGAGCTGCCCACAGCGGGGGCCACCAATACGCGCGGAGGGTGGGGGATGGACCCCGCGCTCCAAGACTCGCGAGGCCCGGCTGTTGACGACGTCTCTCAACGACAACAAGATTGCTGCAAAGTCTGGAGTGTGTGAAGCTATCGACGGCTTCGGGAACTTACCGCCCCTATCATTTTTCAATCTTTCCTGGACCTCCGAGATCACAGCACTGGACTTGGATCAGAGACAAGCCTGGCCACTCTCTACCCCCAACTCATCAAACATGGGCTGGATGCAACGGACACATCAGTCAAAGGCCATCGTTCACCCAAGGTGCTCCCTGTCGAGTGACCTACCCAAAAGGAAAGACACATACGATGCTACAGCAGCAGAGCACCTCGAATATCCCGAAGAACCAACATCATTCAAGCCAGTTTCTGTCACGATCGCAGACGCAGACCTCCCCTTCATTCCACCACACGTAGTATCCAAGTCCTCGTCGTCGGGTCTGCTCTGGATCGTCATAGACAACATCGTCTACGACTGCGGCGCATTTGTCGAGGAGCATCCCGGAGGTCCCGATGTCATGCAACCTTTTTGGTCGAGCGACTGCTCGTGGCAATTTCGGAGGTTTCACCCGGAAGGAACTCTGCAGGAGCACGGGAAGGCTCTTCGTGTTGGGAGGACGTCAGGGGTAAAGAATAACTTCAAAGAGAAGCCGAGATTCATAGGACTGAGACAGCTAGGGTGTCGCGATGGATGGAGGTAACTACAACAGAAAAACATCGATGCTGATACATGATTTTCAAGTCGACAAATCTGCAACAGGAAGACTTCCCTCTTTCGTTCCGATACTCGTGTTCCTTGCTCACATGCACGACGATGGCCGAAAACCATCACCGTTGTTCTAGGGTATCGAGATGATGAAAGTTGACGGGAAATCTACTCTGTGTTCTCCTAGCTTACTTCTAAAAAATGAGCACATAACAGACTTTATTGCGTCACTCTCACTCGTGCGCCTGCACCTCCATCAGGCCTCACAGAAAAGACCCAACGGCCTTAGTGACAGCCGCAACATCCTCAAATACATGCCAGTGCCCCACGTCCGGCAGGACCTTGTATTCGGAACCTCCAATCCGCTGCGAATACTTCTCGCACAGGCCCGGAGGTGAGACCTTATCATCTTCGCCCGTCACAATGAGGACATCTGCCTTGAGACCTTCGACCTCCAGGCCCTCGCGCGCTCCGGCGAGAGCCATGCATGCCTTGGCGTACGACTCGGGATCCTGCCCAAGCAGAGACAGGCGCACCGCGGCAACCGCGAGGGGATTGGCTCGCTTGGTGTGGTCCGAAGTGCCCGCCGTGGCGACTGCGTCGACGACAGCAGCCATGCCGTGTTCACGCACCAAAGCCGCCCGGTCTAGGGTGGCGCTGCTCGCGGCATCGGGCAGAGGCGACGGCGGAGGTCCGAGGAGGACGACCTTGTCTGCGAGTCCGGGGTGTTGCAGGGCAAACCTCAGAGCGATCAGACAGCCGAGCGAATGGGCGACGAGCGTGGCTGGGTTCTGGGACGTGATGCCGGCATGCTGGAAGACACCGGCCAAATCAGCAGCCAGTGAGTCGATGGTCAGCGCGCTGAGAGGGTGTGTGGGACTGAGACCGTGGCCTTCAAAGTCGAACAGGTGGAGGGTGGATGTCTCTTGTAGCTTGAGTGAGGCGATCAGGGGCTTGAAGAATTCGTGGGTGCCGCCCAGACCGTGCACGAAGACGACGGGTCGGGGACCAGACCCGAGCTTGGTGTAGTACAGGGGCTTGGAGTTGATGGTGGTCAATCCGATGTTTCCGTTCAGGGACTTGGATGCGTTGGTAGAGTGAATGGCCGTCTGCGACGTGACGCGCTCCACGGTCGTGTTGGCAGAGGAAGCGGAAGCTATCTTGTTCTTCAGCGTGCCGATGCCGTCGATGCTGACGGCTACCTCATCGCCGGGTCCAAGGTAGATTGGAGGGGACCGGCCGATACCAACGCCAGCTGGCTGCAAGCTGTTAGCTACTCTCGAATGCTATGCGAAACGATGGAAATGCATACTCACAGTTCCGGTTGCGAGCACATCACCAAGCTGCAGGGTCTGGCCCTCAGACATGGTCTTAATCAGCTCCGGGATAGAGAAAATGAGATCGTCACTGGTCGAGTTCTGGCGCAGTTCGCCCTTGACAAAGGTCTTGATGGCCAAGGTTTTCGGCAGCGCCTCCTTGGGCACAGCGACGGGGCCCTACATCATCCAAGTCAGTGATCCGTCGTCAGTCTCACGCTGTCGGAGTACTCCATACCATGGGACAGAAAGTATCAGGCGACTTGCCGATGTAGAACTGCTTGTGGTCACGCTGCCTCTCGCGGGCCGTGACGTCGTTGATGATGGTGTAGCCCCATACGTGATCCCAAGCGTTCTCTTCGGTGATGCGAAATCCCGGGCGGCCGATGATGACACCGATCTCACCCTCGTAGTCGATGGTCTGTGTGAAGCCCTTGTGGAGGTAGATCTCCTCCTCGTGGGCGATGATGGAGGTCGCTCGCTTGGTGAAGATGACAGGATGGCTCGGGCGGTCGGTCTTGTCAGAGCTGTCAAAGCCGGAGGAGTTGAACTCCTTTGCATGCTCCATGTAGTTTTTGCCGACGGCGAGGACATCCCTCCCGGATATGGGCGGCAGGAGCCGCACCGACGAGGCTTGGATGGTGCTGGGTGCTGGTCGCAAGGTGTCGATGCCGGCTTCGATGGCCTGGTATAGGTTCTCGACCGGCGTGCCGGATGCGAAGCTCAATGGGCGAATGAGTTCATCTTGTAGGGTGCCGATCCGGAGGGCATTAGACTTCAGATCTTGATATGCGACCAAATTGGTCAAGTGGTGTGCTGCAGAGCCCATGATGAGAGAGTAGAGAGACGATGGCTGTATCGGCAGGCTGCAATGAGGTGGCCCTTGGCGGTGGTTTGAGGAGGAGGTTGGTCACCAGGACGTGGCGTGCTAACAAGGAGAAGCTCGTCTTGCATGTGATGAGAATGGAAGAATGATGTTACTGATATTCGAGTCTGTTCCCCGTCATCGGATCACAGCGGCACGCACGCCATTGAGGGATGCCCCACGGAGGGGCACAAACATGTCGCAAGAAGAGGGGCAACTTCGGCCTCGCGGAGAAGACCGGAGAAGAGCGGTGATGCGCGGGGCTGCGTACGGACTTGGGCGGCCATCTTTGCCCCGCCCCTGACCCCGTGAACCCGTGAACAGACGGACTGAGACTGTGGCGGACGATAGCGAGAAGCTAGTGGGCTGGCAAAGGATCAAGGGATCAGTGTTGAAAATTAGTTACAGCACATGAGTGGTAGCCTTTGGGATGAGATTCAAGCTACAGGATGGCTGGTACGCTTGTTGAACTTGACTCAAAGACCGGTTAGGGGAGCTTGATGCGAGGACATAAAGCAGTACAGCCCGGGCAGTGTCCTGTGGATTAGGTTGAACATAAGAGGCGTTTATGAACTCGCGCATCTTCGGAGCCTTGAAAACGTATACCAAGTACTGAACATACAACACATTCTTTCCCCTGCATCCTCTCCTTTCCATCGATACCCATCATGGCCAGGGAAGACAGAAAAGACGTCGAGGCAGGTTCCGCTTCCCCTGACGAACAGGCACAACACCATGTAGAGGACAGCGGGAAAAAGCCGCCTGGCCAGCGTCCAGCACGTCTGGCCAATCCGGCGCCTCTCGGGCTCTTGTCCTTTGCTACTGGCATCTTCCTCATCTCCAGCTTCGGGGTCCACGCCCGCGGGATCCAGACCCCCAACGTCATGATTTCCGTCCTCATCTTCTTCGGCGGCATCGGGCAGTACATCGTCGGCATCATGGAATTCGTCAACGGCAACACCTTCGGGGCCACCGTCTTCACCTCGTATGGCGCATTCAACGTCTCCTACGCCATGATCTACCTCCCAGGGTCCGGTATCATCGCCGCCTATACCAACGCTGCTGGGGAGCTGAGCCCGGACTTCACGCAGTCTCTGGCACTCTACGTGTGGGCGTGGTTCATCCTGACCGTCATCTACACCGTCGCTGCCTGGAGATCCACTTGGATTCTCTTCCTCGATCTGCTGGCGCTCGACTTTTGTCTTCTTCTACTGGCTTCGGGCTTCATGACCGGCCAGGAAAGCCTTTCAACCGCAGGATACGCCTTTGGATACGTCGTTGCCGTTCTTAGTTGTAAGAAACCCTTCGCTTATCCCTTTTTGCCTTTTACACAGAATCTTGAAAGCTGACAGATCGTCCGCACAGACTGGGCTGGTTGCGCAGGGCTCTATTGTCAGGACTTGACCAACTTTGACGTTCCGGTGTTCCCGATGCGCAAACAGGCTTGAGATATTACGGGGAAAGGATTTCGTGCTTATACAGGACAAATGGATACGTAGTTGTTGTGAAACTTTCCCTTCACCTTAAATATGCGTAGATAGTCAGTATCATTATGTCATGGCCATATGATGCTATACATGCAGAGAATGTAGACTTTCCAGTCAATCAATACCATCCGCACGACATGGTGATGCAGTGTATGTACCAGAGGGAGCCTAGCCTTCACGGCCGGGGGGATCTAGAAGTTCCAGGGTAGGGGAACAGATGTGGCGACGGGGAGGCATACGAAATTTATGAGGACAAAGTCACCCTCACATATGTAACGACCCAGTCTGTCGACATGTGCGTTTCCACACATCGTGGCTCCTCCCGGCAGCAAGGCAAGTGAAGTCGCCAAGACGACACAAGTCACACGACAGTCAGGCTGTGCTGCGCACTACCATGGTCCGTGAGGATCGATTGACCAAGAATGTGGTCGTATCAAACCACTCTGAGGATTTGAATCCCTGGAGGCGCCGATGGATGCGGACTCATCTTCTCTACTGCCCTGATCTATGCTTGTCAACACATGCGGATTGGGAAAAAGGTCCGCTCATGACGTGATGGAAGGCAGCAGACTTGCCGGCCAGGACCTTTGAAAGTCGATGCAGAATAGTTATCCGCTTGACAGTGGGGGTGATTATGCAGGTTCTTGCACATTCAAGAACATGGAACTATCAGAACCAAGTTCGCTCACCAAGGCTCGACCTGTGCCGCATGCCTGCATGAGAAATCACCTCCCGTACATGAACTTGATAGGTCAGTCCACACGTTTGACGTCGTGGTATTTACTTGGCGTTTGGGGTGATGATTCCAAAACATGGAACCATCAAAACTAAATTCGCTCACCAAGACTTGCTGTGCCGCGGGCCTACATCGTGGAGGGCGGCGCACGGCGTTGCTCACTGGTTCTTTGCTCATATGACGTACGGCTTCAGGATGCATCCCAGTTGTGACATCAGCGGTGTCCTGACCTTTCTCATCGAGGTCCAAACCTGGATTAACCTGAATGGTGGAGTTTTGATACCGCACGCACCTTCATGATGATGACCTGGAATGTGAGTTGAGAATTGCAGGACTATGGAAGGCCCAGCCGCAGGCGAGATGGCCTCGGCCAAGGCCGGTCTATTGATTATAAGAACAGCGAAGCTCCCGTCGCTCAATGTCTGCACACCCATGCTTCTCAGTCCGTAGCAACGTCAACCGAGCCCTCGATCCCAGAATGAAGTCCGTCCTCTTTGGCCACATCTTCTTGGTCTTTTCCGGGGCCGTACTGGGCATTCCAACGCCCGAAACCGAGCCCAGGACCATCGAGACCGTGCTCTACAAGCGCGGTGACGTCCTTGACAAACGCGGCTACGAGCTCGCCGCTCTCCACGGCGTCGATATCAACAAGAGTAAGAGTTGCCCCGGGAGGCTCTGATTGTGTCTATGGCACCACTGACAACACATCACCCGCAGTGTACCGCCACTCGCTTGTCAAACGCTCCGATGAGGACGACATCACCATCTGGGTGCACAACAGCTACAACGAGACCGCCGTCGCCGAGGAGGACGAGGACGGCGCCTCCGCCGTCCGAGAACGCGGGGTCTCGCTGCCAAACTCAGACCGGTACAAAATAGGATGGAGCAGGTATGCCGACGCCTGCGGCCACAGCAGCTTCACCAGCCTGACCAACCCGACCCTTGGCGCCTTCACGGGCGGCGTGCACGAGATCATCTCCTGGTGCAGGGCCAACAAGGGAGCCTTCCACATTCCATATCAATACCGGGACCCCAACAGTCATGAAGGCATGATCATTGCCGGGTCCAACAGCGGCGCCAACGCCTGCTTCATGGCAAGGAAGTACTGGAGTCTCCAGTACCTGGAATCCGCCGTCGGCACCACGGACATTGCCGACCTGTCCAGGGACTCGCTCCAGTTCCAGCGCCAGTACGGGACGGGCAACCTGGGCTGGAGGACGGCGGCCACCGGGGACATGAAATGCGTGGCCAACAACGCGGGAGAGACCGAAGTGAACTGGCGACTGACCTCCATCAACCGGGACGTCTGATCCCAACAACCGCCGCCTCCATCGGCTGGCAGGGGCGGGCCGGGCTTGCGGGCCGGCTGCGGCGTCCTTTCTCTTTTCGCTGCGGGAGCTGGGAGGCGCATTGTGTCTACGGGTGAGAGAGATGCCTGTTTGAACCACTTAGGCGGAATAAATTGTAACTAGTGATCTTGGATGATATACTGCGGTAGTAGGTAGTGGAAAGACCCTGGCAATGTTCTACCCTGCACCCCGGAGAGCATGTGGGCTTTTCTCCATAGCGACTTCCACCCTGAAGCCTGGGTTAAGTTAATGGGATGAGACGTGGAAATTCAGTGCTTATTTGCCTATTCGACGGCGAAGAGGTTTCCGAAGCATGACGTGGACTACGCCGGGGACTTGTGAGGGCTCTAATGGATCCACGAGAAGATGCCCCATCGTAGAGTTTGTTGTGACAGCAAACCTTGAAATCTTCACTGTTGAGAATACGGCCCTCGGCTTGACGGCCTGCCTACAGTCCTGCCACACAGCTTACCAGGTTCAACCTGGGTGGAGTTTGTGCAGTGGCGAGAAGAGGTGCCGGCAGTTCGGGTGGCATTAAGGGAGTAGCGCCTGCAGCCGCTATAACCGATCCCCCGCATTCGCAGCCCGGGGCTGAACGCCACTAATTTGGAGGGGAAAATACCGAGTCAGGTAAAGTTCCGGTGCCGTAGTACTAGTAAAACAGGTGCGGCTGCCTCGCTCGGTCTTGCGACTCTTGCCTGCGACCGCACCTTCCTCTCCCCCTGCATTCAATGTTTCTACCCCATTCTTTTGTCCGACATCCATCCATGGTTTTCTCCCACTCAACGACTATTCGAAAGGGAAACACCAGCATCACCATCAGTACCATCGTCATCACCCGCACTCAGCCTTTCGGCCCCCACCATGGCCACCTCGAACAGGCGCGTGCCGTTGAGCTGCGAGCCGTGCCGAGAACGGAAGATCAGGTGCCACAGGAACTCACCAGGAATCTGCCGCACTTGCGACACCTGCCTGAGGCGAGGCATACCATCGGAAGAATGCATCTTTATCAGGGATCTCCCGCGCTCGCAGCGGCCCATCAACCGACGACTGCAGCGGACGAGTAATGCCAATGCCTCCCAAATGACAGAAAGCCAACGGCTCTATGCTCGCATCGAGAAACTGGAAAGCTATTTGAAGGCGTCCAACCCTGCCCCCCTGGAAGGCGCAACATCGACGCCAGGAGCACGCCACGAGGACCTGTCGATGCTGTCGACGTTGCCGCCGACGATCTCTCCGTCGCCGTCAATACCAAACACCGATGGGCAGGGACGTCGTTCAACCTCGGTAGTCACCACCGGTCACCAGAAAATTCACCGGACGGCTTCCGGTCATCAGACATACGAGCCTTTTCCCAGCGTGTTTCCGTCACGTCTTGACGGCGACGATGCCGAAATTTTACGTCTCAATAGATCAGACTCGGGCCGGCAGTTTCCATTCGCGACAAGTTCAAGTTCATTGGGCGATCTACTGTCATTTCTCCCTCCACTGAGGCACTGTGACGCTCTCAAAGATCTTTACATGAGGGTGTTTGGCTCCGTGAGTGCTTTCTCGGTGAATGCTACCTAACACTGCCCTCTGAACTAACCTCCTCCAGCTCTTCCATGTCCTACATGATCCAACATTCGAGAATGACTACGCAAAGTTTCGCGCCAATCCTCAGGATATTTCCCTCTCGTGGCTGGCACTCTTGTACTCGGTACTGGCCGTTGCAGTCACCGCCATGGATGAGACGGACGATGTCCTTCAAGACTTGGGAAAACATGTCACTCCCCTCGACAATCTTGTTCATCTATCCTCTACATATCGAGCAGCAGCCATGAGGTGCCTGGATGCGGATCAATACCTCTGGCAACATAACCTCCAAACACTGCAGACTCTCATACTGCTCATCTACGGCATCAGCCACAGTCACGGTCCATCGTGGGCCCTTCTGGGCGTTGCGAGGAACATCGCTCAGTCCCTTGGCTGTCATGTGGACCCTGAGAACTTCAATATGAACATTATTGAAGCGGAGCAGAGACGACGGTGTTGGTCCGCACTCACAATGCTGTACACCGTCCAGAACGTAACGCTTGGCAGCATCGAGTCGGCGCCTCTTCCCCGCAACGTCAAGCTCCCGCTAGATCTCAACGATGACGAACTAGGAACAGCAAGACGCCGTCCAGGTCCGACTCAGATGACTTACTTGCTATTCAAACTTGGTCTCTACGATATTTTTTCTCGCATCTCCAACATGTTAGGCCATCAAGCCACGCCACCCAGTTACGACGACTTGACCAATTTGGATGCTGAGATCGCAGTACAGCAAGATCTATGGAGCGCCAAATATCTAGCTGATACACGGGAGAATTCACTACCCGATCACCACGCTGCACATCTCCAGATCCTGTCCGGCTACTCGCACCAGCTCTGCCTACTCCTGCACAAGCCGGTCATCACCCAACAACAAAGGCCGGACACCACCGACAGGTGTTGGTATTACCCGTCGCAGGTCGCACGGTCTCGTGACAGATGCTTCGAGAGCGCCCGGTCGCTGCTGGATATCCACAAATTTCTCCACGAAAGTCCCCAGATGCGCCCGTATCAATGGTACAATCGCGGGTTGGGCAGCTTCCACGCCTTCCACGCCGTCGCCACAATCGTCTTTATATGCGAGACTTGCCCGGTCATGCCAGTTCATGGAACGGTAGAGATCGAACAAGACCTGAAAAGCGCTACGGCGGTCTTCCAATCGATTTCTGAAGCCGGGATGAGCCTGATTTGCCGGAGGGCCTTTCCAGTTGTGCAGCAATTCCAGTAAGACCACTTTCCTCTATGATGATCTCCTCGTCGTGCTTACCGGCCTTGGCAGGAAACGAATCGAGTCGCTGAAGCCTGCGCTTGGCCGCCATCCTCGGCCGGCCTCTGAGCATGCCTCCGGTGTTTACAATGGCCTTAATTCGCCGGAATCACAAGACAGAGACCGGCCTGAGCGTGCTGACTACGCAGAACACTATACAGGTTACGTGGACGGGATGGTCACGAACCTTCAGGCATCGCACTGGCTGTCGCCGTCAATGCTTACGTGGGATATGTGGGACAATCTGATGGAAACCGTATGAAGAATTTCTCCAATTGGTTCTGGGAAGCAAGCGTTCTGGATTCGCATTACCGGCCCGGACTGACCTGACGAGGACTTCGTGTGAGGCCGAGCTGGTTTCCATTGACGAAGCCGGAGCACTCTGGGCTGGCCAGCATAGTTTGGTCATTTATTGGTTTCTTCGCGGCCGTATGGAGCTTATAAGACCTGCTAATGATCCGGGCCTGGTGTTGCAGTGCTTCTCCTGGGGGTTGGGATGTCATCTGCCAAGCATGGGAGCCCGGCATTGGCGTGGAGCGGAATAGGAGCGGGATAGGGACGGAGTAGCGGCGTAACCCGCCCTACTCCGAACTCTCGAGTCCTTGAGCCCTGCCGACGGCGGACCGATCGACGGAGCTCTCGTGGTTTCTCTCCAGTCGAATTCATCTCCCCGCAAGTTTCCTCCATCCTCAACCCCATCTGATCTGGGGAAATGCGGGCTAAGTCTTGGGGAGTTTCCAACCTAAAGCTAGGTCAATTCTTAGTTCGTGGACAAGTCTGACAGGAAATTCTACCCAGCCCTGGCTCGGCGTCGAGGATAAAAGCAAGGCGATCTCGCAAACAAACAACAGCAACCTCGAACTGTCTCAGTCTTCAGAGCCAGACTCGGAAATCCTGCGCAAACCCTTTCCCTCCCTCTTCTCTCTTGTCATCAGCATCCAGGCCTCCTAGCACTTATTTGACGATGAGCGGCGAAAAGGACACCCACACGTCCCCGGCGGGCCTTGAAAAGTCACGCGAAGGAGACTTGGACTCCAAGTCCATCACGGAACACGCTGCCAACTCGACGCACAACGAGAATGACCAGCATGATGAAAAGGCGCCGGCAGACATCAACCCCATCGAGGCCCTTGGAGACCCTGACTGGCGACAGAAGGAGAAGAAGCTCGTCCGCACACTCGACATGACACTTCTGCCCATGCTCTGGATTCTCTACCTCTTCAACTACCTCGACCGAACGAACATTGCCCAAGCCCGCCTCAACACCTTCGAGGAGGACCTCGGACTTGTCGATAACCAGTTCAACATTGCCGTCTCTGTTCTGACTGCTGGGTACGTCACGAGTGCCCTCTTGATACCACCCAAGCTACCATGTCACCACACTAACACCTTATCCCAACAGTTACATGGCCGCCCAAGTCCCATCCAACCTGCTGATCACACGCATCCGCCCTTCGTGGTATCTTCCTGGCGCTGCCATCCTCTGGTCCATCGTTTCTTGCTGCACCGCCGCCGCGACCAACTTCGGTAGCCTCGTCACGATCCGTCTCATCCTCGGTTTCGTCGAAGCCCCCCTGTTTCCCGGTGCCGTCTACGTCATGAGCTGCTGGTACACACGATCTGAGCTGGCCCTCCGCTATGCTATCCTGTATACCGGCCTCGTCCTCGCCATGGCCGTTTCTGGTCTCATCGCCGCAGGCGTCTTTTCCGGTCTTGATCAGGTTCACGGCCTGGCTGGGTGGCAGTGGCTTTTTATCCTGGAGGGAGCTGTTGGAATGGGCTTTGCTATTCTGGCTATCTTCATTTTGCCCGATTATCCCCACTCGACGTCGGGAAGCACTCGCTGGTCCATGACGGAGGACATGAGGAAGCTTGCCGCCGCCCGCATGCAGGCCGATCGCGTGTCTGAACCTGAGATGAAGCGCACTGTCTGTTTCGGCCTGCGTCTGAGTCTGTTGGATTACAAGACCTACCTCTTCGTATGTGTGCCCTCAGTCCCGCTCCCGTGGCGCGTTTCTCTTTTCTCCTAGGCGGTCTCCTTGCTGACGCGTGTCTTCCCACAGATGATCTTCAACCTCGCCATCACAGCCTCGTACGGCTTCAACAACTTCTTCCCCTCAATCGTGCAGGGCTTCAACATGGGCTCGCGCACTCTGACTCTCGTACTCACGGCCCCTCCCTACTTCTTCGGCGCCTTCGTCTCCCTCTTCGTCTGCTACTCCAGCGACCGCAACAAGGAGCGCGGCTACCACATCATCGGCGGCGTGGCCGTCGCCGTCGTGGGCTTCATCATATCCGCCGCCTCCCTCGCGACCGCGGCCCGCTACACCGCCGCCTTCCTCTACATCGGCGGACTCTTCTCCATCAACCCCCTCGTCTACGCCTGGGCTCTGTCCACCCTGTCCTCGACGCCTGAGAAGCGCGCCGCCTCGGCCGCCATCGTTAATGTCTTTGGTCACTTTGGCAACATCATGTCGCCGTACTTCTTCCCCTCCACGAGTGCCCCCAGGTACCTCATGGCCATGCTGCTGATGATGGCTATGGCGGTTTTGACTGTTGTTATGGCTGTTACTGTCAAGTTCGCCCTGATCAGGGAGAACAAGAAGCTGAGGCGGGATGCGGAGACCCGTGGCGTGGCTTGCAACCCTTACACGCTTTAGTTCAGTCGCTTCGTCTTGGAACTCGTCTGAACTCCTGTGGACGCGATGTAGGACATGGCTATAGCAAGCATTACAGCCTCAACGGTACTGGATGGCTTCTCTTGTAGATTACTGAGCAGCATAGTTAGTATCAAGTACCATTTCAAAACCTAAAACCTTTCACCTGAGACTGCGACTTCTTCCACATCAAAAGACTACATACTGTTTCTCATTCTCTTCTAATAAAAGATCGATCTTCGGTTGCAGGAGCGTGAGATGTGTACCAGGGTCCTTGCAGGGACGGTCCGACTGCCAGGGATGCCTTGGGAAACGGGTTACTTCCAGCCAGAATCCGAGGCAGTCCAAGGAGTTGACAGGGAAAGGCCAGAAGCAACATGATGGGGTTGGAGTTACCACATGTCAGGTCTTGAGCGCGAGCCACGAGGGAGGATCATGTTTCTCGACAAACACAGACAGAGTAAAGTAGGCTTTACAGTTAACATCCTACAGCCAAGTCTCCCCCTCGATGAACAAATCCATCGGCGCCGTCTCGAGGGTATTCGCCAACTCAAGCGCCGAATCCATCGGCCACTCCCACAGATTCGACGACAGCTGATCCCAGCCCTGCGGCATCGCATCCGCCGCCTCCTGCGTGGGCGAGAACGTCTTCTCCCGCAGCAGCCCGAGCACGGCGGCGCACTCGCCCAGGGTCTTGGACGCCGCGGAGCCGTGGGATCCCGCGATCATGTCGCGCAGCAGCTCCAGGGCGGACGCGGCACGGCGCACGAGCCGGTCGTTCTCAAGGGCGGAGTCGTGGCGGGGCTCGGCGTCTGGGGTCCCGGCGTGCAGTTTCCAGTGCGCGTAGAGGATGGTGAGGCCGGCTTGCCAGAGCATGTGTGTGCCGCTTGGGTAGAGAAGGATAAGGAGGAGGGGGAACGGGGTGGCGGGTTCGGGAGGAGGGGACGGGGTCGATGCGTGTGCTTGTTCGACTGCGGTGGAGAGGATGGTAATGAGGGTTTGGGATGCCTCGACGCACACGTGGAGAGACGAGATGGAATGTGGATCTTGGCTCGTGAAAGCTAGGGCTGGTCGGTGGAGGTGGATGGTGGTGATGGCGTGCACGACTTTGAGGAACGTTGTGGCGAAGGTCGGCTGCGTGGATGTCACGGCGTCGCTGACGTGTCCCGAGAATGGCTCGTTGGGGGCGGGTGCGTCTTCGATGCCGGCCGTAGGATACCACATGTCGAGCTCGGCCTGCAGGCGGAGGATCTTGGCTACGCCTCCACGCCGTCGCGTCGTCGTGTACAGGTTCTCGAGCATGCTGCCGGTGATGCGTGCTATCTTGAACAGGCACAAGGCCGTGTCGACCTGAGAGGATTCTCCTGGCAGAGGGAAGGCCACATGGGACCGAGAGAGGAGCTCATGGTCGACGTTGGTGGGGAGGTCAGTGTCGACGTCTTGATCTCGGATGAGTCGCGGCAAGCCATGATATGCGCTTGAGAAACTGCATTTAACCCATTAGCCACTGTGACAGGACGACTGCCATTGTTCACCAAGCATACCTGTCAAGCGCATACTGGCACCACCATGCTCTCCGTCTGAGCTCAGTCTCCAAGGGGTCAAACTTGAAGCGATGAGAATGTCTATGAAGACCCAGACGTTGAGCCATCCTCGTTGCTGTTCCGCCCATGTTGGAAGCAATGTCGTATCTGGAAGAAATCTGCAGGTAGATCTGGATAATCTCTAGTCCTTGCAGTGTCTGCAACGAAGGCCGCTCCAAGACCTTGTCTAAAATCGTCGTCGACAGACTGTAATACCTGTCCGACTGGCACAGGAAGTGATAATGGTCGTGAACACAGTCCCCTGCCAAGCCCACGGTCCCGAGGGCAAGCAGAGCGAGGACTTGATACAGAACAACAACGATATGCGTTGTCTCTGGCTGCACGGAAAGCTCGACGTGGCTTAGACGATGGAACGCCTCCAGCATCGTGGGCTTGTGCACCACAGGGTAGATGGGAGTCCATTCGTCAATAGTCCTCTCGAGGACACTCGCCGCATCAAGGGGTAGCTGACCAATGATGGCGGCGATGAGTCCCGAGTCGAGGGTCTGCAGAGATGAAGTGCCCCAAATGTCGTGAAGGTGAAGGCTGTACAGAGAGCTGGGGAATGCGTCGGTGTGCATCCGCTGCATCTGGAGCTGCTGTTCAGCCTGGCTGACGAAGTGGACTCCCGTCGAGGAGCCGGCGAACATGGCGACATTCCGGCCATCCGATACTAGACGCCCCATGTGGCCTATGACGGGCTCTGTGCCGGGTCTCGTCGGACGCGACTCCTTGTCCGTAGGGTGAAGCGCCCGCAAGTGACTTCGCCCAGGCGCTGGCGGTACGGCGGCTGTTCTACCCGGACCTTGCTGCTGAAGGCCAGCATGAGGCAATGCAGTGCTCGGTCTGAGTCCCAGAAACTCATGGTTCGTGACCTCACGCTCTGCGATCGTGTCGGCAGGGGACTGAGTGACGGGGCTCTGTGAGGATGCCGCGGTAGGGTCACGGGATGTTGCCTCATTCTCGTAAAAACTGGACGGCCTGGTTCGAAAGAGTTTCTTCCCACATGTGTATCCGGGAAATGCTTACTCTTTACGCTTCCTGTTGCGCTGCAGTCTCTTGGACCGCACACATACTGCTCCTACGGTCTGGCACGGCACACACTACATGACGGGTCGTCAGCAACATTCAACGACGAGCCGTCATCGAGACACCAGACCTCACCTCATCGTCATTGCCGCGACAGCGTATCTTCCGTCTGGAAAGAGGCCCAAGTCAGTTTATTGAGAGAGTCATCGACAGATGAGAACGACTGGGGTCACCCACCGCCGGCAACGATCGCTGCCAGTGACATCTCGTCAGTCATGCGCCGAGCTTGGCAGTCGAGGGGTCATTGTGTACACACCAGACTTGGCCAGGGGCTTGTGCAGGCCCTGCTGACGACGACATCGGATTTCGCGCGCGGTGTATGAACCTGGAACCGGCATGCGCGATTCCTTATCCCTCCTGGCGGAGTAAGGTCGTCGGTGGGTGGAAGAGGAAGGGATGAGGTCGGGTGAGAAACACCGGCCGAGAGCCGGGACTTTACAGCGGGCTCCAGGTGACTCTGCGCTGATCCCCCGCGGGCTCGACACGCTAGACTCGTTGAAGATCCAGGGCATTTAGCGTTTCGCCTGCCACGAGCCCAGCATTCTGGGGCCTGTTATGCCCCCGCTGCCCCGCAATTGGACTGTTGAAGTTGCCCGAGAAAACTTCCCCGGCCGCCCCGTACTCCGATCCTTATTCCGTCCCGTTATCCCGCTATTCCGCTCGGCCTCATCGGTATGACGCCTCCAGACAAACCCTGCTCCCGGCATGGCAGGCGTGCAGGACAAGGGTATGGACATTGCTTCATATCTACATAACCAACACCATCATGAAATACGTAGACCCCTCTCTTTATCAAGCCTCCTCCAGCCCTGACATCCCCTTCCGGTCACAGCTCCAGCCACCATGTCCGCAGCCACGGTCTTCGATTCCGGCCTTTTCGGCAACATCTTCGGTACGGAAGAGGTCCGGAAATGCTTCTCGGAGGAGTCCTTTGTGGCCAGCATGATCAGGGCCGAGTGTGCCCTGGCCGAGGCCGAGGAGCTCGAGGGCGTCATCCCCTCCGGTGTCGCGGCCGTCATCCGCGAGCACAGCGACGTGTCCAAGATTGACTGGAAACTCCTCGCCTCCCGAACAGAGATCGTGGGGTATCCAGTCCTCGCTCTCGTGGAACAGATGTCTTCATGGTGTCCGGATGAGCAGTGTGAGGCCCCCCTCCCCCTTTATTGTGCCCCTTATCTGACCTCTGCCAGCCGGCTACATCCACTGGGGCGCCACGACCCAGGACATCATGGACCTGGCGTCCGTCCTGCAGACGAGGAACGGCCTGGCCATCGTTGAGCGCCTCCTGCATCAGGTCATCGCCACCCTGCAGTCCATGTCGGCGACGTACAGGGACGTACCCATGGCCGGGCGCACCCACCTGCAGCACGCGCTGCCCGTCACCTTCGGCTACAAGTGCGCCGTCTGGCTGGCCAGTCTGCAGCGCCACGCCGAGCGCCTCGAGCAGATCAAGGAGCGCTGCCTCCTCGTGCAGTTCGGCGGCGCCGCCGGCACCCTCGCCTCCCTCGGCCAGGACGGCGTCCGCGTGAGGAAGAGGCTCGCGTCCGTGCTGGGGCTCCGCGACCCCGTCATCACATGGCACGTCGCCCGCGACACGGTGGCCGAGGTCGTCAACTACCTAGCCCTCATCGGTGGCTCCCTCGGCAAGATCGCCCTCGACCTCATGATCATGTCCTCCAACGAGCTGAACGAGGTCGCCGAGCCCTACGTCCCGCACCGCGGCGCATCATCAACAATGCCGCAGAAGCGCAACCCCATCTCCAGCGAAGTGATCCTCGCCCAGTCCAAGATCCTGCGCGCCCAGTCCGGCCTCGTCCTCGACGCCATGATCTCCGACTTTGAGCGCGCCTCGGGGCCCTGGCACCTGGAATGGACCGCCCTCCCCACGGCCTTCATCTCCGTCGTCGGCTCCCTGCACCAGGCCGACTTCGCCCTCTCCGGCCTCCAGGTCAACGACAAGGCCATGCTCGCCAACCTCCACTCGACGCGGGGCCTCATCGTCGCCGAGGCCGTCATGATGAAGCTCGCAAAGTTCACAGGCAGGCAGACGGCACACGATATCGTATACCACTCCTGCCTCGCCGCGCACGACGGCGACTCGACGCTCGAAGACGCACTGGCGAAGGAGCCGCTCGTCACGAAGCACCTCACGCCAGATGTCATCTCCCGCCTGTGCGACCCGACGCTCTACATGGGCACGTGCCAGCTCATGGTCGACGAGGTCTTGAAACAGCAGAAGCTCGGCGCGTCGGTGGTCAAGCCGGGCGTGAACGGTGCAACGACAACCAACGGTACGAACGGGGTGAATGGGCACGCCACAAATGGTCACTGAACTGAAATAGAGCATGGTCAAGGTGACCTGTGTATATAAACCTCATGACTTTCCTTCCCATTCATGAATCTGCGCAGTTGATGTGGTCACTTTGAATCATGTCACTAGCAAAACCTGGCAAACATTGTCACCGCACAGGAATTGAACAAGTCCTTATACATTCCCTCCTGCCACTGTGAACACCGACACCTCTATACAGTACATACAGTCACTGTCGCACCAACACATACACACACCTTTCTGGCACACACCCCGTGAGCCCAAGCCCATCGCGGCCGCGTCGCCGGCTGAGAGTTTCTTCATACAGAATTGTCCGCTCATTCTTCGATTTTCGCCTGTGCCAGGATCACTCTCCTCTGAACGTCGTGAGCCAAGCCAAGGCAATGTTTGGCATGGCTTGAGTGAGAGGTGGTGGCATGATTGTATCATCTCGGAGACCAAGTCGAAGTTGCCCAATGCCCTTTAGACGCCGATCCCATGCAAAGAAAGAAAAAGACGAGAGCTCGCTGGCCGGAGGACCTCGTGATTGTTATCAACAGGCTGTGATCAGCCACGTGCTATTTGTGCAGTAGCCCAGACGTGAATGCGAGGTGGAGTCGCCACTGTCCGAAGTGCCAAGGGCCTTCGTTGTTGTAATTAATGTCGCCCATGCTGAGGAATTGAAAGCCAAAAATCAAACACGCCTATTCGAGGTTTTGCTGTGCAATTCATCCCCCATGTTGCTGGAGCCAAGCGAAAAATCGCCGTGCCGCCCAATGTCTACGCCAGTCAGTCTAGGACCCGTCCGGCACCTGCCAAGCCCATTCATGTGTTGCTCCATTTCTGCTTCGACTCATCCCGATCGTAGTCTCGGAGAGAAACATGGCACTGAGCTGCCTCAGTTCCGAGGATGGTTTCGCCGCATCGCGCTATCAGACGCTGTTCCCCTAAACCCGGCTCTGTGTAGCGCTGGTGCGGCTGCGCTCGTCATCTTCCTCGATGACGTCGCTAAGTCTGGTAGGATGGTGATGGCGTGGCACGGTCTCCCAGCCTGGGCCATAGCCCGACCCCGAGTAATCGGCGGGTTGAGAGTAGTAACCTTGCGGCGGCTGTTGCTGACCGCTGCTGGTGGGAGGAGCCGGAGCAGGAGCGGGCACTGGAGCAGGGGCTTGCGAGTAACCAGCGCTGGGAGGGTTTGTCGCGGGTGTCTCGTAGACATCTGCACCATCGTCAGACACCGGAGATGGGGGACCTCTGAACGGGCTCTTGTGGCCGCGCTGGTCGTGGGCATAGTCGTCTTGCGGGTCCATCTGGTATGCGCCCTCACTGTAGCCGGCTTCTGAGCCAATGGGTTCCTGTGCCTGTTGGCCAGCACGTTGCTGCGTGTAGTAGCCAGCCTCGGTGGTTGCCGGAGCCGGAGCGATGGGAGACTGAGCAACAGGTGCCTGGGAGTACTCTGCTGGATAGCCATCTTCTTGGACGCCATATTCCTGCGGTTGCGAGTAGTCGCCTTGCCGGGCACTGGCGCCGCGAGCAGGAACGCCCTGTGTCATGGGTACGACTTGTACACCTCCGACAATGGTTGGCTGCCCGCTCTGGAGCGACAAGGTTCGCTCGCGCTCTTCCTGCTCGCGTCGGCCGAGCTCTTCCCAGGCGCGGCGGGCCTCCTCCTTGGAGATCTGCAGCTCCTTTCGCAGCTCTTCGAATCGCGTTTTGTTCAGCGAGTTGGCGCGCTCTTTGCCGACGGCCTCTTGGATAGCCTCAGCACGGGCCCGTCGTTCTTCATTCAAGGCCGTCTCCAACATCGCAGTCACCTCTTGTGATCTTTCCAACTCTGCCCGCGTCTCGAAGAACCATCTCTGGAACTTACGCTCAGAGCTTGCGCGGAGACGTTGCAACTCGACAACAGCGTGGAACAGGTTTGCGCCAGCAGCGGAAAGGTCGGTGACTTGACGAGAGAGCGACTGGTTGATGGGGTCTCGCTCAATACTCTCATTATTTTGCTCGAGCCTGCGTATCCAGAAGTTGGTGAGGCCTTCCCAATGCGCTGACAAGGTTTCCCAGCGTTCGAATGCGTGCGGGAATGAGTTCCTCGGCGTGGACTGCGTTGCTGGAGCTGTGGCAGCTGGAGGTTCAGCCACCTTGTTCGGCCGCTGTTGCGAGGCAGGAGGCTGCTGAGGCACGTTGACAGGCGTTTGCGACTGCGCTGGGGGAGCCGCAGCTCGCGCGGGTCGTTGTTGCGGCTGTGACTGGGGCTGGGGCGCGTTTTGCCGGCCCTGACGATCTTGACGTTCCTGGCGGCGTGTGGAAGCCGAAGGGTGGATAGGTGGCGCTTCGGCCTGGACGGGGCGCCGTTGCGGGGTAGCTGATTCACGAGGAAGCTCAGAGGCGCCGCCACCACCTTGACCGGCAGCAGGATTGCCCGCGGTCGTGGCGGTTCGACGATCCGAACCGCGTCTTTGAAGTTCTTCCAGCCGCCGAGCCTCTTGTTCGGCCCGTTGCCTCTCCTCCTGCATCTGCTCCTGTTCGGCGCGCTGGCGCGCCGCCTCTCGCGCTGCCCTCTCTTGCATGATCATCCTAGGACCCCGGATGCCGGACGGTGAGCTGGTCGGTGCCGGAGCAGCAGTAGGCCGCGTGCGGGTCGTGGAGGAGCCATTGCCGTTGGAAGCTGCAGGCTGAGCACCATTGCCACCGCGCATGAGTTCCGCCATGGAAGCGCTCTCCTCTTCGATGTCCGCCGTGAAAGAGTTGGGGTATCGCAGCGCCTCTTCAAGGGCGAAAAGGATAGCTCCGTGTGTATGCTTGGAGATGCGGAGTGCAGGATGAAGATCGGGCTTGTCTGCAGGTCTGCTCGAAGATGGGGAATGGTGCTGACGAGATACTGAGGCTCTCTCGGTCGAATCCTGGTCGTTCGGATCCTCGCTCAGCTCTTGTGAGAGGACCCTCTCAGGGCGAGATGGTCTGGCGCTGCGCGGTCGGGGCTGTGATTGTGGAGGAGCCGCGGGAGCTAAAGGTCGCTCTGGCGCGGAACCACCGACTGGTGCGAAGTGCACGTGAGGAGTGAAGCCAGCAGAAGCTGCCTCGACGTGGACACGGCGGGTGGAGGGAGAGGGACTGGCCGCAGGGGAAACGTCGAATCGCGGTGTTCGGCGAAGACTCGGGCGTTGGGAAGAGCCGGGGGAAGGTGATCTTTGGGCACTAGGGTCTGGTGTACTGGTCCTCGCAAGCCTCGTTTGTTGGCGATACTGAGGCAGCGGCGGCGGCGTGGAGTCGTAAAGTTCGTGACGGTCGTTAGAAAAATCGGGGGGAGTTGTTTGCGACAACTTTGCGGCTCCTTGTCGGGCACCCGAGGAGGGGGCGATTGGAGCGGACAAGGTGAAGGTATCACCACCGTGTTGGCGGTGACGAAATCGCTTGCTGGAAAGTGGGTGCAAAACAGGGCAGACAAAGAATCGAGGGGCCTGATAGCGAGGTCGCGCACGTCAGTTTCTTCCGTCTTGGAGGGGACTTCGGTAAAACTGGAGAGCAAAGGAATGCGAAGAATGTAGGGGTCTTCTCAAGACGTTGGGTTGATGGGCACACCACCACGACGGATCGGGGATGGGCGAAGCTGGGAGTACTCACCAACAAGTGGTTTGGGTGTCACACACACCAAGAGCAGGAGAATGATGGAGGTGCCAATTGAATGGTAGTCTTGACAGAAAGAGAAGACGGAGGCCGAAAGAAACCCAGGAAACCCAGGCAAGAATTCCTGAGCGGGTAGGGGTATGTCAGGTTGCTTGGGTGGGACTGCAGAGCAAAGCCGGGCAGAAATGAGAGAGGCTGGTGGTGATGGGAAAAAGAGGTGGCAGGGCGAATGGGCCTTGTCGGCTGTGAGCGCCCAGGAGCGGGAGCGGCTTCCGTGGCCGCTGATCGGGAGCTGGAAAAAATAATAAAATAAGAAACGATCGATTGGGCAATCTGGTTCACAGTCTTGGATGCGTACAGCTCCCAGCCGTAATCGTGGTGGTTTTGTGTGAGGTGGTGCCAAGCAGCGTTGCTGATGGTGGGTGTCGCTCAGGAAAATCGCGTCGAGCTGAATTGAATGTCCCGTGTCGCATTGAGCATCGCACGCGCTGGAGACGGACTCTGCCCAAAGACTCGATGCAGAAGCTTGCCTGGTCGATGGAAGCTCATGTGGGATTGAGTGCTTTGCCAATTGTTCGGGATCTGTCTCGCGAGAAAGCTGCGCGCATCGAACGGAAGGTGCGATGGCAGGGTGAGGCGAAGTGACGAGGGTACCTTCCGCGGGAGTGGGGGGTCAGGGCGGCTCTCAGGCTCGGCCGGGTCGCGGGAAGGTGCAACACGTCAGGCACCTGCTCTTCCCTGGAACACAGCTGAAGACAGGGAAGGGAAGGCACAGATCGACCGATGCGCACTGCTCCAATCTTGTTCTTTTCTCTCTCTCAACACCACGGTCGATTGTCGTCGTCTTGGTCGATTGTGTTGTTTCGAACAGGTCTCCGAATCACCACCACTGCAAGAGAGTCGCTTGTGCTTGATTGTCGACAGCACCTGAGATCATTGCGAGATGCAATTTGCAGTTGTGACTATGGCCGGGCGAACACAAATGTCGTCTTCAACAAATACCGGTCTGGGGCGGAAAGATGCAAACGAATAGGTCGAGATGGACAAGGCATTCACTTCCGAGGGCACATGTAGGGTTTTAACGACTCGGACCCTCTTCGACCTCTCCAGTCACCGTCCTCTCTGCTGCAGCAAGCTGGCCTGAGTGGATCGACCTACATGATGCTTCTGCGCGGCCATGATGCACGCTTCAGGGTCAACCCAATCTCTCATTAGTCCGCCGGCGAGTCCAACGAGAAAGGGCCCAGAGCCGGGACCCCATAGGAATCCCTCGACAACGCAATCGCGTAGGTCCTTCTCGTCTGGCCTGCGTCTGTTCTGACGCCTGCGCAAAATGAGCACAGCGCCCTCATCCCAGGGATCCCCGACTCAGCTCTGCCCTGACACCCAGGGATCGGCTCGCGAAACCCATCTCAATCAGCCCACTATCCTTCCTGGGAGAGGGAGGCCCTGGCGTTCTTAGCTTTGGCTCGCCTCACTCGAGACTCGGCGGACGACAGCTTGGACAAGCATCGCATGTCATCTCACAGCTTGTTCTGCACGGCGCCAATCGAAAATCCAGGGGGCTGGGAACACCTCCCGAAATCCAGATTCGCCCTTCGACTTCCCGAGGCCGTGGTGCGTTGTCACTGCTCCCCAATGTGACGAAACATGGCCTGTCCGACCCAATCACCGCCCAGCCCACTCCCTCTGTACCGACGCCGCCGGGCTGGCTCGCTGGGCGTCATCCTGGCTCCCTCCACGCCAACGCTCGCTGACGCTAGGCCACTGCTTCTGCCACTGTGGCTGCCCTCGTCGGCAACGGTATTGCTGACTTGACGCCAGCTTGGGAGCTATGGCTCTGTTCCTGGATCACGGGCCATGGCGAACCACTGGCAGACCCACGCTCACACGGGACTGCCCATGCCACCGTCCCAGCCTCAGCCCCCGACACGGTCCGCCCAAGACCCGGGCTGAGACAAGCAAAATTTCAGTGATAACTCTATCTATCACTGATCATCCCTCATGGTAACTGCGGAGGCCTGCCTGTGAACGAGACGCCATCCCTGCGGTTTCTCTTTAAAGGAATGGTAGTCGCTTGAATAAGCTTCAATTCTTTTTCGTTGATGTGGGGTGAAGTGGCCGTGTTGTAAAGGCACTCTTCAGCTCAAATCATCATCGCTATTCTCACCTCGATCCCGGCGACCCCTCCGAGATCGTACACTTTCATTGCCTCCACGCCAAGCTCTACGATGCTTGGCCGCCTTTGAAGTGCTGGGAGAGACGTTAGGCGAGGCAGAATCAACTCGCCGTGTCAAGCACTGAATTTCTGATCAGTCGCTGTTGACAGATTGTCCACCCTAAATGGTTCTATCGGACTTCACAATTGCTTATTGGAATGGTAACCTAGATCTTGGCTCCATGAGGCGATCTCTGCAAAGTCGTCTGAGTACATCACGAAGCACTCATACGACGCGCTGTCCGTGGTGTGGACACTCCTAATGCAGATGGCCAAGCGGCCAGAAACCCATGGTAATCCTACCACGTCCTACAATGAGTACTGTAGTTGAGACGCAGGCAATCCGATGGTGGAGGGAGGGTTGGCTGTCTGCCCAGGAGATGCTTGCATGGAAGTGTCCAGTCCTGGCGCATCCGATAATTGCAGGTACTTTCGGGGCTTGGCTGTCAAAAGGCCAGAATTCACTGCGTTCTTCATCAACTGAAGTCTGTGTTGCGGAATCTCGAGGCTGCGATGGACCACAAGCCGGCTGTCGGCAGAAGGCGGATTGGCGGCTTCGCGGATGCACTCGAGGGAGTGCCTCTGAATAAGTCCACGAATTACTTGCCGAGCTTGGCTGACGACCTGGGGTTTCTCCGCATCTGATCGACCAACCTGTTCAAGACTCTGGGGTTATCGTGGGGATGGCCCCTGATGGAGTCGCTTTAGTCCGGTTTGTCCCCGTCGTCCGGTCCAAGCATGACGGTAGAGACCAGACGAAGCTGGTCTCTCCTCGCTTCGAACGAGGTCTTCGTTGGGATCACATTAGACAGTTTGTAGTTGATTAGGGACCACAATGCTTCTGATAGCATGACGCGAAAACAACAGCAAGCAAAGCTCACCTTCCAAGGAATTGCGTTTGGACGAGAGCTTAGATCCATGCTATGAGGGACATGCGAGTATACATTACGGCCATGTAGGTGAAAATACTTAGGGATCTTCCGAGTCATCTCCACTCAGATTTGTATTTCTCCGTCTGTGGTCACCATGAGCACGCATAAAGAGGCCGTTCCCCAGCTCTACTCATGTCAAGGAGACAACAGAAGCCTCCTGGTACCATCCCAATCATGTTGTCTTTCAGATCTGCTCTCATCTTCACGGCTCTGGCCTCTATCCTCGGCGTCACCAACGGCGCAGAATGCTGCGGTAAAGACTCCAGAACACGCCCCGGCCCCGGCGCCCTCGTCGTCGATGAGTCGGGTCAGTACCCAGACAGCTTCGCCGACTTGAGCAGCGCCGTTGCAGCCCTCGAGAACACTACGGACGAGCAGTCCATCTTCCTCTTCCCCGGCACCTACTCCGAGCAGTTCTACATCCCGCGCCTCGCCGGGCCCCTTCTCATCCAGGGCTACACGTGCAACACGCATGCGTACGCCGAAAACCAGGTCACCATCACGGGCAACCTCTCCCGCACCACCCCTGGCCTCACCAACAACGACCAGACGGCCACGGTGCGGCTCTGGAATGACGATGTCAAGGTCTACAACCTCGACATGGCCAATACGTTCGGCCAGGCCGCCAGCAGCGGCCAAGCCCTCGCGCTCTCCGCGCAGAACACGAACCAGGCCTTCTACGCCTGCCGCTTCACGGGGTACCAGGACACCGTGTACGCCAACGAGGGCCGTCAGATCTACGCAAAGTCGTACATCAACGGCGCCGTCGACTTTGTCTTCGGGCTGCGTGCCGCCGCGTGGTTCCAGGACTGCGACATCGAGACCATCGGCGCAGGATACATCACGGCCAACGGGAGGGACACGGAGGAGAACAAGTCTTTCTACGTCTTCGACAATGCCGACGTGTCCGGGACGAGCGGGCCTGGGTCCACGGTGCTCGGCCGGCCGTGGAGGCAGTTCTCGAGGGTCGTGTTCCAGAACAGCGTTCTCGGGGACGTCGTCAAGCCCGCGGGATGGTCGGCTTGGGACAACACCCAGCCCGTGGACAATGTCTTCTATCGCGAGTTTGGAAACACTGGGCCTGGCGCTGCTGGGCCGAGGGTGGAGTGGGCCGGCCAGCTTGAGGCCCCGGTCAAGATCGAGGAGGTGCTTGGTGACGGTTTCGAGACGGAGTGGTGGGTGGACATGGAGTTCCTGAAGACTGACTGAACCGGGCACCACTCGAAGGGCATTCGCCTCGAGATCTGCGAAGGTAGAGCTTATTGACAAACGACGAGAACTATATACGCACATGATGAGCTTGCCTCCTATGTACAGCTTGCTGACCACCTCCCCTCGTCTACTCCTGCCGGGTTTCCAAACTTGCATCTCAAGGGATGTACTCCTTCAGCAGGCTGTTGTAGTACTGGTACCCGGTGCCGCTTGGCGGCTCAAAGTTGAACATGTAGGTGTTCCACCACGGCCCGGCCGCCCACCACAGGTAGCCCTTCCAGACATCGTCGTTGGCCTCGAGGTAGTCGAGCATGCCTCGGACGGCGGTGCGGCAGTTCTCGTTGGCGCCGCCGGCGAACTCGCCGAGGATGCCAATCTTGCCGTTGGCGCGGAGCCAGTTCGTAGCAGCGACGAGGCGCTCGCGGCCGATGGTGCCGGAGACGCAGTTCGCGTTGGTGCCGGAGCTGTCCGAGTCGAGGTACTGGTGCATCTGGTAGACGATCTTGCCGCGGGGGTCGACGAGGTTCTTCATGTTGTCGTTGACGTCGGGCCAGCTCCAGGCGCCGGACCACTGGTTGCCCTCGACGAAGATGTACTGGTCGGCGCCGGCGGCGCGGATGCCGTCGATGGCCGCCTGGTTGAGGTTGAGCACGAGGCCCTGGTCCATCGTGTGGTACTCATTGTTGGTGTCGAAGACGACGCGCGAGTTGGACGCGAAGTGCGTCGCGAGGTTGCGCCACCACGTGCGGAAGGCCGCCGTGTCAGTGATGACGTTGCCGAAGTAGCGGCCGTAGTTGTGCGGGTCGAGCACCGCGTAGGCGCCGCTGTTGGTGATGTGGTTGACCGAGTTCGTCAGGTTGGTGAGGTACGCCTGGTCGAAGGAGCCCGTCAGGCTCTGCTGGCTGAGACGCTCCATCTTGAAGTTCACGCGGAAGGTGTTGTATCCATCGCGGCGGAGGGTCTGGGTGCCTTGTCAGTCTTGTCTTCCAGGAAGTCTGGGCATCTGTGACTTACGCTGACGGCAGCAGGATCCGGGAAGATGAAGTGCTTGCCGTAGAGACCGGGCAGCGTGCCTTCACCGAACTCGGCGCCGGCCACGTTGGTTCCATACCAGACAAACTCGCCGGGCAGGGCTGTCGGGCCTGGATTGTTGGTAGCCGGACGTGTAGTCGTCGTCGTCGTGGTACGAAGAGTTGTCGTCGTCGTCGTAGTGGCCGGAGGGGGAGGAGGAGGACCAGTACCCGGGAGACACTGACTGTACCAGGGGTTCGAGACCGTGCAAGTATATCCCGAGACGCATGTCGTTGGGCCAGTCCACCCTTGGCCACCACACTGCCCCCAGGCGCCAGACTGGGCCGCGGCACCTCCGGCGAGGCTTACGAGAGTCAGAAGCTTCATGATGAGAACTCGTTCGAGATGAATAACGCAAGTCTGCTGAGGAAACAAGTCCGGACACCCCGGCTGCCAAGTGCAAGACCCTATATATACTCACAAACTCCGTCGCAAGACAAGGAGCCAGGTAATCACCATCCAACGTGTCAGTCGCCCGCATGATGCCATACTATCCAGGGCCGTCCCATCCGCTCAATAAGCGGGTTCTCCTATTCCTTCATCTATCCACATCGCGCGCAAACCAGCTCAAACAAGGAGGCCGTGGTACCGTCTTGATCCTGGTCCACTGCCTCCGTGAGTGCACTCGGTAGTCTCACTCCGTCCGGCCATCGAGCCGAACCATCGTGACGCCGTGAACATGGCGCGATTGCTTGTTTGAGCGCGGCATCCCAGGGACCGCCGATCTTTTCTTGGTCAAGAGCCCTCTTGTGTCGTGGGGTACCGGCGATGGGGTACGGACGATGCGGCTCCGGGCGTGCGATTCCGGCATGGTGGCCGGCTGTCTTGGCCCGCGGAGTACTCGAAAGCCACCGAACATTTGGGGCCTTGATTGTGTTATTATTTGGCGAGGGCAAGGTGCAAGCGGTCCAGGGCAAGTATAGTGGACGCGATGTCGTACTCGCCGACTCTCGTCCGGATGTCTCGTGTTTCCTCATATCGAGACAAACGCGCCGGACAGTAATTGCCTGCTGGGACCAGTTCAGACCGGGCGAGAAATAGGACAACCGCTTGGAGTTAGACGGCATCGCGGTACCATGTTTCTGAGCCCAGGTAGATTGCTCAGCCTATCGAAGGTCGGCCGTGACCATCCGCGCTCATAACTGGCAAGGACAGGGTAGGATGACCCGTTCGCAGTGATTGATGGCTCTGGTTCTAGGCCTTGATTCGTAGGTCGTGTTTTGACTCGAAATGCAGAACCCAGGGGTCATCCGGATGTCGGCATAATGGTCTGTCAACTTTCGTTAATTTTGCTCCTGGCCCATACTCTCACAACAGCCCCGGAGAAGCTCAGGGAGAGGCAAACGAAGAAGCTCGAGAACAGGTCCCAGAACCAACCCCATTTGTATCCCCCGGTGCCCTGTTACTCGTGCATGCGCCCCGATGTCTGCGCGGCCACTCAATCAAACCATTCGCTGGCCAAGGCGTGGTTCTGTAGAACGTCAGAGTAACTCAAGTCTTTGACTCAAAGAACGAAGGGAGCGGGGGTCGAGAAGCAATTCTTGTCGTCAGATTGGTATTTATTGGCTGTATGCTCCCTTGATCGGGCACTCCTCAACCGCCATGCACCAAAGATGGCATGTACTCTCATACATGCCCGTCCCACGCCCAACAGGATATTCCTACACATGTCGCCGTCGTGCCCCGTTCTTAATGCCCTTTACCTCCTCTTCGCCGTCGCCTTGGGCTTGCACTCCTCGCCGTTAACGGGATGCAACATGACCTTGGTCGGCAGCTGCTGGGTGTTGGCCTGGAAGCCCTTGGACCAATCGTAGCCGACGGCGTAGGCGAAGATCGAGCCGGTCTTGTTGAAGGTCGTGGCGGTGATGCTGCCGCCGACGGTAGGGTAGCCCTTGAGGCGGTGCTTGGCGTCCTTGTCCCAGAAGTGGAAAGTTCCGTCCGAGCCGGCGGTGCTGAAGGTGCCGTGAACGGGGTGGAAGGAAATTGCGTTGACAGCGTGGACGTTGGTAACGTTGTTCTGCGGCGGGTCGCGGTGGCACTTGAAGGAGAAGTTGAGGCTGGAGACATCGCGTATTGTCAGTGGCTATGATTCCGAGGCCGAAGATGCGACCAAAAAAAGAGGGGTGAGCATTACCTGGCGTCCTTTTCCTCGACGTACTGGATCGCGCAACGACCCTCGATACTGCCAATAGCAAAACCGGCGGCGTCCGCGAAGCAGCTAACGACGCGCGTCTGCCACTTAAGAGGGCTCTGGAGCGTCTTGTAGAACGTGGTCGGGTTGTTGAGGGCTACAATGTTGATGTAGCGATCTGCCGTGCCGATGACGAGAAGTTCGTTTTTGACGTCCAGAGAGTAAACGCGCTCCTGGCACTGGAGGGTGGCCGCGGGCTGCTGCTGTCGCAGGTCCCAGTACTTGACGGTCTTGTCCCAGGAGCCCGAGACGACCATGGGGTTGCCGTTGGTCTCGAAGAAGCGCACGGCGCGAACGGGCTGGTCGTGCTCGCCGATCTTTGCGTCTTGCGAGGAGTTGAGGTCGCACACCTTGACTGCCTTGTCGGCGCCGCCCGACGCGACCTTGGTACCGTCCTGGGAGGGGAATCGTCAACTCATGCTAGCCTTTCAACGCGCGGTCATAGACTCACCTTGAAGAAATCGCAGCTCAGCACGGGTGCCTCGTGGTTGTATGCGTGCTTGCCCTCGCTCTGGCCCGTCTGCGAGATCTCGTATATCCGCACCTTCTTATCCCAGCTGGAGACTGCGAGGAAATCATTGGTCTGGTTGGTGGCTGGGGAGAAGGAGAGGCTGGAGATGGTGTCTTCGGGAGGCGATGTAAGGGCGACGTCCTTGTTCAGGTCGCCGGTTGTGTTGCTCGCCGCTGAGCTGCTCGCTGCGCCGCCGAAAAGAGTCGACATGGCGGTCGAGTGTGTCGGGGTGTGCGTGAAAGTCTTGCTCGGTGGTGGGAGAGTCGTTCGTGGTGAGACAAGTCAATGACAAATTCGGGCAGTCGTTTGCTGGCAGTGGCGCCAGAGAGAAGTCGACGAGGCGGCAGTTTGTTGTCGGGTTTGTATGTGGCAGGTCAAAGACTCGAGAATGTTGTAGCTCCCAATTGCGACGCCCAGAACTTCCTCAGGCTGCAGCTACACCGAGTCTAGCTCCTGCCAGCTCATGCCAGCTGCCAATCAGAGGCATCGACTCAGCTTTCTCACCGAGCGGACACTCTGCGCACCTACCAGCTCGAGCGCCCCACCAAGCCTCTTGACCCTCTTTAAAAGTAGAAATTTCCAGCTCCTCCATTCTGCTTCGATTCTTTCTTCTCTTCAACCCCCCTCGCCCAACAAATCGCCATTCGAAGCTCACAAACAGAGAAACCGGCCATCGCGGTCGGCTTCTCCAGACGCAGCTTTGGGAGAAAGTCCCCGGACACGTCGGTTCCCCTCGTGGGATTCTGACACGCGGAAACGCGCCGCCACAGAAGCACTGCGGCTGACCTCCCGCGCCCTCGACCCGTGCCCGTCTCTCTCCGCCCTGCCTTGCCGCTACATCGGTCTTTCTCTTCCTCTTGTGTGGCGTTCACATCAGCACTGGCTGTCATGCCTCCGGGACCCTTTGGACGAAGACACGAGTCCGCGCCCGGGTGTATGGCTTCCAGTGTGTGGGTGCTCATGCTCGGGGACTAGTCGTCCGATGGCAGGCAGCCGTGGAGGGCGACTCGTGCCGGGCCGGCCAGGGGCTGTGGAGGACACTTCGTCGAGATTGCGAAAGGAATGCGATTTGCCCGGGTCCGGCGTCAAAAACCAGGCCTGGGTTACTCGATGGGGCTTATTCTTGGTGCGAGGGGGGTTCAACACCACAGTGGCCTCAGCCTCGGGGGACACAAACCCTTCTTTTTACCCTCTGGGACTTCGTGGGAAGTCTCGTCCTCTGGGTGTCGAGGTTGCCGTGGTGGATGGTTGCGTTGCAAAGTTCTACATGATGAACACCAATAGAGTCAAGCACTGACGGCGGCGTCTCAGAACGTCGGCCCTTGTGACGACAAAACATTGCGTTATGGTTTCTGAAAGAACTTCTTTTTTACTCTTTTTACATTGTCCATAGATATTTTTCGTGGGTAGATCAGAGCCTAGGTCACCTGCTGTGATCGCTCGTGGGCCAGTTGTCCATTTTGATATCATGTGTCGTGATGATGGCGTTGAACCTGCCAACACCGTTGTTGAAGGCTTGGTTGACAAGTGTTGAACTCATGACAGATGTATTGCTTGTACCCGTCCTGCATATACTTGCGTCTGTCTGTCTGTCTATAAGCCTAAAAAAATCCCCAACCGGAACACCAGGCTTGAAACGACCAAAAGATGATGGACCTTCTGCCACAAAAGCAGTCATCCCGTGCTCTCTCATCTCCGTATGAGCGGCGTTTTCCGTAGTAAGGGACAGACCTACATCAGCCCCCCGAGCACCACCTTACCAATGTTAGCCACCTCCGTCTTTGCCTGCGCCCTGCTCTGCTCCTCAAACTCCTTGACGGCGCCCTGCACGATGATCTTCCTGACGCGCCCGTCCATCTTGGCAAAGAGCTCAGCAACAGGCGCCGTCGCGACGGCAGGCGAGGGCATCAGGCCGAGCAGCCGCGTGTACACGTCGATGAGGACATCGCACAGCGTCGCGAACGTCTCGAAGTAATCGGGCTCGAACGGCAGCGCAGGCGTAAGGAGCAGCGTGTACTCCTCGCCGGGGAACAGGTCCGTCTCGCTGTGCGCAAAGTTGACGACGCTGGCGGCCGCGGGGCCCTGGCCCGCGATGCCGCCGCTCTGCGCCGCCACGTCGTCGGCGCCCGCCGTGAAGATGCCGATGTCGTTGGCGCTGCTGTTGCTGCGGCGCGACTTGCCGCCGGGCCCGCGGCGGAACATCTGCGGGAGCCGGGCGCGGGACAGGGACGAGGCCGAGGCGCCCGACTCGCCGTGCAGCTGCTGGAAGGACTCGAATTCCTGCAGGAGCGTGTTGAGGGAGCGGAGGAGGTCGAAGGGCGTCGAGGAGTTGAGGTCCGCCACGGCGGGGATGGAGATGCCGAGGAGGAGGTAGTTGGTGGCGCGGCGGGCGAGCTTACGCGGGTCGTAGTAGGGGAAGCGCTGGATGTCGGCGCGGTCGAAGAGGACGGTATTGAACCAGTAGACGCGGGCTTCGTGGCTGTCGAGAGGGTGTTAGCAGGGCGCCCGTCAGGTAAGCAGAACGGTTGGCAAACTCACGCCTTGCGCAGGTAGTCGAGCGTGGATATGCGCTTGTTCGCGACCTCCTGCATCTGCAGGTGGACGATGCTGGCCTCGCTGCCGCCTCCCCACACGGCGGGGTGGCTCGTCATGGGCGTGAGGCGGTCGCTGGCGCTGTTGCCGGTCTGCGTACGGCCGAGCATCTTGGAGAAGCTGTCGGAGCTGGCGGGGCTCTGTACGGCATCGGTCTCGCGGGAGATCTTGGCTGCGGCGGCGAGGGCGAAGTCCGGTAGGGCGGGGGGCACTTTCGAGTCGGTCACGACGACATTGGCGGGGCCGACGGAGGCGGAGGAGCTGGCGCGGCGCTTCGAGCGCGAGGGGGACGTGATGGAGGCGCGGCGGCCGAAGGAGCCCTTGCGGTCCTTGACGAGCAGGTTCTGCTGCACGGGCAGGGAGCTCGAGGGGTTGCTGCCGGCGGGTGTCGGTAGCGGCGGGGGCGGTTCGCCTGAGGATGTGCCTGGTCGCGATCTCGAGGAGGATGAGAAGAAGGAGGACGAGAAGAAGGGGGTGCTGGAGCCGGTGGGCGTGGAACCGGATTTCTGCATGTCTCTGGGGGAAGGAATGCGACTCGCCGGGCCGTGGGGGGCGGCGGGCGAGGTCGACTCGACTCGGAAAGGGAGGGAGGGCGGCAGACGGCTGCAAGGGGACCGGAAGTGGAAGGATGCCGCAGGTATCGATAGTCGGCGGTCGGTCTAAAGGCGGTGGTGGTCGGTCGGTCGGTGGTCAGCGTCAGCTCATGAACGGGCCACTCTGGGCCACTCTCGCGATCGTGGTTTGCCGCAACAAGATTGGGTCCTAATGTAGGTGAAATTAGGGCATTTCCCGCGGGGCCTTCAGATGGCGGTGTTGGGTGATGCGAATTGGTCGATGGGAAAATGATGACTGCAGAAGACGACGGTCACAGGGCAAGGTTGTAATTTGAACTCTGTACTATTTCTTCGGGGCCGTGTGGGGTGAAGGATTTCGGGTATCATGCAATGGTGAAGATCCGTGTTCGATATCGTCGTCGAGTCAGGGGTCAGGGGGGTTCGTAGAATCGTGCTGGATGATGTCGATGTTGTTGTAAACAAATTGTTGCTGGATGAATGAAGTGAACAGGGTGGAAGGAGAGTTGTATCTGTCAGTTCTATGTACTGGGCGTGTGTGTTTGACCCGTGGTGTCGTAATGGGAAGAAACACGGAAAAGAAAGCGACGGACTCGTGGTTGAGAAATGGCCGCCGACTCGGACATGGGATGGGGGCAAGGATGGGTCAGGGGCATCGGCTTGGCGTTTAGTGCTTGGGGGCCTTGGGGTCCCTAACGGCACCTACCGGACAGCCCCTGGACCCCCACTTCCTTCGGGGCACCATCACTGGACGGCGGGAGTGAAGGTTGCACGAATGCAGGTCGAGGTGCTCGCTGGAAACTCCTCCCGTTCGAGGTTTAAAGGTTCTACGCTGTATCCTAATAAAGATGTATGTACAGCCCAAAGTCCCTCTACAGCCATACATGCAACCCCAAAGCTACGATATCTCCTACTCTAACAGATACTCTCTACACCATTGGGATGCCCTGGAACTCGGCGTACCCAAGTGCGAGGTTCATGTTCTCTGTTCAGACTCGTCAGCAAATTCGAGCAAGATAGCGAACCAGGTGTTGGAAAAACTTACGCAGGCACTGAGTGGCGGCTCCCTTGTTCAGGTTGTCGATCGTGGCGCACCTTCGCTCTGTTAGCATGGTGGTTTCTCTGAGGGATATCAGTGTTGACTTACACAACGACACGCTTGCCAGTGTTGTCGACGGCGAAGCCTCCGATCTCGCAGTGGTGCAGCGAGGAGATGGACCTCACGAGGGGTGCCTCGCCAACGACCTTGACGAGCTTCTCCCCGGCGTAGCGGTCCTGGTAGAGCTGGCGGATGTCGCGCGAGGTCATGGTCTTGTTGAGGGGGATGTTGATGGTCAGGTGGATGGAGCGGAACCAGCTTCCGACGTGGGGCACGAAAGCGACGGGGGTGCCGAGCTGGTGCGTGATCTCCTGCTCGTGCATGTGGCCCGTCAGGCTGTACGGGATCAGGTTGTCCTTGAGCAGGTTGACGTCGTTCTTGGGGGACGGCTTGGTGCCGGCGCCGGAGTATCCCGACACGCCGAAGACGACGGGCTGGCCTCCGAGGTGCTCGACGAGGGGAGCGATACCGAGCTGGGCGGCGGTGGCATAGCAGCCGGGGTTGGAGATGCGCTTGGACGGATAGATGTCGGAGCGCTTGGTGAGCTCGGGGAGACCGTAGGCCCACGAGTTGTCGAATCGGTAGTCGGCGGAGAGATCGACGATGACGCTCTTCTTCTCGCTGCCCTTCTGGGCCTCGTCAATGGCCTCGACATAGGGCTTGCACACACCGTTGGGGAGGGCCATGACCCAGCAGTCGACCTCGCCGTCCTTGTCCAGCTGGGCAGTGTCCTCGGGGGTCAGGTGCTCGTAGATGATCTTGCGCTTGGTATACGACTCGAGCTCCTGGCCAGCGAGCTCTCGGGAAGACACATGTCGGAGGTCCATGAGGGGGTGGTTCTCGAAGAGGTCGATCAGGGCCTGACCGGTGTAGCCACGGGCTCCAATCAAGCCAATGCGGGACGGCGAGTCGTTGGAGGCATTCTTCTTATCGAGAGGCGGGTTGGGGTTCGTCGTGGTGGCGTACCCCTTGATCTGCTGACCGAGGACAGCCTTCTGAGCGACCTGTCGCGTACGGGAGGGAGAGGCCGTCAGAGACCTCGCAGACGAGAGGCTCCGGGCGTTGTCGAGGTTCTGACGTCGGCCGAGGACCTGTCGGCTCGAGCTGGAGGCCGGGACGATGGAGGCGGATCGTCCAACAACGCGGGGGGCGCCGGCGCGCACGGCCGAGGAGGTAGCGGAGAACATGATATCGGTCGCTTTTCAGCCCAGTTGACTCGGTGGTCAAGGGAGAGGTCGATGTTGTGGTGATGTTGAGGATGAGTAGTCCCGCGGCTGCCCGAGACCGGCGGGTTTCCCTGTGAGTCGAATGCGAGTGGGCTCCGGTTTTTTTTTCTGCTGTGGCTGAGGTCGATGGTGATATGTGGCGCCAACGGGTAAATGGGCATGGAAGAAATCACGTGCTCATTCTAATTTACTAGGAGCACAGTAGGTCTTCTCTATAGGTCAAGAATAAGTCAATCAAAAGACATTTCTACTCTTCGAACTTATAAATCTCACATACAGAAGCTGCGCTTCGATGCTACACGATGCTGGGCATTGTGTGTGTAGGCACATCGCGTGTGGCTAGTGTGACGCAAGCCAAGCCACAAGAACATCCACATGGCCAGGCGGGAAGACTCTGATTGCTTACAGCGGGAGCTCCAATCTCCTCAACCTGTATGTAATTCGTTCTTTCAGCGAGCTCAGGTAGTTGATTCCATGATGCTAAAGCTCATGTCTGAAATCCTTCAAAAAGGCAATGTGCTCTGATGCCAATTGATATCAATGCTACCGAAAATACATGCCTGTATCCGCTTACTTGCTTACACCTTCGAGCACCCAAGGCGGTACGACCTGCTACCCGGGCCATGAAGATCCAACTGGAGGACCTGAATCAACATATAAATGTGAAAAATGGGCTCAAATATAAATCGAGACCCAAGAGCACATGTCATTTCATCAAGGTGCTGAAGCTGTCCACCCTCAGTGGATGCGCCTGCACCCTGCGCTCCAATCAGAGAGACGAGAACCCTTGTGCTCAACCCCTCGATTCAACGTCACCCTTCGACACTCGCGATCCCCTTGACTTATTCTCCTCAGTGCTATCACGATCAGTTCTGACCATTGTATTGTTTATTCTTTATCGATCCCGATCTTTGATGCGCTCAGGAAGCTTCCCGCTACCTTGAAATCCCCACGGACTGTGCATCTTGACACAATGTCCGCAGTCGACCCCAAGTCGCCGCCGGGCGAGCCAGCCCCTGAGATCCTCGACGAGCGCATCTGGATCGATGGCTGCTTCGATTTCTTTCACCACGGTATGACGGTTCCAGCACCTCGAACATGTAGTTCATGGTCTTCTGACACGTCCAGGCCACGCTGGCGCCATCGTGCAGGCCCGCCAACTAGGCAGCGAGCTATACATCGGCGTCCATTCTGACGAGGCCATCCTTGAGAACAAGGGGCCTACCGTCATGACCTTGGAAGAGCGGCAAGTCCATCCCTTTTGTTGCCTTCCTTCTTTGCGAACTACCCGCTGATCCCTGACAGGCTTGCTGCCGTCGACGCCTGCCGCTGGGTCACCCGCTCCATCAGCCGTGCACCGTACGTGACGGAGCTCGACTGGATCACCCACTACGGCTGCAAGTACGTCGTCCACGGCGACGACATCACGTCCGACTCGTCGGGCGAGGACTGCTACCGCTTCGTCAAGGCCGCTGGCCGCTTCAAGGTCGTTAAGCGCACGCCTTCCATCTCGACCACGGACCTCGTCGGCCGCATGCTGCTCTGCACGCGCACGCACTTCATTCGTTCCCTCGAGCGCACCCTCGCCGGCCTCGAGGGCGCCGGCACCCCTGACGAGATCCGCGCCGAGGGCGCCGCCATGTCGGAGCGCATGCGCCTCTACGCGACGGACGAGACGGGCAAGGCCCCCGGCGCCGACGTCTTCTTCTGGTCGGCGTCGGACGAGGCCCGCGTCGCCGACTCGGCCGAGGAGCCCGGCAGCTTCCGCCGCTTCCTCGCCGGCCGCGGGCCCCAGCCCGGCCAGCGCCTCGTCTACGTCGACGGCGGCTTCGACCTCTTTAGCAGCGGGCACATCGAATTCCTCCGCCTCGTGCGCGCCGCCGAGGACGACCTCGCGAGACCCACGGGCTGGTTCGCGCCCGAGGCTGCCGCCGCCCGCGTCGCCGCAACGGGCTTCGACTACCCGCCCGCCTTCGTCGTCGCCGGCCTCCACGACGACGAGGTCATCAACCACTGGAAGGGCATCAACTACCCCATCATGAACCTGTACGAGCGCGGCCTCTGCGTGCTGCAGTGCCGCCACGTCGACGCCGCCGTCTTCGGCGCCCCCTTCACCCCGACGCGCGCCTACCTCGGCGCCCTCCCCTGGGACCGCGCCCCGGACGCCGTCTACCACGGCCCCACGGCCTTCATGCCCCTGACGTACGACCCGTACGCCGCCGCAAAGGAAATGGGCATCATGCGCGAGGTCGGCGCGCACGCCTTCGCCGACGTCAACGCCGGCACCATCGTGCAGCGCATCATGCGCAGCAGGGACATGTACGAGGAGCGCCAGCGGAAGAAGGGCGTCAAGGCGGCCGTCGAGGAGGCGGCGCGGCACAGGGAGGCACTCGAGCAGGAGCAGGCCAAGAAGGAGGCGGAGCGGGCGACGGATGCTTGAGCTGGGCCGGAGGGCACGGAGGGACGGGAGGCTGCACTTCAACGCGAGCGTGTTTGTGTTATTTCATCTGATGATCATCATGGCATGGCCTGGACTGGTCCGGGACAAAGAAAAAAGTATGATAGACCCTAATGGATGGCCTTCAACAGGCCCTTTTCAACCTTGCGCCGTGGCACGTCATATCAAATTGATGATCGATGTGGTCAGGAAAGGACACCCTCATAAACTCTTGTCGTATCTGCAGCTGACCTTGGCCGGTCTCACTCAGGAGTAGAGAATGCGGCAGTCAGACCGGTGGCATCAGAAGAATGCTTACTAGGGCTCCGGGGGTCATCTGACGAAAGGTGCATCCCCCCGATTCCGTCATCTTCACGGAGACGAATCCTTAGCAGCGGAGTTTGAACCCCGGGACCTAACAGTTGCAGCCTTCTTGCTTGGTGGTTACTCTCGGCCTTCCCCTTCCAGGAGTGGGCAAGCCGACGGCGAAGAAAAAAAAAATACTACCCCGCCACGCGCCAGACGGCTTCTAGAAGGAGGGGCAACAGGGGGGGTCGACTGGGAGGGGGGGGGGTCCAAAAAGAGAGAAAAGGGGGAAGGTCGGAAGACGCGCGATCGATGCTGCAGTGCACGGCTCCGTTTCCGCGAACGCATAGGCGCGGGTATCAACGGTGCATCTCTGACGATATTTGATACAACCCATTCCGCCATCACTCTCACACCAATTGGGTTGTTCTACGTATCTGGTTGATTGATCATCAATCAAGATCCATGTCGTGAAATGCCTGGTGGTTCAATCAGTGCTGGTTGTCATCTGGAACCGGCCCTATCTTCTACTGCAACTGGACTGGAGAGCCTCAAAATACACCCCTCCCCCTCACCAAATGCCGCTTTACAGCTGCGTGCATCTCACTGGCTCATGCGCGGAGCGTCCCCTGCGTCTTTCTCCGGAGATACAACTCGGCCGGCGTCATGTCACACAACCGCGTCCAGGGCCATGTCGTGTGATCATTCAGCAAGGGGGGCCGTTAGGTTGTGAGGTAGTGTCTCACGGCAGAAGGAGGCGGTCAGCATACTCCGGACCTTGCTTAACGCTCCCAAGCAACCAACAGCAACGAAAACCTGCATCGTGACCATCCCAGACGCTCAATTATTGGCTCCGGGGAGCTCGTTTGTCTCTCGTCCCGGCATGCCGGGATCTTGCTCTCTTGTATGCACGGTCCAATGCCGAGCCCGAGTTGGTCCCAAGACCGTCCCGAAGAGGGCAAAAGCCCATGGGCGAAAGGGGGGGTGCAATCGAATACCGCCCTTGCGGATCGCCTCAAGCCTTATCGTCGACCCCTCCTCCTCACTCTGGACTCGTTATCGCGTCGCTCAAAGGCGTCTTCTTTGACCCGCTATTCCTGTCGATGGCAGAAAAAATAATCCCCCCTGACGATTGCCGTGTGTCATGCCCCTCGCCGCGCCTCGATAATGCACCGCTGGCCGCCTTTTTCGCCCGCAGCCAGCCGGTCTCCCGGCCGTCGACCCGTATAAACCTTGACGGCCGGGCGACGTGTGACACATAACCCCCCTCCTCCCTCCCCTCCCTCTCTTCCAGTATTCATCAACACTCCAACCCCTCGTCCACGTCGCTGTCGGATATCGTCAAGCTGCTCAGACACTGCAACTCAACCCGCAGACCCAGGACACTTGATCACCAGACCCCCAGCAACATCCCATCATGGCCCCCGCCGCCGTCACCCCCGGCGTCCACAATGGCGAGCAGGACATCGACCTGACCTCGTCGGCCATTGAGCACAAGATCGAGGCGCTGCCCACCAAGAACGGCTCCGCCGGCGCGGAGTACCAGGAGCTCGACGCCTCCAAGACCGTCTTCACGCGCACCGCCAACCCCCGCGCCGTCCCCGACGAGGCCACGGCCAACGCCGGCCCCGAGACCACCTGCACAGACCACATGATCTCCGTGTCCTGGTCCGCCTCGCGCGGCTGGGCCGCCCCGGAGCTCAAGGCCTACGGGCCCCTCTCCCTGATGCCCACGGCCTCGGTCCTCCACTACGCCACCGAGTGCTTCGAGGGCATGAAGGCCTACCGCGGCCACGACGGCGGCCTCCGCCTCTTCCGCCCCGACCGCAACGCGGCTCGCTTCCTCATGTCCTCCCTCCGCATCTCGCTGCCCGCCTTCCCGCCCAAGGAGCTCGAGCGCCTCGTCCACCAGCTCCTCGCCGTCGACGGCCCCAAGTGGCTCCCCCGCGACCGCCCGGGCTCCTTCCTCTACATCCGCCCCACCCTCATCGGCACCCAGGCCCAGGTCGGCGTCCAGGCCCCCTCCGAGGCCCTCCTCTACATCTTCGTCTCCTTCATGCCGCGCCTCGACGCGCCCCCCGGCGGCATGCGCCTCCACACCTCGCCCGAGGACATGGTGCGCGCCTGGGTCGGCGGCTTCGGCTACGCCAAGGTCGGCGCCAACTACGGCCCCTCCCTCGCCGCCACCGCCGAGGCCCGCAAGCGCGGCTACGGACAGGTCCTCTGGCTCTACGGGCCCGAGCAGTACTGCACCGAGGCCGGCGCCTCCAACTTCTTCGTCGTCTGGAAGTCAAAGACCGACCCCTCCAAGATCGAGCTCGTCACAGCCCCGCTCGACGACAGGCTCATCCTCGACGGCGTCACGCGCCGCAGCGTCCTCGCCCTTGCCCGCGAGCGCCTCGCCGGTGAGCTCGAGGTCGTCGAGCGCCGCTACACCATTGACGAGGTCATCGAGGCCCACAACGAGGGCCGCCTCGTCGAGTCCTTCGCCGCCGGCACCGCCGTATGTTTTGACCCCGTTCCCCGTGACACGAGACCCTTCGCTGACCGTTCTCCCAGTACTTCGTCTGCCCCATCTCCCTCATCCACCACCGCGGCACCGACGTCTCCATCAGCATGGGCGCCGACGGCGTCGCCGGCGACTTCACCTCCAAGCTCAAGAGCTGGATGTACGACATCAAGTACGGCAACGAGCAGCACGAGTGGGGCGTCGTCATCAACGAGGAGCAGTAGGTTTCCTCTCCAGAACGACAATGTGATGAAGGGAATGAGCATGCATTACAACGGTTTAGACCTGCATGGGGGAGCGAGCTTCAGTGCTTGGCCAGGTCCCCTCGATGCGCAAAAGCAGAGGGTCATCATGAATTTATGGCGTTTACTGGATGTTGCGGTCAAAAGAGGCGTTGGCATGTCGGAGGGAGCATCGGTCTGAGCCAGGTTTAGGCCATGTCGACGAGAAGAGAACTCCTAGACGATTTCGCTGAGTTGGTTAATTAGATATATCATGCAACCCATCCCAGGATGCTTTCTGCGTAATGTACATGCGCCATGTGCTCTCTTGTTAACCCCTCAATATGGACTCCCAATTAAGGTCAAGTGAACGATTGTGTCGTGTTCCCATACTTCCACAGCAAATAGCTAGTGCCTGTTCATCCCCAGAACTTCTTGGAGATTTCGCGGTCGAGCTGGGCCTTGCCCTCCTCGAATTCCTATACACGTCAACACAACGTAAAGCATAGTGGAGCCAAGGACTTACCCTCTGGATCTCGTCGAGCTCAGCGAGGACCTGCTGCTCCAGCTTCTGGCCCTGTTTCTTGATGCGTCTCCTTTCTGTGTCGAGCTTGCCTTCTGGGTCCAGATTTTGGAGATGTTGGAGAAGGCGATTGAACACCTCGTCTTCTGAGGCCTGGAGAGCCTGGCACTCTTTCTCCATGTTGTCCAGGGCTTTCTCAAGCTCCACAGCCTCACGCTGGACCTTCTCGATCTCATCGCCGAGGGTGGCCGACGATCCTTCGACATCGGGATCGTAGGTTCTCGTCTCTGCAAAGGGGCGACAGAGACTTGCATCAAGTTTGCTCGCACGCTGAAGGAAGGCGTCATCGGCAAGAGAGAGTTGCTCAAGTCGCTCTGACAAGTCTTTGTGATGCTGAAGAAGGGTACCCGTCACCCTTTCATGCAGCATCAGACCTTGCTCGGAGTAGTGGTCTAACGAGATCAATTAGCCATCTTGCCCTACACCAGAATCAGGCTGGCCTCACCCTTCACTTTCTCGAGCAGCTCGAATTCCTTAATGGGCATTTGGCGGGGGATGTTTTGCACTGATAGCGCAGTTGCCATATGAGCACCAGTGGACACGTCATATCCAGGAGCAGCCAAATTCGATTGGGCATACGCATCGTTGTTGGTCGTGCTGTACTCTTGCAGTGGACGGCGAATATCTTGCCTGAAGGGTCCTGGCTGTGGAACACGGTAGTATAGCCCGCCGGGTCGCTGACTTGTTTCGTGAAAGGAATCCAAGGCATGATGCGGCGCTCTCCCCAGGTTTGACGGCCTATACGCAGTGTGCTTGAGCTCATCGCTATGGCCAGGGCCAGGAGAAGAACCAGTAGTGCGCCATGGGTATGCCCGTGCAGCGGCATAAGGACCAAGACCTGCTGATTCGAGTGCGAAGGCTGGGGTTTGGTCGCTATCAGTCATTACCTGGAGAAAACGCTCCTGATTCTGCCCATTGCCCGTGCGCATCGTGGCAGTCTCACCAACTGCGGGCTCCTGTGATTGTTCGGGGTCATCATCAAGCTGTTTCCGGAAACGCAAGACGAATGGAGGCACGCTTTTGCCATCGCCAAAGGCCTGGGCACCGACAGGATTGCTTTCGGCAGGCGTGGGAAGAGCTGCGGCCTTCTTGGTCGTTTCGTGGCCGCCCGGGTGATACGACGTATACGAGTACATTTTGGAAAGAGTAGTGTGAGGATTCTTGGCTCATGAAAGGTGTGAGGACTGACAAAAGTCTTTCAGCTGGAGGCAACAAGGAGGCTGCTGGGAGAAATTCGTCCCATTCACAATTCCATGGTGCACAAAGGGGAGGTGGCAAGAGCTCTGGCGTTCTTTCCTGAATGATAGGGGGAATGCTAGCAGGAAGGAGCTGGGGCACTATGAAACGCAAATGTCTTCTCTCTCTTGTGGCAGGCAGGAAGGGGTGCTCCTTCCCAACATTGGTATTATTTCAAACCACCTCATTCTGTAGGTAAGGTACTGTCAGCATGCACCAGCAAATGAACGCGATGGCATGGAACCTTCGTAACTTGACTGCAGGATGAGATTATGGTGCCAGGTGGCGCGTAGTAGATAAGGTATCTTATGCAAAAAGCAGGCTGAGATGCGAAGAAAACGCGCTTGCACCAGTCCCAGCAGATCCCGCTGCTGGAGACCATCGGCATGTCCAAGAATGAAAATGGCAACGGTACTTCTCTCCCCAAGCCTACGCCGGCAGCTCAAGCTTCTGCTGGACCTGCTGACTGTGGCGGCTCATCTTGCTCATGTCACTGGCCATGCTCAGTCCCGTGCCCTTGCGGTTTTGGAGCGCCTTGGACCAGCGCTTCTGGTCGTCGATCGGCTTCCCGTTCCCGTCAAGGCCCAGCACCTCCATGAGCTCGGGGATCTCGGCGTGATCCCGCGTCGTGCGCATGCGGTGACACCACGTGACCCTCTTCTCCTCGGGGCCATAGACGTCCTCTTCCTCCTCGTGCGTAGAGCCCGAGGTACGCTTGGCCTCCTGCTTGGCGATGGCCTGGTCCAGCGAGAGTCCCACATCGGCGGCCTCGGGCGTGGAGATGGGCGTGATGAGGTCGGCGGGCTCGAAGAGGAACTCGCCGCCGACCTGCTTGAAGTCGCCGCTCTTGGTGGCCAGGCCGGTGGTGACGTTCTTGAGCCCCTGGACGACGCCGCTGACGCTCGTGGCGAAGAGGGAGCGGCGCATGTAGGCGGGCTTCTCGCCCTTGTCCCAGGTGCGCGTCATACCCAGGGCCTTGAAGAGGCTACGCGTCGGGTCGGTGTAGATGGGGAAGGGACACCCGGTAATGTCGGCGTACTCTTGGATGAGGGCCGGGTCGCCGCAGCCGATGACGGTGATGAACGTGTTCACGGGGAGGCCGAGGAGTGCGTCCGTTGTGATGGACTCGCTGAGGGTGCGGAGGTAGTCCTGGCAGTTCTGGGATGGTCAGTGAGGGAGCAGGCGAATGTTTTTTTTTTGGGGAAGGGCGTACACCGCAGTAGAAGTGCCGGACGAAGATGACGAGCATGCGGCGGGCGACGTTACGGCCGCTGTGCAAGCTCTTGAAGGTGTGCGTCTTGCCATGACGGTCGAGCACTACGTATTGATCAAGCTTCTTGATGAGCTCCGGTGCCGGGAGCTCACTCGTCGTTGCGATTTCGCCGTCGAAGTCCTTCGGCTTGGACGTGTCCACTTCCGGCGAGGTCTGTTTAGTCGACTCGGTGGCATGTGCATCAGATGAGGTGGATGTAGGCGGCTTGGGGGAAGGTTCGCTGGTTTGAGCTTGGGTATCCGAGCCGGTTTCTTGTGTCGGCTGTTGCGGCCGCTGCTCAGCAGCAGGATCGGTGGTGTTCGATGGCTTCACTGGTAGGGCGTCGGTGGGAGGAGCTGGCGCTGCTGTATCACTAGCAGCGCTGGCATTTTGATGAACCGCAGCTGGTTCGGCTGGCGCCGCGGCGGGGGTGCTATTTTCGGTGGCCATGCTGGTGTCTGATCGGTGTGGTCAAAAGCTCGATAGATTAAGAATGTAAACGGAAGGCATCACGGAACTATTTGACTTGGGCTGCCAGAGGATCAGGCGATGACGACAGGAAGGCGGCGCAGGGCAGGGGACCTGCAGGGACCCTTGCCGCAGGGCAGGCAAGTCTGGGCTCAACAAGCCCGAGCTCCTAAAACCGGATCTGCCCCTGGGGACCACGCGCTAGTGTTTCTGGGTATGCCTGATTCACGGGCGTGGGTGGAGGTGCTGGCAGCTGCAAACTCGGTGGCACTGCACTCAACAAACGACCTTCTCAGAAAGCCACATCCTTCCTGACCTCTAGTACAGTACTAGTAAGCAGCTTGCCATTCATTTCGTAGGTTTCTAGTAGGCCGTGCCGCAGTACGCGTCTTGGTTGTCTTAGCTGCCCAGCGAGAATTGAGACATCGCTTCAACGGCGGCCGATAATCGGTGGGCAGGGTCTCCAAAGTCCTCTATTGATGACTTGTCTTGCTTAGCCTAGTCATGTATCGCACGCTACTATCTTCACATAGGTATTCTGCGACAATACGCAGAGGGGCCAACAACGATGTTTCTTTGTACTGATATGATTCAAGTGCTCTGTGGATCATTGGAGACTCTCTGGCAAATCACGTGCACGGACCACGCAGTGGAGTCAATGGCTTTCAAGAAACCGACAGACGGCTGCTTTGATGAGAATTCGGTCACACAAGACACTCACCCTCCACAGCCAACACCATGGCCGAATCAGACGACGCCGGCGGTCTGTTCTGCATCGCCATCTCCGACGACGAGGCAGAGCCCTCCAGGGAGGACCGCAACGCCCAGACCGAGGAGACCTTCCAGGCCCTCAAGGCTTCTTACACGGCAAAGCTCGAAAACGGCGAGGTGCGACGGACCCCACCATTATCATTTCTCACTCAGGTGATGTATGGCTGCATGTGCTGACCGGGCGCTCAGATCTGGAAGGAAGTAGAACTCCCGGCCACCGGAAACGCCAGCAAGCCTCAGGCCCAGCTCCTGCTCCACGCCATCGAGGAGCTGTACTTTTTCCGGCGGTACGAGGAGGGCGCCAGGCTCGCGAGGAAGGTCATGGAGGAGAGCGCCGGGGTGTTGGACGCTGAGCATCAGGGGCTGGTGCTGCTGTATGAAGAGAAATGCCTGAAGAAATCGAAGCCTGCAGAGGGCGGTTCATGAGATGTAAATGGCATGCTCGGGTGACATGTGAACGTTCCAAGGAGAACCAAGTTGTTCCTGAACACCAACTACCGTGAGATGTAGACGACAGGCTCTCCCAGATTGACATGCTGATGGACACATGTTGTCAGGACAATGGTGAGCATGATATCAGGGTACTCAATACAGCGCGGCATCGGCGAGGCATGATTTGATGCAGAGCTAGATAAGACACTTCATGCGCCTTTGTTTATGCTTATTATTCGCATCGATATTGGCATGGGTATTGACGAACACGCAGGGATATCGCAGTGTTGGTCGGTCGTTTATGAGTCACAAGCCATCCACCTTCACATGCAGGAACCATGAACATGGATTCGAAAACATTTGGATGGAACTGAACATTTGATGGGAGAGTCTATTATATCGTCTAGGCATAATACATCTCTATCAGCGTCCGCCGCCATCTCCGGCACAGGCCGCTTCTCAGCCCGTGCCGCGTCGTCTCTTCTAGGGTATGTCCAGGCTGGAAACAATAAGGAAGGGCCAACCACTCGCCGACTCATGACAGAGCCGGGAGCGTCGCTGGCCGTGTAGAAGATTTGTGACGCCCTCGTCACCCATAAGAACGCCGTGCTTGAATGAAAAAGAACAAGCCAAAGTCTAACAGAAGCCACTGCTTTTTGATCGTCCGTAACCCGCTTTTGGTATATCAATTGCCGACCGATTCGCCGTGAAGGATGCGCTGAGGGGTGAATGCAGATGAGGTGAATGTCATGGAGAGACATGCGAATCCAAGTCAAGGTCGGAGCCGTGACTCAGACGTCGGAGAGGTTGCTGCTACAGGCACAATGTCCTGCCAAGTCGAATTCCGCCTATGCTGCCACCTTGTTCGAGCGAACCAGGCGCTCCCTCTCGCGCTCCTCGGCGAAGACGCGCCTGCTCATGGCCAGGACGGCCTCGAAGCCCTCGCGGCCCTTGCTAGCGTTCTCGTGGAAACGGCTCACGAGCGAGTCCTCGATCTTGTTCTTAATGCGCTGCCAGCCGCCGCAGAGGGCGGTGATCTGGGCCTCCTGCATGAACTGCGTCTGCGTGGGGCTCAGGGGCTTGTAGACGACGGTCTCCTGCACAGAGACGAGGTTGTTCATGGTGAGGTTCTGGGAGACCATGGTGACGGTCTTTGTGGACGGGTCGACGTAGGACGTCTCGAAGACGTGCGAGGCGTCAGAGCCGTTGCCCAGGATGGCCTTGAGCCACTCGGGCGCGGCCTGCTTGCAGGTGATGAGGCGCTCGGTGCGGAGGACGCCGGTGGCAGGGTCGACATGGCGGGCGAGCGTGTCGACGGCGATGACGTGTGGCGACTTGTCGTTCCAGGGGCAGTACTTCCGCCAGTTGGCCGTCGACACCTCCTCCCACGAGTAGTTGAAGGTGACGGTGTTGGAGAAGACCTTCATCGTGATGGCCGGTAGCGGTTTTCGGTTCGAAGGAAGATGGGGTTTTGGAGAAGCCGATGGTCGCGTTTCTTCGGCTCTAGGGGAAAAGTCGGGTGTGTAGAAACAGCAAAGGGTGGGCGTTTGTTTGTCCGACGTGGTCTCGTCGGTACTGGTTGTAGTATAGATTATTCCTCGCCGTCTTCGAATTGTAGGTTTGGCAATGTGCTGCGTTGTTGAATTTGTTCAAGGTAGAAAACTGGGCAATCTCGGGGAGGAAGGATAGAAAGAAGGTGCTCGTGTGCGGGTTTTTTAGGAGATGCATCCGGGACCCAAATTTTGCCGTAGCTCTGGGGCTGGACAGCGGACGGGCCATTCAGAGGGTGGCCAATGTGGCGTATCTGGAGTTGCCGCAAGCAGCCTAGCTCTAATTGGCTTAGCTCATGGAAGAGGCATGAAAAAAGATCGGGACGGAAGGGTTTATGGATGGGAGGAAAGACATGTGATTGGCTTCCAGGTCAGTCTGACTAAGTTTCGACCTGGGCGCTCCGGACTCGGGTCCCCGCTTACACCCGCACATTCCAGCGGTTCAAGAGCGTCGCTGTTTTAAGCTCGACGTGCCACGACAGGTACTGCAGCGAAAGCTGACACAAAAGAGGCAGGCGCGCTAGTCACAATCAGTATCACATCTCAACCGTGGTGAACTCTAGAACCTCGGCGAGCCGCTGATCGGTTCGAGATGCGCGTGGCGGTTACGGTTCTCGGCCCAAGCCCCCCGCTCCAGGCCGTCTTGCCCGCGGATGATCGGGCGGGATCTCTCGTAGACTCTGCCGTTCCGGGCCAGACATGACGGAGCGCTACGAGCTCGGTTCCCCATCGAAATCAAGGGTATTCGCCATCGCCGGGTCTTGTATGGACGCAAACCTCTGATGGACATTGACCCTCAACTCATAACTACAGAAGCAGACGTCACTGTCCTCACGATTGGGTCTGCCCATATTACATCACCTCTTACAATCACCATACATTTATTACAACAAAAAAGCTTTGAAAATCACGGTTCTAACTAATATATTTACGAAGAAGTTGCTTTTGTTGCACCTCTTGATGGAGCTTGTTTCTCCTTGGCGGGTTTTGCCGGTGGTCGCTGCTGGTTCTTCTGATGCTCGAGGAGAGGAACCTCGGGATCTTGGCGTACCTTCGCTTGTTATGACCGTAACTGAGCTTTTCGCGTCATGGTCTTCCCGAAGAACTTCACTAGATCTATCGTCTACAAGCACATTAAGCTAAGTACTTATAGGTTCGAATATTATTAGAGTGGTTGACTCCGAGACGTACCTAGGTCAGCTTGAGTAAGTAGTTATCACAGAGTCTATGATGACTATGGTGCTGGGGAAAGGAGGCCCGGAGCAGTTCGGGTCCCCGCCAACACGCTTACACCGGCAAGACCGGCCACCGGTTTAAGAGCCTCACTGGTCTTGTGGTCTATCGGTGATGATACCTAGGCTTATATGTCCACCAGAGTACCGCGTCCAGATAAGACCTAAGACCCGGCGATAGCGAAGACCCTTAGTTTCGATAGGGAAGCAAGCTGGCAGCGCTCCTTCATGTCTGACCCGGAACAGAAGGGTCCCAAGGTCTATAAGATGGAAGTGCACCCTTAAATAAATGTTATTTTATGGCCTATCAGTGACGGCATCTCCGGGGCCCGAGCCTCGGAGTGTCAGGGGGGCCACTTGTGGCACTCCCTTAGTACCCCAAGGAAGGGATCGCATCTTGACGCGATGTCGGGGCTCAACACTGCGTTTGCATGTTGCTTAGCTGATCCCAGAAGTATACGCCCATGTGAGTTCATGTCTGCCACCCATTTCTCCTCCACCCACTCTCTTGCATTCACTCTCCTGCACCCACTCTACCTCTGGCCATCCAAGACGCCGTCCATCGTGGCGACCTCACTCCTCCTCTGGTCACCCAAGAGACGCCGTCCATTGCGGCAACCTCACTCCTCCTCTGGTCACCCAAGAGACGCCGTTCATCCTTGCAACCTCACTTCCCCTGTCGTCGTTCATGATGCTGTCTATTGTGGCGACCTCCTGCGAACGGCGACACCCTGGAGGTCTACCAGGAGCAGGTTGGCGGACGCTAGGGGATCCATTGTAAAAGGACGGTCGATTGACACCGGTCAAGTACCAGGCGGGCTCGACGTCCACAGGTTTTGGGGCTCATCAGAGACGCTGTCCATCGTGGCGGTCTCACTCCTGCAGATGGCGATACCCTGGAGGTCTACCAGGAGCAGGTTAGCGGGCGCTAGGGAATACAAAGGGACGGTCGATTAACACCGGCCAAGTGCCAGGCGGGCGCCGGGGGGTACAAAGGGACGGTTGATTGACATCGGTCAAGTGCCAGGTGAGCTCGGCGTCTACAGGTTTTGGGGCTCATCAGACGCTACACATCGCGGCGTGCCAAGAGAGGTCGATGCCCAGCTACCGACACCTGACGAAACTCAGAATCAAGAAGCGGACTACTCACAGGACGAGATTGATGTGTGGCTGGCTTAAGAAACCGCTGATAGGCCATTAATTAGCATTGGTTCAAGGGTGCACTACTTATAGACCTTGAGGCCCTTCTGTTCCGGGTCAGACATGACGGAGCGCTGCCAGCTCGCTTCCCTATCGAAACCAAGGGTCTTCGCCATCGCCGGGTCTCGTATGGAGGCACTAATCTGGTGGACATGCAAGCCTGGGCATCATCACCGATAGACCACGAAACCATGACATCAGCATCTCGTCGACACATCACGACCATCTAATGTGCGAGGGCATCGAGGCCGCGAGGATCACCAGGTGAGAGCGCCGTTTATTGCTATAACGACCGTGTGTACCCGTCGGAGTGACCACTGCTTCATCACCTCGGCCTTTGCCGGCCGGCACTCAGTAATCTTCACCACGACTGATGACCTCTTTCACGGTAGGGCGGATCAGGATAGTCTAGACATGTCAGTCAGTAAGATGCGGTGCTGCAGTAGAAAAATGGGACACTCACGTGTTCGAACTGAGCGGTGTAGGAGCCCTTCTTGTCGCACAGGGGAGGGTAGGCCTCGACGATGCCGTTGGTGACGAGGTTGTTCAGCTGAGGGTCATGTTAGCAGGGACGTGGCACGGCAGGGCAGAGCCCAACTTACGCCGAGCAGATACTTCTCCTGGCCCAGGCGGTCCAGGTATCGCCTGCAGAACGGCAGGGTGCCGAAGTTCTTGTTGATGACGTTGAGCAGCTTCTTGGCCGAGTCGAGGCGCAGGGGCGCCGACGAGTCGCCGCGCCTCGCGTAGTGCGACACCTCCATGTCGTCGCGGACGTATCCGTTGCCCGTGCTGCCAAAGGTCTCGACGGCGAAGACGTCGCCCTCCTCCATCTTGGTCGTGTCGTTGCTCTTGACGATGGGCACGCTCTTGGTGCCATGGATGCTCCACCGCTCGATCGTGTGGCCGTTGAGGTTGCGGATCGACTTTATAGGGTACGTCGTGCCGTTGATCTCGCATTCGTACGACTCCATGACCTCCTGGATGGCGCCGCCGATGTCGCCCACCCGCACGTCGATGCCGGCCTCCCGCACGCCGGCGTTGGTGGCGTCCTTGACGGCCGCCAGCAGGTTGTCGTACTTGGGCTCGAAGGCCATGGTAAATGCGCTGTCGACAATGCGTCCGTTGACGTGGACGCCAAAGTCGACCTTCATCACGTCCTCCTGCGCCAGGACCATCTTGTTGCCCGCGTTGGGGGTGTAATGCGCCGCGCAGTGGTTCAGGCTGAGGCCGGTGGGGAAGCCCATGCCGCCCTTGAGCGCGTCGCCCTCCTCGAGGCCCCAGTGGCCCGTCAGCGCCCGCACGCCATCCTCGATGCCCTCGGCGATTTCCGTCAGGGTCTGGCCGGGCTTGATGTTCTTCTGCGCCCACTGGCGGACCTGGCGGTGGATCTCGGCGGCCTCGCGGTAGTCTGTCAGGAAGTCGTTGTTGAGGTTGTCGAGGTGCCTCTTCTCCTCGTCGGTGGTTCTGTAGCGGTTCTCGTCCTTGTACTCGACCTCCTCGCCCACGGGGTAGGGCTTGCCGGTGAAGAGCTGCGAGACCTTGACGCGCGGCGGGTCGGACTGGACGGTGGGGTTCTTCTTCTTCTTCTTCTTCTTTTTGTTCTTCTTCTTCTTCTTCGCGGCGCCCTCTCCGCCGGCGGCGGCGGCGTCACCCTCGTCCTCGGAGTCGTCGCTCTCCTGGTCGGCGGCGTCACCGTTGGGCTCCGGCTTGCCGTTTGGCGGGGCGGCTTCTCCCACTGGACAGCTTGTCAGCGCGAGCGCGAGCCGGGAGAGCCGAGCGGCAAGCTGGGCAGACAATACCTTTGAGCTCCTTCAGAGCTTCGGTGGGTGCTTGAGCAGCCATGCTGGCTGGGGGAATGGTGTCGGTTGGGGCGGTCGTGAGGAACCTTGTGGGATGAGGTTCGAGTGCATCCGTGGGAGAGATTTTGGATCCCCACCTTCCTGACCTCTTCTTCTTCCTGCCAGCCAAGGCTTTTAGTTAGCGATGCGGCAAACTCGAGACGGGGCGGGGCCAAGGTCGTAGCGCTAGCAAAAGATTGGGCGCGGGGCAAGCCCCGTTATCCGCTTCTACCCGTGCCGTACTGGATAAGTGGGATCCATCTAGTGAATATGAGCTGTTAACGAGGGGAAGATGCAGATGCTCACAATGTGCATCCAAGGAAGGGCAACATTGACGCCGAGCTGGTATCTATCTGAGTAACTTGGGATCAATTTCGGAGAGGAAGTCTTTTATTGAAGTGTAGTTGTAGGTTGTACAAATCTTTGCCAAGACCAAGCCAGGATTGATTCTCAGGTGTCTTCAATATGGCTGGTCTCGTAGAGCCACTCCAAACCATCCTCCCCCATGGCTGTATGAAGAAAAAAAACACAATGGTGGAAACATCGAGTGAATCTAAATCTGAGCTCTAGCATTGATCTTCCCGCCTGATAGCGTTGTATTACCACTACTATAAGCAGGTCATCATCGACCCAAGCTCCAACATACCTAATAATAGCTTGTATGTGGTACTCTTCAATTTCACTGAAAGCCATCACTCATGCAAGGTATCACCGACAGGTTCATGACCTCAAATTAGCATTGAAACCGATGTCCAAGACCATCGTACTATATTCAGGTTCATACTATTCATGATGCCATCAATCTACCCTGCCTTGCTCCTGCAGGCCGAGCTCCCTTGAGAGAACCCATTTGATTAAAAATCTGTAAGAAAAAAACAAAGTCATACTCCGACCCACGCCGCCGCCAGGGGCGTTTCCCAAGTGAGAGTCATTTCATTCAAAAATAATCAAAACATCGCCGCGGCGGCATGACTCAAGAAGACTTGGGCTTCGAGCCCGTGACGTCCTCGACGAGCCCCCGCCACAGGTCCCGCAGCATGCCCGGCTCGCGGGCCACGGGCTTCTCCTCGTGCGCGAAGCGGAGCTCGACGCCGTCGACGCCCATGCCCTCGACCTCCGTCATGGCCGAGGCCGGCAGGACGTCGCCCGGGTTGGCGGCGACGACGGAGATTGTCGGCGCCGCGAGCGGGGCGTCGGCCGTCTCCGGGACGGCGTGGCGGGTCGCGAAGCTGTCGGGCAGCAGGGGCATGCGGATGCTCGCGACGTCGGCGAGGACTTCCTCTAGGGTGGGGAGGACGGGGATGGCAGCCGAGGGAGCGGGTGAGGTTGTGGTGAAGGTCTGCATCAAGGGCCGGGCATGCGAGGGCGAAGGCTTGGGCTGGGGCGTCGGGCGGTGGGTGGTTGTGATGCCGCGGGCGTGGGACTGGATGTTGGTGTTAGTCGGGGTGTACTGTAATGGGCATTCATCAAGCGTGGATAGACTTACATCAGACTCGGTGTTGGACTTCTTCAGCAGCTCGGCGTACTTGGGCATGAGGACGGAGCCGTGGGCATGGTTGATGGAGTGGGCGCTCGTGGTGGCCGTGTTGATGGAGCGGGCGAGCTTGGTGGCGGGAGCGGTGACACGAGACATGATGGCGGTGATGATACTTCGAGGTGGTGCGATTGCTTCTTTGGGGTTGTGGTTGTTGAAGAAAATGCACCGAAGATCGGCAGGCACACGAGAGTGAGGGGAAGTGGCACTTATATCGAGAGGGCGGACGACAGGGCGGATGTCCGGTTGACTGACAGGCCAGACGTGGTCGTACTCGTGCAACCTGAGGGGCGCGGTGTCGAGTCTCGGGAAGGGGCGTGATGGGACGGATGTTGCAGCGAGATTGTGAGGGGAAATGGCCAATCAGCGGATGGATTGGGGTGTGGCAGACGATGGTGTGTGGTGATCTGGGAGAAGCTGAAATTGGGGGTTCCGATGAGACGTGCGGTGTCGAAGAATGCAGAGGAGGGGAGAGGAGAGAGAGGCTTGTTTTCTATGTATGGCCTGGTGTACGGTACAAGGAGCGAGGCGTGACTAGAGTGATAAGCCGCCGTTTCCGGGGGACCCCTGATATCAACAAGATTTGATGGAGATGAGATGATTGAGGCTGGACTGGATTCAAACAAACAAGTGGCAGGGCTGTGTCATTGTCTGGCGCTATCTCCACGGGCGAGCCAGAGCTTAAATACTGCGGCCCAGCCCTGCCTCTTACATTGCTTTGTCAACATTGATCAGTAGAGGATTTACTTTATGAGGAAGCCCACGGAGTTGCCGTCTTCACAATGCATCAGTGTTGTAGATAGTAGATGGCATCTTCGGATTCCGGCAACCGTACCTTCTGTAGCTGGTCAGCAGAAGGAGCGAGGCCGGTGATTGACCAAAACGTTGAGGAGCTTGGACCATTCGGAAGCGGGGACTGTGTGGGTCCGGGAGGGAACCGGCGAGCCGGCACCTGGAGCGGTCTGCACCAGTCGGGCTTAGCGTCATGCCCACGCCGCTTCCTGAGCTCCACTCATCCTCATCCATCAGACCAACAGACTGGCAGCAGCTCTGGTCGAGGTGGTGTTCTCCTGCTGCACTCATCAACTCTTTTACATACAAGTATTGTACTTCATTCGTCCATGATTGCTTTCACCGCTCCTCGTGCTTCGCCGGAAGCTACCCTGCACAAGGTCAGGAGGGGAGGTGACCTTTGGCGATCGGAGGCGGGGCCGGCAGTCAAGCCTTGGACGCCCCCGTTCCCCGGGAATGCTCAGGGGCGGAATTCGTTGAGAGCCCTCTCACTCTCCCGCCTGGATGGGCATGACAGGACTGACGTGGACGCGGTGGGCCCCTCCAGCTCCCTCGAGGCGATGGAGGGTGGGAACCGAATGGGGAACCCTGAACACTCATCAATGCGCACGGCGACTGCGCGACGCGATGACTCGTCCGCGAATCCCGTCTCCGCCCCAGCCCATCGGGGTTTCCCCGTCTCGCCCAGTCTCTCAGAAACGCGGGCGACGGCCGATGGCGGATCTGAGGAGACTTCACTCTCGTCTCAGCTGATCTCCGCTGGGCATGTTGTCGGAGGAAGTCCGGGATGTCTCGTGTTCCCTATTTGGACATGCTCTGCACCGCCTCGCCTTTTCGTATCGGATGAGGCTCAGGGGAACAAGTCTGAAGATGAGCACCCTCGTTGCCTAGTCATCTCATCGTGTCTCTTCCTAGGCCGTAGGCACCGCCCACTAATCCAGGGGAAATTGTTCTAGGCCAGCCACTACCTATTTTTGGGCGGCTTGTCTCAATCCCCTACCTCGCCTCACTAGACCCTTGTTTTGCCTGGGCGGTGATCATCTTGGCACAGACACAAGCATTCACCCAAACACGAGACAGATCGCGAGGGATGCACCGCTCATCACCCCAATATCCAAGGGTATCATATTTTGGTCCTTTGTTTCGTTCTACAGTTATTTCCCTGCTCCCGCTGCCCCTACCGGATCACCTGCGTCCCCTCGGCGGGCTCCAGCACGCGCCACTCGCAGTCGATGGGCTTCGGGTTCGCGTCCTTGAGCGTCTTGATGATGCGGGCCGCGATCTCCTCAAAGTTCTCCGTCGCCAGGGCCAGGATCGTCGGCCCCGCGCCCGACAGACACACGCCCAGGAACCCGGCCTGCGTGCCCGGCGACATGGAGTCGACCACCTCCGCCAGCCCCGGGATCAGCGTCTGCCGGTACGGCTGGTGCACCTTGTCCTGCATCGCGAGGTGTATGAGCTCCGGGTCCGGGGGCGAGGTGCCCAGCGCCACGGGCAGCAGGGCGATGCGCTGCATGTTGAACGTCTGTCATGTATGTTAGAAGTGCTCGTGACGACGACAGACGTGCCATGCACACAGGGGGCAAGAAAGACTCACCACGTCAGGCCGCGTGTAGTGCGGCGGCAGCACCTCGCGCGCGAGGTGCGTCGGGACCTGGAAGTTGGGGATGATGGCGATGGCCTTGATCTCCTTGGCCCAGGGGAACTTGATGTGGTGGCCGATGCCGTGGGGCGGGGCCGGGGGCGTCTCGCCCGTGTCGACGCCGCCGGCCGGGGCGGGCAGGACCTCGGACAGGGGAATCTCGATGCGCTGGACGTCCTCGGGCTTGAGGGGGCGCAGGTAGGTGCCGACGAAGCCGCCGTAGAGGGAGGCGCCGACGTTGTCCGGGTGGCGCTCGATCATGAGGCAGAAGTCGAAGAGGCGGTCGAGGGTGAGGTGGTGCAGGCCGCCGACCTCCTTGCCGAGCATGACGCCGGCGACGACGGCGGAGCCGGAGCTGCCGAGGCCGCGGCCGAGGGGGATCGGGTTCTTGATGTGCACGTGCGTCTCGACGGGGAACATGCGCTGGCCGTGGCAGCGGAGCACGTAGAGGGCGACGCGGGTGATGAGGTTGACCGAGGGGTCGAGGCTGATGTCGGGGCTGCCCTGGCCCTGGCCCTCGTAGGTTATCCGGCAGTTGAGGGGCTCCTCGGAGGACTGTTTCGAGCGGTCGATGGTGACATGGAGCTCGAGGTAGATGGACAGGGCGAGGCCGATGACATCGAAGCCGGGGCCGATGTTGGCCGACGACGAGGGCGTCTTGATCACGAAGGTCTCCATGGTGAGTGTGAGGGGATGAGACAGCGAGTCAATTGTTGGCAGCAGCCCCTGGGCAACAAGACGACTGGTCGGAGTTGGCTGGCGAGTGCCCCTTTGGTTGTTACCGGCCGAGTGACAGGGGAATGAGAGCAAAACGGGTGAGGCTTTGACTGAACCTGAACATGAACTGTGTGTGACTCGACTCGGAAAATTGGGGTGCGCCGGTGATCGGATGTTCTGCCGCTGTGGGGGTCAAGACGACATATGATTGGTGGGTATCTACAGATTCACTTGCGTCTGAGTGGCAATGACACAGCGGGTACCGTGTTGAGTACCCTTTCAACTTGCTCTTAAGAGACTGCCAGTGGACAGGAAGCTATGGTCCGTTGGTATGATGAGAGTCAAGTGTGTACCTTTGAGGTTATGGAGTATGGTTCACAACATGGGAGATCAGTGGCACAGTTACAACGTCAGGGCTCGGCCAGGAAGCCTTCATTCAGTAGGTCTGCCTACCTAGTTGCATCTGGCCTGGAACTGGCAAATAATACCTCACTCTTGAGTCTTGGAATTGAGCCAAATTGACCCCCATCTCCTTTGACAGATGTCCTTCAGGGTCCATCGCGGAAAAAAATGTCAAGAACCCCATTCTTCGAGTTCAAGGTTGTGCCCTCAGACCCCAAAACGACGTAACCATGTCGTCATGGCAGCCCCATGAAGCCCAGTCCAGTCCCTGAAGCGACCTCCACCAGGCCCGTTCAGGCCCCCCAAGCCCCTTGGCCCCTCCCCCATCCACTCCCTGTACTTTTTCCTGCGCGGGCGGGGAGGTGACCAACCCGCCCTGCCGCCCTTCCATTTCAGGGTCCTTCGCCCGCCCGGACCAATTCCTCCTCCCTCAAAGCCGATCAAGCAAATCCCATCTCCCGTGCTACCGCACTTCTCAATTTCGACCTTGTATCACACAAATTCTGTCCCAGACAACGGTAGAATGGGATGACTTGGCCACGCACTCGACCACCACACGCATCCCTCCGCCCGACTTTCCCATCGGCATCACCAACGTACGGCCCATCTCCCGTGTCACATTCGGCGACGACAGACTTGTCCGATCGCCGCCTCCGCCGCGGTTCCCACTCGGACTCGGCAATCGATGGTTTCGTCTGAGATCGACCGACCCCCGCCCGGCTGGCGACAGACATCGACACCACCGCCGCCCACCGCGCGGCAGCGCCCGTACTCACCATCGCCCTCACGACGCTCTGAGTACGCCCATCGCCAATGCGGTTGCCTTCGACCGCCAGCTCCCACTCCGACCAGGGTCCCGCAGCGCTCGCGGCCCCTCATCAGCAAGTTGCAACCGTGGCCGCCGCGCCAGATGCCGGCCAGGAAACGCTGTCCGAGGCATCCCCGCGGAGCCGTGGGAGTCGAGGCTCGGGAGCATCCCTTGCACAGCTGACCGCTGAAAGCCTGCAAAAGGTGCGGACCCGCCTGGCTACTCTCTCAGCCTTCTTATCAGGCAACGCCCCCTAACATCCGCACAGATCCACCACGATGCCTTTGAGCTGCTTCGCTTCTCGCAGGCCTTTCCCAGGGGGTCGACGTCCCATTCCGACCACAGCCAGGGCGACCAGGCCTCATCCATCGCGACGTTAGACTCAGCGAGTCGGAACGCTCTTCTGGCCATGGCAAAATCTTCCGACGGCATAGCCATGGAGCTCAGACACATGACCGCCATCGCGGCACAGGCGGACGCATCGGAGATGGGGAAGCACCCGAAGAATACAGGAGAAATGCTACCGCCGCCCGCACGGCGGTCAAGGAAACACCACGAACCCAGCGATGCCGAGCCCGGGCCGTCACAGTCAAGACGCAGACGGGTAAATCTCCCCAGACCAATGTCCATTCCCCAGAGACCGATCCACGCAGGACTCTTCCATCCTTCCCATCTAGCACACACCCCTATGCTTGTCCCTCACAGCTCGAAGCAGACCCTGTTAACCATCCGCAGAAAAGCAACGTACCGCGCCCCATGTGCCACCAGTGCCACCGCGTAGAGACGCCGCAATGGCGTCCCGGCCCAAATGGCCCGGAGACACTGTGCAACGTGTGCGGGCTCATCTACGCCAAGAGGCAGAACAAGGTGAAAGCGGCAGGGGCATCCACCGCGTCCTGGCCATCGTGAGGTCGAGATGGACGCACCAATCGAGATGGATACACCACAGCAGGTATGGACAGTTTGCTCCGCGGGACAGAAAGAGAGCAAAAGCTTTGAGCGCGGTCGGTTATATACATGACGATACCCCTTTTCTTTTGTACACGAGGCGCACCGGGGATATGGGCTGGCATATGAGGGCAACAGCGTCTGCATCTTTTCATTTTTATTTTTTCAAGGATGGCCCGAGGGGTTTCATTCGTGTAGGAGAGAGAGCATAAGTAGCGATGGTCATCGAGCCACAGAAGCGCAGGATGGTATGAGATCGCCTGGTGTAAGGAGCGGCACAAAATCGCAATGTACTTCTACACAGCCATCCACTGTTTTTGACCCGTGTTCGTGTTGACCACGGACTCTGCATGATACGGTGTAGTCTCCTGAGGAAGTTCAACACTTGAGGGGAGCTGGGCTCCTCCTCACTACAAGTCGACAGGGACACAACGAATCCATGCTCGCTTGCCACAGGAGCACCATCGATACCAATACCTGAATGCTAAGTCTGAACGCATCACACTCTGAATACTCGTGTTGAGATCTGTGACTCTCCATGTCACTAACTAGAAAGAATCCGTGGCAAAATCGAACACTCCTACTGCCAGTTCAATGTGTAGATGTCATCATGGTGTATTAGCTACGTGATCGTGATTCAAAACGCCCGTATGAATGCCCCCGTGTCATATCATCGTATATCATCACCCCTTGATCCCTTTACGGGCAGTCCGGTTGTATCCATCAATCCTCAGGGTATATGCACCTCCCACCGTCCTAACCAGCGCACCACGAATCGTCTCGTGACAATCCCATCCCCACCTCCACCTCCTCATCCCCTCCTCGGCTCAGCAGCCGGATGCTTCCTCCTCTCCCTACTCGCAGAAAGCAGCCCGCAGACATTACACAGCGTGCCCGGCCCCTCCGGCCCATTCCGCCACCTCGGCGTGTCCTCGGTGCCGCAGCGCCGGCACCCGATGGTCGCGACGTTGGCCTGTGCGGACAGCAGGTCAGACTCCCTTCCTCTCGTGACTCCTGCTGCATGGGTGCATGCGTACCTTCTGCCGCTTGTGCGGCGCGTCGTGGTCCGTCGTCGCCCTGCGCAGCTTGTGGCGCTGGAAGCCCCTGGCGTCGGAGACGCCGGTGCTCAGGGTCCGCATGGAGAGCATCGAGGCGTCGATGTCGGGGAGAGGCGTGGAGGGGTCGTTGACGGCTGCGTCGTCGGCGGCCATGGCGCCGGGTGCGGGGTCCAGTGCGCCCGACGTCGAGGGGCTTCGCAGGTCCGAGGGGCAGGAGGACATCTAATCAGAGAAGCCGAGACGTCAGCGTCAAGCTCGTGTCTCTGGAGGAGATTGAGGCGCGCGGGTAAGTAGGCACGAAGCGGCCACGGAGAGAGGACCTCGACCCGAGCGTTGCCGCCGGTCTGGGCGCACCTTTCTCAGAGGCCGGGCGCCGGCGGGACGGGGCGCGGAAGCGGTGGTCGAGGGCGCCCGGGACACGGACGAGCGCGTGCCCTCGGTGCCCGGCTGGCCCGCGAGCGAGGCGTCGTCGCGGTCGTTGTCGGCCTGCCTGCTCGACCCGATTAGGGGCAGCGAGCCGTACATGATCTTACCGCTGCTCGGCCGGGACGTGGGCGGCGGCGAGGTGCCTCGCGGCACGTGGGAGGTGCGGGTCGACATGCGGTGGTCAGGTCAGGCCTTCGGGGTGAGGCGGCGACGAGGTAGCAGGAAAGGTCATGGGCCCCTCACGTCGAATGGGATTAGGTGTCTCGGAATGCGTTATGGATAGTAGCATGGAGGCCTGGTGATGGTAGAGCGACGCTGTTGCATATCGCTGTACTTGGACTAATACGTAGATAGAGAGAGAGAGGAGACGACAAGGATGCAGTGCAGGTGTTCTGGAGCAAACATGTCGGATGCTGGGCCTCGGGTACCGAACAAGACCAAAACACCCCTCACGCTCAATGCCTCATCATGACAGCATCGCCGCGTGTGCCGGCATGCAGGTGACAAATGCCCATATGATTCCGAGATGTCAACTGCCGGTGTCACATTGGTCCTCCCATCGCTTAACCTTTGGGTGTTTGTCGCACGAGGATAGGGGGATGGGATGGGGAACTTGAGGTGATCCGACGTGGACCCTGAAATCCCATGGGGAAAATGACGTTACTAATGACGTCGCTCGCTGGAAAATTAGACAGCACCTTCGATGAACCGCCCAGTCTTTCGCGCTTCTCGTTCCCGTCCAAAACCCCGCTTCCATTTACCCTTGAACGCCATGTGTATATCCATATCCATATCATGGCCTCTTGATGGCTGCCCTGTAGCCTGTGTAAACACCCATGCCTCGCTCGTGGAAACCATGTCTCTTCAGACGGCCAAGTCGTAAAAGAACCCCACGCTCTAGATGTCTTACGATGCCCGGCTGCGCCTTGTTTAGATGGAATCAAACAACCCCCCAAAAAGTCACTGACACGCTTCCCCACTATCAACCCTTGCGCGTCAGCTTCCTCTCCTCCAAGATGCGGTTCAACTCCTTCAGCTTGACCGGCTTGGTGAGGAACAGCTCGATCCCGCTCGCGAAGGCTTCCTGCTGCGCTGCCTCGGATGCTATGCCCGTCAATGCGAATATCTGACACGCTGGGATGTGTTGCTCGCGCTCATATGATCGAATCCGCCGCGCCGACTCGAAACCGTCCATAACTGGCATCGATATGTCCATGAAAATGCACTTGTACCGCCCGCCGGCTGCTCGCACCGCGTCGAACGCCTTCTGGCCGTCCGTCGCTGTATCAAACGTCTGGCCCAGTTTCTTCATGTGGTGGCTGATCATCTTGAGGTTGACAGGGTTGTCATCCACAAGAAGGAAGTCGGCCGCCCTAGGCGTCGGCGTTCCCGATGATCCGCTACCCCCCTCGTTGAGGCCTGGCGATCTCGCAGGTGTCGCCGTTCGCAAGGGCAGCTCCACGTTCCGGTCGTCACCTGGCCCGTCGAACCGATCTTGCGCCTCTTGGGTCTCTGGGACCGCAACTGACTCCTCGTCTTCCATGGGCGTCAGGGCCATCCTCGGTGCTTCTTCTTGGGAACGATCTAGATCCGGCGTTGCCACATTGGGTGTGCCTGGCGTCCCCGTAGCGAACCTGTCACTGCTTGCGCCGGACAAGGTCGACGAGACGCATTTGCTCGAGCGAGAATTCGTCCAACGTCGGAAGCTCAGCAGCAGGATCTTGGCTAGCTTGCGAGGCCCAACCCTACGATTTCATGTCAGTAGGCAACATCGACTTGCCAAAGTGAATAGGAACCTACGGCTGAGAAATAAACTCGAGCACTCCCGTCTTGCGGTTGAACGCGGGTGAAGTGGCCAGGCGACGGGCCACCAGGGGGTCACTGCAGACAACGATGATGGGTACGGAGGAGTTGCTGCCTCTGACACTGAACGCTCGGTTCAGATTTGATGTGTCGCACAGGACAAAGTCGGGCAAGTATTCGCTCTCCTGCCCGCTCGTGATGACATGTAACCGTAGCCAGTCACGGCAGAGATTCACCATGAGCTCTTCCTGGTCGAAGAACGTCTCCCTCGGGTGCTTGCCCTCGCGGTCGCCGGCCTGCATTTCGAAGCCCACCAACCGGACCCGAAGCCCCTGGAGCTCGCTGATCTGCGCTTCAAACTCGTCCATGCCCTCCTCACTCTCTGTAGCGGGAGGTGCTCGATGGACTTGATGCAGCGGCAGCTTGACGGTCACTGTCGTGCCCCGCTGCACCTGACTTTGCACTTGTACAGATCCCCCGAGACTGGTGACGATGCGTTTGACAAGACTGAGACCGAGGCCGGCCCCCGCGGCGAGGGAATCTTCCTGAGAGAAGGGCGAAAATAGTCGATGCTGTATGTAATCTGCGCTAATACCGCGTCCCGAGTCCACCACAGTCAGCTGTATGTGGTGCGGATGCCTGTGGGCAGAAGCATGTTGACTGAGGCACACCTTGATGAATCCGCTGTTGGTGTACTTGAGAGAGTTGCCAAGGATGTTCATCACAATGCGCCGGAGTGCCCCTGCTTGCGTACGGAAAAGCCAGGAATCCTGGGCATCCATGTCCAAGCCGATAGTAACGTCACCGAGCATAATGTGAACGCCACCCGACTTCGTCTGCCCAGTGATGATATTCTCAATGGCCTGCATCGTATCCAAACGCCGTACTGCATCGCCGTCGCCGGACTCAGGCTGCTGCAAAGCGCCAAGCTGGGCGATGGAGAGTTTCTGGAAGTTGAAGCCCGCGCATAGGCTTTCCACCACCTCTTCCGTTAAGACGCTGATGTCAACGTCCGACGTGATGCTCATCATGCCAGTCTCAATCGAGCCCGTTCGTGCGACCCGGGGCCTTGAGCCATTCGGTCCATCCTGGACCATTCGTTTTCTTCCAGACGGCTTGAAGCTGTTGATCTTACTCCAGTCTAGAAGATGATCAATCGTGTCCAGAAGCGTACGACCGCAAGTCTCGACCGAATGAAGGACATCGCCTTGGAACGCGTCTAGTGCCGTGTCCTGGAGGAGCTCCACGCCCAACACAACGCCGTGCAAAGGAGATCGCAGCTCGTGGGACAGTGAACTGAGCAGGTCTGATTTGACCTTGTCGACAGAAAGGGCTTTGACGCGAGCGACCTCGCTCATGATGACCGATCCAAAGGCCCGCAAATAGCTCAACTCTCCTTCCACAGTAAAGAAGCGAGTCGGTGTCTGGGTGTATACGAATCCTCCCGCAAACCAGCGTTCTCTCTGTGCGTCCCAAACAGGGACCAGAACTACGCTGCGTGCTCCCGGGAACATGGCTGCTAATATCTTGCCCTCATTCTGCCTCGAGAATCGTCGCTTCAAGCTTTCTCTGAGGTTCCGCCGAGTCTGTGGTACTTGGCGGTCGGACGGGCTGTTTGAGAGTGGTGGCACATAGCCATGCATAAGCTCTGAGACGTTAGGAGGCACGGCATCATCGCCTGAGAAATCGCTCGATTGTAGGGACCCGTTGTCGTCGAAGTTAAAGATCTTGCCGGCTGGATACCGGCGCAAAAGCTTAGCCAGCAGCTTTTCTGGGACACTGACGTGACTTTGTTGACCACTTTTGCCGTCGACGCTTGATGATGCCGACGTTGAGAAACCTAGGACCTGACAAAGGGTATCTTGCCTAGACTCATCCTGACTGTCTGATCGAGATGATCGAGATCCATCGCCATCGCTGGAAGAAGAAGATGAGGACGACGATGTAGGGTTGTGGGCGGTTGCTTTGGCCGATGCAAGGCCTCCAAACGAGGCGATGCTCGCGTCGAGGAAGAGTACCCCTTCGACCTCGACGGACTCTCTGATAATATTGGATGCTTTAGCGAATACGTGCTCCAGGTCACCCAGATGGGAAGGTTTGGGTTTCGTGAGAGTAGCTTCGATTGTATTGGGATGGTCGACAGCTTCAGAAGAGGTTGGCGCCTCAGGAGACGGCAAAGAGTCCTGCGCCTGGGATAACGGGTCTTGAGAAGCACCCGAAATGTCGTTCGGCGACTTCGCTTCATCGGAATCAACATTGTGCTGCTGTTGATTCTGGTTCAGATTGCCCTCGCCGGATGGGTGAGAGTCATATGATTGGGTGTTGGCTTCTTGGTGCCAGCCCGACACGGTCGTTTTGCCTTCGACGAAGCTACCCAGCCCTCGAACCATTCGATCAGCCCGTCTGTAGCCAGCGGCAGAGCGTGATGCTTCGAAGCGGGACATGATGACAGTCGACAAGTCCTGCATCAGACAAACAGCTACGCTATCCAAGTCGTCGCGAGGTTTGTCGTCGATGACGCAGACAACACCAATGTCGATGCCCCGCCTCGTCCTGATGGGAACAGCGGCATAAAAACGGCCACCCACCGGATCTTGGCAGTAGAGCGAGTCCGCCGTCTGCGGCAGTTGGGTCATGTCGGGAATGATGGTGACTGGTAGATTGGCAAGGCGGTGTGCGTGTGCACCCTCGTCCCCCGAAACGCGACCAATCTTGGGATCCACGAGCACCCTCGAGCAAACACCGGCAGGCCGAGGAAGAGCGGTGCCAGATAAGCACAATTCAGGCTGAGCCATCTCGGACGCACTCAGGCAGGGCGTCAGAGGTAAGGTCGGGGTAGCCTCAGCCAAGACATATTGGAACTTCCGATCGAAGAGAGAGATGAGTGCGCGCTTGACGTTGAGACGGAGGGCGGCGAGCTGGGCGTATGCGATCAGGGCAGGATCGGGAGAGGACGTGAGGTTTTCGGGCGGCACGGGCTGTTCAGAGCTGTGACGGATGGTCCTGCCGATGAGCAGCGAGTCGTACCTGAAGAGGTCGGTGTCAGAAGGCCGCGCATGAAGGGGGGGTAAGAGGCAAGAGCCAAATACTTGAACGTCTCGCGCTCCCGAACCTCCTCAGTGACCTCCCTGAAGGAGTGATGTGAGGAAGCCATGGGCACCAAGGTTGGGCATGAGCCCTTTGGTGATCAAGCGGCGACGGTGAGCGTAGCACTCAGATCTCCAAGCAGTCTAGCAAATCTAGGGCAGGTCGGGTCGAGCTGTGCGGTCGCGAAGGCATTCAGATTTGGCAGCCGCTGTAAATGTCGGTAGGCAGATAGATGTGCGGTCCAGAGTGCGGACTCGTGGCGAAATCAAAAGTTGGACTCTGGCCAGGCCAAGTCGGTTCCCTTCGATATGGTAGCCCCCACCTGGCGAGCCTGGCTGGATGGGGCGATTGTTAAACCGCGCGAAAAGGACGGCATTCTGAAAATATCGAGCAGGGTCCTAGTCTACGCACCGAGATTTGCTAGTCATCGATCGATGGCCAGCGATCGCCTGTGGCCCTTGGGGGAGCGGGCAGGGGCCGGGGACAAGCGCCTGCCACTTGCACAAGTAATGACGACACCCTGACGCAACTTTCGTCCTACCTTTTGGTTATGCAACCCGAATCCAGGGTTCCTTACGCTAAGATTCCTTCTCAGGACTTCTTTTGACTCTCATTCTGGTCCTCAGTCACGTTTGTCGGCATCGCCAAGGGTCCACGTTCTGTTCTGAAAGTGACAGTCGCGCTTTGTCGGTCTCGATCCCCATCGACCCCCGGGGCCTCGGATGGGCCTGGATGACTGGACCCACAGATGTCTCATTGGTGATTTACACGCTGAAGTGGGTTCGCGATCTGCGGTCCGTCAGTCATCCCGCGGGGATCTTCACGACAGGCTGGCCGTCAACGACTCGCCTCATCACGTTCGAGATGCAGAAACCGTCATTCAGGCTCTCAATTTATTGCGCCATCTTAGACTAACTACACCCCAGTTGCGACTGTGGACATGACTTGGACATCCCAGTCCAGCCGTCATTGACCACAGCGACATGCGTGTTTCGTTTTGTAGTCATGCACAGGAAATGTGATAGAGCTGGTGCCTCCTCTGAGAGGTGGCATTCCCCTCCTCCACCGTCCGACGGGTTGGCAAGCAGCCCCGTGAAAGCCGAGATCATAGATGAGGGCCAGCGACGAAACGGAGCGGTGGAACTTCCCTTCTAAACTCCCATGCGTGCCACCCGGCACATCTTGCACCAAGCCGATCCTCCAAACCCTCGAGCCGCTGCTCGTCCCAAGCTAAAGGGGAGGTGGTAAAGACAGACTCCCAAGGGCGCAGGCAGCGCTCCTGCGGAGTGTCGTAGAAGTAAAGGTGTGGCTGGTCTTGTTGACCATTGCTGAAACCCTGACGCGAAATCAGAAAACACCGCCATGTTGCGAGAAAAGCGAAAAACACGAGACAGCCAACGGAAGAGTCGTAAGAAATTGAGTCCCGGCCGATCGTGGAAATCCTGGTTTTCGACGGGCGAGGATCTACCTCGTTCTCATGGAAAATCAGGTCGTTGGAAAAGGAGAGACATGAAGGCGCATGGTCGTCATCAAAACGGTATTCGAGGAGTTGTATGCGCTCAAGATATGGGCAGGGGACTGGCCTTGCGCTTCTCGACTGAAGTCAAGACCATCCTGGGAGCCTTGCGCTGGCCATCGGCCAGCTCGACTCCGGCCTTTTGCGCCGAGTTCTTGAAGACACTGGCAAAGCTCGTCTCCTTGTCCGACTCGCACCCAGACGTAGCGCTGCTGACGCTGTCGAGGCTCTGGCGAGTCTTCTGCCGGGAGCTCGGCCTATCGGATCCGATGGCGCCCCAAGAGCCAGTAGTCGACTGACGCGAAATGGCGGGAGGGCAGTCCATCTCGCCCGAGAGGCTACCCGAGCCGCTACGCCCAGATTCCGACTCGTTATCGGTGATAGGGGTGCTAGACTCCTCGGCACTCTCGGAAACCGGGCTCATGCTGCCGTTGGAACTACCAGTGCCCTTGCGCCGTTCCCTACCAGCGCGAACCAGGTTGTGAACCGCAGACCTGCGAGTGCGGAACGAAAAGTTCTTGCTGCCCTCGTGTCTGGTCGTAGGCTTGGCCTTGAGCTCATCGATGGAGGGAGGGCCCTTGGGCTGGCGGACAGGGTGCTCGCCGGCACGACCGCCGCCGGGACCGTAGCTACCGGTCAGGGGCGTCATGGGGAAGGACGAAGTGCGGGGGCCAGCTGATTTGGGCGCATCGTTGGAAAGAGCCAGTGACTCCTTGAGCTTCGGCATGGCGAGAGACACGATCTTCTTATGTCCGCGGCGGAAAGCGTTGGCTGAGGGAGGTGGGAGCGGAGTTACGTCGATGGGCGACTCGTTGCGCTTGGGAGGCGAGGTCGTGCGGAAGGGCAGAACATTGCTCTCGGCAGGGGGCGAGACTTGAACACGGGGAGCGATACCTTGCTGCGACTGCAGTCCGTACATCTGAGCAAGCTGCTGGTCGACGTAGGACTGCTGCTGAGCAGCGTTGGGATCAACGTAGTACTTGGTCTGGCCAGTAGTGGGGTCCAGGTAGGCAAAAACCTGCTGCTGCTGCTGCAGTGCCTGTTGCTGCTGCACCTGTTGCTGCTGCGCCTGCTGCTGGCCCATGATGCCGAGCATAGACTGCTGCATAGACTGAACGCGCTGCTGCTGCTGGTACATAGCGAGCTGCTGCTGCTGCATCTGCTGCTGGTTGCCAGAGAGCGAGAGATTCTGGAACTGCTGGGCGGCAGCTTGCAGGTTGTACAGTTCCTGTTGGAGAGCTCGCTGCTGCTGGGCAAGGTACATGTTGGTGGCGACAAGCTGAGCGTACATCTGAGGATCCATCTGATCCTGGTCCTCCACGCGGATCTCGGGAGGAGCGAGCACCTGCTCCATGGTGAACTGCTGCTGATCGCGCTGTTGCTGCTGCTGCTGGCTCACCATCGGGTTGTAGGTTTGTTGCTGCTGGTTGTACTTTGGCATCGCAGTCTTGGGACCGTTCTCATACGCGCCCTGGTTTTGGCCATAGACGCTGTTACGGTTGCCAGCAAAGCCCTGGGCGGTGGGAGACGGCATACCCTGGGAGGAGGTACCGAAAGAAGTAGCTGTGGCCGTCTTGGGAGCTGTTCTGAGACCCGCAAGAAGGTGAGAGCGGCTTGTCCGTGGGGTGGGAGCGCCGTTGTCCTGGGGCGCAGGGGTGCCGCCTAGGGAGAGGGGCTTCAGGTTCTGGCCCCCACGACGCGAGGCGAGGCCGGAGCCGTGCATTTGACCCAAGCCGTTGGGCTGCTGGGTGAAGTTGTTTGAGTTCATTTGAGCGAGACCGCCGGCGTCCATTGCTCAGGTGTCTGTGAAGTCTCGGGATGAGTATGTGTATCGGCTGGCCGATATGTGCTTTTCAAATCCGAGGGCCCAGCTCGAATTACTTTTAGAGGCCGGGTTGTTGCGTAAGAAAACGACTGTACAATGGTGACCAAGAGGCGGAAAGGCGGACACCAGGTCGGTGAAATTAAAAAAGGATGGTCGAGATAGAATGTGCGAGAAAGAGGACCTTATGGGCAAGGTATTACGGTCGTTCGCGTACGTGCAGCGGGATGCACAGGCTGGTTTTGCTGATGTGAGAAGTCTCGCGACGTTCCCGGTACACCTTGACGACTAGAGTCTACCTCGTACTGGGTCTGTAGGATTGTCGATAAGCTCGTCTCGAGACGGGCTGGCCAAAAAACGAGATCCAAAAGTTCCGTTAAGAGTTTGGGCACGAAAGGGCGAATGTGAGGCGGGCGGCGTGGAATGTTGAGAATGCCGAGTGTCGAGTATTAGAGATTTCGGGGTCTGAAGTACTAATGACGATGAAGTAAAGGACGGAATGACTGTTGGGGTCCGATCTGTTCGATCGCGAGGAAAGAGTCGGGTGTGGAAAGAGGGTTCGTTGGCGTTAACTGCCTACGTGCGTTCTTGGTGGGTACCTAGTCGCGGCAACTGGCGCCGACGTCAAAGGAGGACTGTTGCAAACAGTCTTTGTTGTCCGAGTGGAAGCTGCGGCTACGCAAACAAGGGACGAGGGACAAGATGTTCCTCCGTCGCGAGATAGGTAGTTGGCGGCTCTTTCCGAAAGGCAGCTGGCAAACTGGGCTCGGCAAACGTGGGCTGGGCTTGGATCCCCGACCGGAATGCGCGCGTGTGTGGTGTGGAGATTAAACGGCAAGACCGGGCCAAAAGTCGAGTTGCGGACGGAAGAAAGTCGCGTGAAGAAGAAGAGTATGAATGATTAATGATGGTGATTCTTTGGGTTTCTGTCTGAATGAGTAGTTGATTGTGAATGCTTGGTCGATGGATGAATCGTGCTGGGTGTGGTTGCTTTTGGTGACGGCTTTATGCTGGATTACAGGCGGTTCGGTCTGCTGCGGGATGCGAAGATTGGAAGGAAGCCGGCGAAGAGAGAAAGCGAAGGCAATGTCGAGCTTTGGGCTTGCTAAGCTTTTCCCTTTCTAAGAAACGACGACGACGACGAGCTTCGCGCGGACCAGTGCGGCGGGTAAGGAGGGAAGAAGGGAGAAGGAGGGGAGAGGGTTGAAGGAAGGAAAATGAAAGGCGACGAGAAGAGGCAAGGCGAGGCACTAGGAGAGGAAAAAAGGAGCAGCAGCAGGAGCAGCGGAGCATGGAAGGAGCCACACAGCTTGAGCGGTTCGAGGGCTGGCTGGCTGGGAAGACCAGGCGCGTGAGGGCCTCTGACTGGTCACAGGGATGTCGTAAGGTGGGACCAACCCAGAAATGGAGTGCAGGTCCCCTGCAACCGCCACTAGAACCGCGGTGAATTAGTGCTGCGCTGGCCCCTGTCGAGGCCCCCTGAGAGACCCCGATCCAGGGTGACAGGGAAGCGCAGTCACCAGTCAGCGACTCACGGGCCAATCACCAGCTCACAGAAGGAGATCGGCTCAGGACCACAGTGAATAGCAGTTCACGGTGGTGGGCACATCGACCTCGAGTCCCCCCAAATCCAGGACACCGAATGTGTTCTCAGCCTCCAGAGGGACATGTCTTCGTCATCCAGCTCAGATAAAACTGGAGGAGTCGGAGCACTGCCAGAAGTCAAGCCTCTCACCGTCTTTTGATTTTAACACTAGTAGATGGATGGTCCATCTTTGTGATGCAAGCAAGTCATTCGACTGGTCCTGGACTCTGTCACTATAGATGCTCGTCACATCCTGATCAGGTACCTACGCACCGGGCTCTTCAGGGAAACGGACGCTGTGGCGTGTGAGTGGCCAAAATGAATGCGAGTCATCACCTTGCTAGGCCGGCCCTCCAATCATGCCTTGCTATCCATGCCCACACACGTGCCTCGGGCCAATCACTTGCATGATTTGGCCGCCCGTGGCTTGACCGCCGATCAAACACACCAGAACCAAGATTGTCCATTCGCGTGGTCTGCTTCTCAACCAACAGATCTATCATCTGTCAACAGAGGAGCATCCCACCTCGCACAATCACTCGTCCATCATAGGGTACTGTATCTGCCACAGCTTCACTCTTTATGATTGCGTTTCTGCCTCCAGACCACCTGACTTTGGTGCTGGCAGGCCGGTGCGGTCAAGACCTGACTCAACGGCATTTACCTATTACATACTTCCTGTCCCAGTTTCATCACCGACCAGCAAATACTAGCTAATTCGAGATGTGCTAGCGGACGTCAATTTGCCATGAACGGTATGTGACGGGCACAGACAATCCGGTCCGTCTGGCAGCATTGGCGGCACGGCCGGGCAGGTATCAGTCTGGGGTACGGCGATGCCGTGGTGGAACAAATGGCACCCCCCCGTTCCAACAGTCGCTCAATCGATTTCCTTCGCGTGCCCCGGGGCAGTCGGCCGCTCCCCTGGCGCTGGCCTTGTTGTGCAGTATCTGAGACACTCCTTGATCAAGCTCACAGGGCGAGCTTGAAGAAATTATGAGCCTCACACACGAGCATTCCAGCAGCTCCGTGTCAAAGCGTGTTGAGTTGCTACAGGAAGAAGACTCAACCCTCGTCTCGGCCGGCGGCTGTATTGGCGAGTGCATTCGCCCGCATGAAGGACCGTTCCTGTAGGTATTCACGGGGTTCATAGCAGGCAAGCAGGCTCCTGGCACGCGGGCGAAGCTCCGACCCCCATGCATCCCTTCCTTGCCTCCTTAACCATGTGAGACATCGACGAGCTGGTTTCAAGTCGCCCAGTTGGGAAGCATTGTGTTGCCCAGCATGCTCGGCCCCTTGTCAGTCCCAAGAAGCCCGCCCGCCCCGAGGCCGCACGGCCAGTCTGATGAACCTCAGCCAGCGATCTGCCGCATGGCGCGCGGGAACCCCTCCCAAAATAGCAAGCACTAGCAAGCACACGTCGAGCGTCATGCTACGTGAAGCCATCCCAAGAAGAACGACTTCTACACATCAGCTATCGTGGCCCCAGGTTTCTCTGCAAACCTCTGGAAGGGATCGACCCGAGGGGCCCGTGAGTATCATGGGGTTAAATGCTAGTGCCAGGCCGTCTCGTTTGATGTACAGGCGAAAAGAAGGAAGCTGCTCGCGCCCCAGACCTGTCGGGTCATGGTCGGACGGTCTCTCCTCAGAGTCTCATAAAGGGAACTCCCAAGAGGCATCCAAGCATCTTGCAACCTCAGTTGAGATGAGGTCTCGTGCCACGCTCGACACGACCAAATATCCTAGTTGCCTCATTAGCTCGCCGCTCTGCCTAGCTCTTCAAAGACACGAGGACACGACTCCACAGGCAGGCCGCCGGCGTACCGACGCACAGGAGAACGAAAGAGCGTACATAAAGACATGCTTGGTGGGATCTAGTCATGGCGCCAGCCCCGCCCGCCGTCAGGGGGCGCGCGGGCGCTCGGTTCCAGACTCGGCCTGGCTCGTCCGGGACCTGAGACGATCCAATGCTGTCGACAGGTGGATCGCGCGAACATCAGCTGGCCCCGGCAGGACTGGCAGCGCCGGCAGCAACGCGAAAACCCCTGAGGAGGCCCGCTTGGCAGGCCCCGGCAACCCGGGCACAGCCGGCAAGGTGGACAGGGCCACCTCCTGACGAGTCACACCAGTACTGCAAGGTGGCACTCTGGGAGGGGCCCGGACGCTCCTGGAGAGCGCGCTCTCATCTCCTGATGGGTGAAGTGCTTTTTGCTGCTCTGCCGCGTGCCTGTTCGAGCGGGCTTCTTGCCAGCATCCAGGGCATGTGTTTGATCCACGCGGAGAATGTGGACCGAGCAAGAGGTCAACCTTCCCGATGTGGTGAGGTCTTGCCCGCAGTTTGATGGGTTCTTTGGGGCCCGTCATTTCAATCGTGTCGATTCGCGACTGGTGCCGACGCGTCTTGCCATCGCGAAGCGCGGGGCATTGTGGGAGATGAGGAGCGTGAGAAGCGTGGTGGCGAAGAACAGGGGTGCTACTTGACGACCCCAGGGCCTGCGCCAGCTGCTCACAATGGTTGCCAGATGGATTGAATGAGGGACCGCTGACTCGGCATTTTGACCGACAAGGCATATCCACGGGAGACCCGATGTCCAACATGATCAAGACAGGCAGCTGTCAGGCAGGACTATGCAGTTAATAGGTGGCAGACTATCAAAAGCTTATCTAAACAGCATGTGCTAGGTTGTGCACGAGGACTTCCAATGCGTCGTTTCATTGAAGATCGGCCCACCCCGGCTGAGAGATTTTGTCTGTGACCGTTGAGACGTGTTGATTATTCGAGTACGCAGCATTATCATGTATGAAGTCTTCAAATGCCGCTGTTAACATTCTCAGCATGGTTCAATATCCAAGCTACCAGAAAATGTATGTGTGAGGCATGTTGCCACGCAGATGTGCTCAGGAAGCACATGATTACCCTCACGCAGTCAAAAACTACCCAGCAGAGCAATACATGTAGTTGAGAAAGTAGATAGGTGTCGTCATAATAGCTCAGTCTCTGAAACTAGCAGAACTCATGTCATTGGGCCAAACCCATAGATAATGAGAGTAATTATAGAGAATCGGACATCAACAGTTTTGCCGTCTTTCCGCAACTACTTCAGCCACCGCAGACTCATCATCAGCCCACAGTTGAAGTAGTGTAGTCGTCGTCATCGCTATCATCTCTCAGAGGCCCCAGCACACCCTCGGCGACATCGGCAGCAAACTCAGTATCCGGCGCGTGGGTGAGGTCCCGCATGAGATCTGACAGCCTCACCTCCGGCTCGTCGTCCGTCGGCTCGACGGGCTCTTGGTCAGCGAAGCCGAGCTCGACCATCATCTCCCAGCTCGGTTCGCTGCCGATTGAGGAGGATCTGCTCGAGATGCTGACAGGGCGAGGCGGCGGGTTCCACCCTGGGGGCGGGGGGCACCCTCCAGGGGGCCATCTACGCCGGAGCGTGAATTTGTCGCCCGGACGTGCGCTCGAGGGCCACTGCCCGTGGAAGTACTTGGTGCCATCTTCGGCTACAATGTCGTACATTTCGTACCGCATGTTGTGCGGGTGATAGGGCGGCCCTCTGTTCTTCTTGCTGGCCCAAGAAGTGGCCTGTCGGTCTTCATGTTAGCCGTGCCCTTAAATCAAGGGGGAGTCACCTGGGCTGTTCTCACCGGCCAGAACAAGTTCCTATCCAAAGGGACCGACGTCTCTTCACCAGCGGCATCTATCAGCTGGACAGTCTCGACTGGCTCCCCAACCGCCAGATAGACCACGAAACGCTGCGACATGGGCCAGGAACTGTTGCTGTAACCGAGATCAGTGCGTGATTCTGAAATGTGCACCAATGTACGCGATCGGAGGTCCATCAGCGTGCCCCTGAGCTTGGCATCATCGATGGCCTGACGTTCCGTTGGCCCCATGTTGAGGATCTTTTCGCAGTGTGACTTCTTGCTCTTCCGTGCCTCATCACGGAGATCATCAAAGACTAGGTCGCTGGTGAGCGGGAGCTTAACGATGCAATTCGGGGATTGGAACCCGATGACCCAGGCTTCCAGCACGGATGCTTGCCCTCGGAAGCCCACTGCTTGCAGCGTGCGTGCCTCGTGGCTGAAGAGGCCTTTCAAGCGGCGGTTGAAGGAAGCGTAGAGCTTGTGGCCTTCTTGCGGGCTCTTGCTCTTCACTGCCGGGCCGGGCTTCGCCTTCTCTGCCGTTGAATCAGGGGTTGGGCCTGGTCCAACAGCATCGACCTGTGGAGCATACACAGGAGGTTGATAAATCTGATATAAGCTTAGTTCTCGCGGTGCTTCAGTCTTTGGAAAATCGAGGTCTGACCTTAGGCTCCTTTTCTGGCTTCTGCCAAGTCTGCGAGGTAGTCTCGACAACCACGACGGTGCTTGTCAGAGATCCCCTCTCAGAACGACCATCGTCAACCGAACCGTTGTCAGTCTCAGATACATCATCATCTTTGAGCGAGCGAAGCCGAAACCTCTCCTCTTGCTCCTTGAGGTCACGCTTCTTGTGCCTCTCCCGCAACGTCAGCCAGCGCTCGGCGAAGGCTCTCATGGCGAGCTCTTCATCAAAACGTCCCGCGTCACCAACGGCTTGACTACTCAGAATTGTCAGAAACAAAAGATGAAGAACTATCCAGTTCATGGCGCGTAGACTTACGATGACTGGTGCCGAGCCAGTTTGAAAATGGAGCTGTGAACCTGCAAGTCGAGACAGACGATTCCGAGCCTCTCATTGCAAAGCCTGACCCGTGGCCTCAGCCAGTCGGAGTGGTCTTCGCGCACCACGCTGGCGAGACGCGTGGGAGTCAGCTCTCTCGGATGACCGACATCATCCCCCGTGCCGAAGTCGGCCGTTTCAGGGTCTTTGGTGCTGGCCTTCAGGAGGAGGATGACGATCTTTCGAAAGACGGCATCGGTCTGGCTGACGAGCGATTCCACCGCGGTCATGCCCACGGGCTTGACCACGCTGGGAGAGCTGTCTTCCAGGCTCAGGAAGCTGGCCAGCTCGACGAGCACAGATGCGGTCGCGGAGATGGCATGGTGCAGTTCCTCTAGATCGATCAGCTGGTGCTTCACTGCGCCGCTGTGCACGGAGCAGGAGACGACGCTGTTGCCGAGTTGGTGGGCAAAGGCGACGGCCTGCGCCAGGTCTTCCATCACGGAGGGAGACTTGTCTCCAGGGTGTTGGGGCGGGAAATCGTCCATGGTGAACATGAAAGGTCGATGAGGGGGAGGGGTAAAGAACAGGAAGCAGGTCAAAACGGGCTGGCTCTATATTTGTTCAGGTTGCTCTGCCCATCGATGGTCGCCGCATTCGGTGACCGAGACGCCTCTGAACGCCTGGCACAATTCGCGCCAGGTGGTCGTACATGCAGCAGCTAGGGCGATGCTGAGCCTATCATGCCGAAGAGGCTTCCAATACGGCATGTTTAGAGCAGTCTAGCACATGCATGATACCGCCCGGCAAATCAGACAGCGCTGGGATGCATGATATCTGCATCGCTGACTTGGCCGCTCGCACACCGTACACGTTTCCGGTATTCGTCCACATCGGACGTTCCCAAGGCTGAGGGTGTCGTCGGTCTCGATGCTGGTAGGCTAGCGTTGGAATCATTGAGGAGCCCGTTGGACGTGAGAGATATCATCAAGCACTGATTGGTCCTTACATCATTACGAATTCCACGGCAAGGTCAACGACATGCGGAAGAAGCACTCTTCCAAATGGCTTTGGAGCTCTGACTGGCGGGAATGGGACAGCATCGGACGTAACCTATAGTATGATAATTATCATATGCGCGCCGCGGGTAGTGACAATTCCAAAACGTTGTGAGATTGTTCAGTTAGATATATCTCTCAAACGAGTGCAATGCTGCAAGCGCAATGGACTTTGCGTATAGACTTGCAACATCATAGCGTATAAGTAAGTGGACCGGGCATCGACCATTAGGCTGCCAGGGACTTATACTTACTCATTCGGCCTACCTTAAGTATAAGACGATGAAGGCGGCAAGTAGAGTTCCAGATCGTTCAATGTACTTTGCCTCCCAATCAAGACCGCAGCACCCGAGTTCATGTCTTAAATGCAGGAACCATAAAATGGCTATCTGGAGGTTATGGGATGATCATCCACTCACAACTATGCATTGTAAACAGCAATAGTCAGCTATATGATTCAAAAACTAGAGGCAAGAAGAACAAAAGACAAGAAAAACGAGGGGCAAGAAATCAGCATATGCAGTCGGGATTAACGCATGTTGGTACATGCAATACGCCCCTAACACCTTGATCCAAATAATATCCAGTGATCAGAGGACTCAGCCGGTCAATATGCTTCTCTCTACTGTCGTTGACATGCGGCAGCGAGATCTACACATTAGCCCAGAGAGGGCAATACTTCCGCAGAAGCTCAGCTATGTATCCAGCCCCTGCCCAAATCGAGCATCGAGACGCCTCGTTCTCCATGAAGGCCGCTGTGTGCGCACTGCTCATACATGATGCCGCCTCCCTCGACCTCCGCGAGTCGCACCCCTAAAGAGCACAAACATCCGCATAGGCTCTCCACGCAGATCTCGGCGGTGCTTACACAGTGTCCCTGCCCGTCCCCAGCCTCGTCACCTGCGCAATCTGACGCCCTCTGGGTCCCGAACCAAGGCTCGACTACCACCACCTCCGCATCCTCATCTCCTCACATGTACTACTCCTCCCATCACTTAGACTCCCGCAGTCACGCAAAGTCAGCTCACCTCACCCATATCGCGGGAGACCGCCGCTGCGCGTGACGAGGGGGGTTCGCGCCAACAATCACCCACACCGACCAATCCGTCCCCTAGTGCTGACGGCAGGAAGATCACTACACCCCCCATGTTCCCTCCCCCGGAACCCAACCCTACGAGTGCGCGCCTCCCCGCCGAAAGGCAAGCACCCGGTCCTCCCGTAGGACGGCATCATCGAGTCCCGGGCTCCCCAAATCTCCCCGTCCTGCTCGGCCTCGCCGTCGCGACACGCGCGCGCGCGCGCAACGAGCATCGGAATCCGCGCGCCGAGAACAACGGCGCCGCCGAACAGCCCTGGCGACGCAAAGGAAGGAACCAACATACATGTCCTGTGCGTCGCCAGGCTGTATCACCAATATGCAAGCCCGTTGATATGACGTGAGATTCCACTCACCCACACACCATCTCCCCAAGGGCGATCTCCCACTGACACCTAACCCTGGTCGGCAGACCAGTGCGTGCCTGTTTACTGATACAGAACTCGCAGTGACACCTTACCCTGGCCAGCAGGGCCCTGTCAGAGGCCCGGCAAGGACCTGATCCGTGCCAGCGCCGAGAGAGACGGCGAGCTCTGCGTGGCCTGGGCGGACCTTGGCCAGGAAGGTGCAGGGATGTGTATCATACATCTAGAAATGAGCTTGGCTTCGAAACTTGAAGGATTCAGGGCTGATCGGTCGATTGCGCGGGGTTCCATATGGAGTTGACGGAGATGATTGAGTCGTGATGGCTTCTACGAAGCGTGAGCACGCCTTGGCCCAGGGACATGGGCCTTGCTCGGGCCATGCAGCCCGAGTCCTCGCAGAGGTGCAAAAGCTGTACTGGGGGAGTCTCGTTTGCAATAACTCATGAATTTCACAGGTGGCGGGGTGCATGGTACTCATCATCATCAGGCCTAGGGCTCACGCCTTCAGTGAATTGGGAGGACGGAACAAGAAGAATATCGCATTGAAGAAAAGAGACCGAGCGAGACGTCGTCAAAACCTCTCCTCCGGTCGTACATTATGTCCATAGAACCCTCCGTGGCCTTCACTCCCCGATGCGGCGCAAGCGAGGCACACGCCGCCGCCGTAGACGCGAGTGTGTCGCTTCCAGCCGGCCCCGGCATCGTCCAGCACGGAGATGATCTCGCCCTGTACCTCGATCCCCTGAGGCGAGTCCGAGAATGCGGCCTCCTGCCCCGGCTGGCCACCAGGCAGCGAAGTCGTGGCCGGCGGGTATGACGAAGGTGCTGTTTCCGACTTTTCTGAATTCATGGTTGAGCTTGGCGTGAGTGCCGGGATCCCAGTCGACACGGATTTGATATAGGACCTTCTCCGGTGCGTCGGGGGCGATTGCGCTGTCGAGGTCGCCGTGGTCTGGGACATGGGCTCATCTGATGAGTAGTCCGGATTTGGCTGGTCGAAGAAAGCGTCCATCCCCGAGGGTGTCGCACCGTGATTGAGGCGCCGATGATTCAGTTCGAAAACGGTGGGAGAAAGCTCGGGAGGCGTCAAAGGCGGAGGCGGGGGCGGTCTTGCCATTGTGAATTGATGCGCGGCGCTTTTGGGGTGGCCTTCTGGTCCAGGTAACGTAGAGGTGTTTGGACTGTTGGTCTCATCTCGGCTGATGCTGGTACATTCGTCTGATTCCATCCGAGACGAGAGTCCGCTCTCGCTCAATTTTCGATCGCTGTTAACGCCGCTGTTCGCGCGCACTCTGTCATCCGCCATCATGGCGAAGTGGCGATACAGTCGCTGGCGTTCCTCGGGCGACTGGTACTTTCTGGTGGTTCCCGTAATTAACGGAGGCGATGCTCGATCGGCTGTAGGCCCGGCGGGCGACTGTTGCTTGCTCATACGGCGGAGCAGAGCCACAGCAGCGGCAGCAGTAAGGCCGGCAGCGACGAAACCCAAGAGTAGCATGCAGCGTGACGAAGTCGCAGAGTCCTCCAATCCAACGTCGTCCCCAGAAGATGCCCAGGAAACAACAGGCATGTCTGCCGGAAACGAGTCTGACGAGAAGATGTACGGTGCCTGTCGGGCAGGCTGACGGTGCTAAAGCACCTTTCAAGACCCTGTCAACGACAGCAACGCCTGGGGTAATGCCTGTTATACGCCAAGACAGCTAGTTGGGCCTGCGCCGATGTCCCGTAGGAGCGATAGGAACCCCCTCCAAAATAGCGTGCCGCGATGGTTGTACTTTGCGCGAGTAATGGCAAGACGACTGGCGATCCGAAGACCAGCTGTACCAACGAGCCAATGTCGAGTGGTGCCGAGGCGATTGCGAGCGAACGAGACAGGGCTGAAGTGGCCACCACGAGTGTTATCTGCAGGTGAGCAATGTGTCTGCGCCAGCCGGGTGAGCGAAGCGGATGTGTGGCTGGCGACGGAGCCAATGCCACTCTCGCGAGGCAGAATGATGCAGGCCGAGCGGGAAGGGGCGTTGGGCGGGAGTCTCCTGGCGCAGCAAGGATGCGCGGGGTTCAAGAGTTGTCGATGTCGTCGCCCAGCTCGGCCCAGTGCGCATATCCCGGGTAAGGTGTGGGAGGGGCGAAGTCGAGCTCAGAGCCACAGTTGAGGTGCGATGGACAGTGATGCTGATCAAAGTATAGATAGGTGTTGGGCAGAGGCGGGCCAAGGTGATGGACCTTATATCATGTCCCCCCCCTTGGTACCGGCGGCATGGGGAGCGGCGCAAACACTTGTACGACCGTGCATCACCAGATCCGAGTCAGCTGGAAACGGGTAAGGGAAGCTGGGACTATGTCGCAAGCAACAAATGAGAGGCAAGCCACCGGGACACCAAGGGTGTGCGATGGGCCACGCCCACCATGGACGGGAACTTGTGCATCAGGGAGCACCCAAGGGTGTGTATGAAAAACGAGCATGATGGGCGCGGGACCCGTCCTTGTCGTCGAAGGGATTGTCGAGTTCAGGTTGGCAGGGTCTCTCGAGTTTTGCGGCCGCGGCGTCTGGCCACTCAGCCTCCAGGACCTTGCGTGGCCCAGCCACACTAGGGGCCGCCTTGAATCGATCCCAGACTGCCCTGGGCCTGGCGGCAGTACTCGAGGCCGACGGACGCGATTCGTGGGGCGGCAGTGCGCATCTGGAGGCTCGGCTGTCGTGGGTGCAAGCGCATGCATCGCGCATGGGAGCTGAAAGGAGGGTAGACTGGCCGGAATCGAGGAGGTCTGGACAACAACAGCCTCTGTGTCCTTGTCCAGATGCCATCATGGGGTCTCAGGCTATCGGCGCGTGGCCCATCGGTGCCCAGGTGTTCCGATCTGAGACCGAGGACCATCGGGCTTCCATTGCGGGGAGGAACGGCAGCTTCGCGAAAAGCAGCTTAGTCTGAGACGAGTTCAGCTGAGGTGAGCCCTACCACACGATCCCGTGGCGACCCTTGACCCTGTTTAGTGTGTCAAGCTCCGTGGCATCTGCAAGCTCGCTCCGTTCTTGGGTGCAAGATTGGCTTTTCTCAGCCAGCCCTGTCAGGTCGAGAATTGGAGGGGCACCTAGATCTGCTAGTATGCGGTCGATCTCTGCTCCGTCCAAGATACGATGCGCTCGTCAAGGATGGGCCGCACCGCCGCAGTCCAGTCGACGACCTGAAGTTCCTACAGACCCTGGCAAGCCTGGTTGCGCGGTAAGAGAAGGCGATGGGAGACCCGCAAAGGCGTGCCACAGCGCCCGTATCGAAGATGACCCCATGCTAGCGAACGGGTTGACGGCTTGCCTCGTCGTCGTGTGGCGCGGTACGCACTGGTGGGTTGGGTGCGAGGAGCGGTGATCGGTGTCAACGTGTGCGTCTTTTCAGCTGGCTTTGATCAGGGACTTTCCTCGAGCGCTTTCGCCATTCGCTGCCCGAAAAGTCGAGGTGCGACGCCACTAAAGCCACACCGGGGTCTTGTGCAAGCCTGGCTAGCGTGCCTTCCCTCGTAAGGCCTTGCACCGTGGCACTTGTACAGCCACCTCAACTTGCTCCTTCCTTCGAGTCCGTCGACAACGACTCGGTACGGTCCCTGTTGATGGGAAGTTGCTGCCTGCTCGATCAATGTGGAGATGGCAATCCATCCATGGATGCCAATTCGGTCCTTCCTCCTTCTGATGACACTCCAAGGTTCTTTTCACACCTGCCTTCCATGATTTCTAGATGCAAATCTCTTCGGCCCTGGTCCAGGGGCAAGAAGCTTTACAACCCAATGCTACAGCACGAGTAATGATGAATTGCTTCCTCGGCGCAAAAGGCCCTGCGCCGCAAACACCACGTACAGAATGACGGATTCTCCTTGCCACCGCCTTGGAAGAATACGATACCTCACTGACACCGCTTCTACCTGTTGCTCGGGAAACACCATCCATTCGCCATGACCATGATTTCAGAATGATCAGTCGCGGACTACCGCCGCAGGCGCCCGTCGCAGACCCCCTCCTTCGGGACCGAATTTCTTGCGGGACACGGGTCTTGGCCCGCGGTAGCCAACGCGCGCCCCTGTTCAGCCTTATGGAACATTTCCTTCACTGCTACCGCTGCCAATCCCGGCCAAACAACCAACAGGTTCTTAGCTCACATGCTCTCGCTAAGGCGGCTTGTCTGACCCCGAGTCCTACAAGACCCATTGGCTCGTGGGAATCTGCCCAGATCTGGTCGGACGCGGCGATCCTCTGCCCTGGTCAGGGTCCGTTGGCATCAGCATGACACCCGTCGACCCAGCGCGGTCACGACATTGGGCTGCCCGCACTTGCTTCTCGGTCTGCTTACTCTTATCGTCAGGTCCGGGATGCGGAAGTGCTCATGCCGGGCGTATTCGGGCCCCGCGCTTTCCCCCAAAAAGGATACCGAAGCTTACCGGGCGACGAGGCGGAGAAGAATACGCTGATGTCCGGCGTGTCTTACACAGGTGATCTGACGTGGCTGCATGTATCAAGCCCCCGGGGCTTAATCTGTCGACGTGTGATGCTTGCTTGCTGCTCGTGGCATCTCACGGCGTCAACACCGCGACACTGTGCCATGCTGACCCCGTCGACCAACATCTCACCAGACCGCCGAGTTGGTTGGTGGGAGCTAACAAGCGCCAGATCCCCCTCTAGTGGTCTAGCGGAAAGTCGACAGCAGGTTTGTCGCGGACCTCAGCCAGCCTCTCGACTGCTTTGGAGAGTCCGGCGCAGTTGGGCGCCGGCGCGTGCCAAGGTTCCGTCCCGCAAGTTTGGGACACCGCCTCGTTGCAACGGATTTCGGGAAAGGCACCATGCTCTCTCGTGGAGGCAACAGTGATGACCTTGCTCCAAATGGCGCCCAATCGACCGTTGCGGCGCCTCATCAGCCAGCCCCACATCCACCGGCGCCGCCTCTGTCATCTTGCTGCTTGCCGCGCAGTTGGACGCTGAGCTGAGACCGTGGAGTACTTCCCGGCGCCGGGCTTGGTGCCGCGCGCTCCCAATATAATCAGACTGGCGCACTCCTACTTTGCCTCGCCAAGATACGCGGGAGCCATTGACGCCAAGTCAGGGGGCGAAGAGGTGGACATGGCCGAGATGGCCATCGTGATTCGATTAGAACAGTTTACAGCTGCCTGAAGCCGCTGCCACAAGGTCACAAATGCCGCAAATGAAGTAGAAAAAGAATGGTCAAGACTGATAAAACAGGTATATACACACCTCAGCACCTCGTCATGTGATGGCGAATCCGTGAAGCGAGCTGACTATCTCGCTTCCAGGTACCGCCGAACAGAATGCAAATCGTCAGTCGCCCCGAACGACCACCCCGGCCTTCAGGCCTTCCCTTCGGTGACCATAAAAAAAACGCGAACAGGCGGGACACATGCTCCCATGTAAGCGTCCCTTGCCTTTTGCCATTTGCTGGCCCTCCAACGCCGGGTATGAACCAAACAGAGAAAATCAAAACAGACCGCCAGACCTCCCTTGCCGTGATGTGAGTACAATGCATGCCCCCTGCGAAAAGGGGGTGCTTCCAAAACCGCGCCCTTGATGATGACGTGATGCGACACGAGGCCTCTCCCCGGAAGACTCGGACCCCGCCGTGGCAGGGCTCGATGGCGAGAAGAGACGTAAGCTCAGACGCGGTTGCCGTTGAAGAGCGGCCCTGCGCCGAGGCGGCCATCCAGCTCCGCGTTGTTAGAGAGGTAGGGAGGCCCCGCGAGCGGGCCGCAGCCGAGCTGGGCGTCGATCTCGGCGTTGACGGCCTCCATCTCGTCGATGAGGGGGCCATTGTCCTCCTCCATCATCTGGATGAGGCCGTCGAGGTTTTCGTCGAGGCTCTCGGCGTCCTTGGCCTCGAGGCAGCGCTTCAGGAGGCGGCGGTACTTGTCGATGTTCTCGCCGGTGCCGAGCATGCTGAGGGCGTCGACGTAGTCAGTCTCGGCCTGACGCTGCTCTGCGAGGGCAGCCTGGAGCTGTCGCGCGAGAGCGAGGCGCTCGTCGTACCCGGCGTCGCTCACGTCGCCGTTCAGCATGGACAGATCGGCGTCGACTGCCTGCTGCACGTGCAGGCGGTTCTGGTTCGAGATGAGAGACAAAACCTGGTGCTTGGCGAGGTTGGCCTCGCTACTGACGCGGGATGCGACGTCGTCCGGCTCGAGCTTGGCCTCGAGGTCGGCGATTTGCTGGCGCGCGTAGGCAAGTTCAGACTGCGTATTGGTCAGAATGCGTCGGGCGTCCTTCTCAGCGGCATCCTTGGAGATGATGTCTTCCTCGTAGCTCCGAGAGAGCTCCGTAAGGCGCTCCACGATTAGCGGCATAATCCGGTTCTGGATTGACTTGGAGGCTTCAGAAGAGAAGATCTGGTCTGTGCTCTTGTTGGGCGCGGAGCGGTCGGTCATGGCGTCACGGAAGGAAACGTGGCGTTGAGATTCGGGCGCGGCGAAGGGGGACGAGGACCGGTGGGGGCCGCGCTGGTCCTTCTTGGAGGCGTTGAGCTCGCGAATCATGTCCTCGGCACGGACGCCCTCATGGTTGGGAATGTTGGTGGAAGCCTGGCGGCCGAGGAGCGCGCGAATGCACTTTCTGTGGTTACGCTCGGCGGCGAGGTGGAGCGCTGTGTTGCCTTCGTTGTCTTGGGCGTCAATGAGCTGCTGGACGAAGGCGAGATCCGTGCTCTCCTGAAGCTTATTCAGGAGGATATCCAGATAGTACCTGGCGCAGGTTGCGCTAGTCACTCTGCCGTTCTTCATGATGGCGGCGTGGTGAATGACGGTGGCACCCGTGTGATCACGCATACTAATTGTGTCGAAAAGCTCGCGGACTATCATGGGGAACGTCTCCTTCTCGAAGCAGTTTGTGAAGTTGACGGCTCTCATCAGGGGTGTCTCGCCTCGGACGTTTTGCACTACTGGGTCTGCATGGAATCTCCTGAGCTGCTTGACCACGTCGAGGTCGCCCATGGCCGATGCCCAATGCAAGGCAGTATGGTCTTCTGAATCGATAATCCAGTTGGGGTCAAAGTTTGTCGGTGGCTCTGGGCGGCGTGCGGGCTTCTCATTTCTAGAGAGAAGGAAATAGTCGAGTAGCGCGTCACCGTACATGGAGTGCTGTTGAATGTGGTTGTCCTGGTTCATCTCGTCCCGCTTCCTCTTCCGGTGGCCGGTACCCGGCTGCACCATGTCGAACCGGTCGTCATCGCCCATGTACGATGCAGAAGCCACGGTGAGGTTGTCGGGGGTGTCATCGTCATGCATGAGGGAGTCGCCGCCGTCGAAATCGTCTTGGCTCGCGATAGGGGCAATGCTCGCGCTGCTGGCTCGCAGATCCTGGGCGGCGCGGGCATGTGCTGCCGCGCTGGGCCACTTGGGCACGGCGGGCCGCTTGGGGGCTTTCGGCTTGCTTGTGTGACGGGGTGCCGGCGGCGGGCTCTGGGGACCTGGGACGAAGTCGAAGATGAGCTGGAGACGCTCGAAGACGTTGTTCCGCTGAGCCAGCTGAACACCCTTCTCGAGGGGGATCCATGTTCCCTGGTATTTGCCGTAGCCACCCTGGATCTTCTCGTGCGTCTCTTTTTGCACTTCCCTCTCGAGGATTCGGGTGCGAGCAGGCTTGTCAAAGCCTGCGGCCTTTAGGATGTGGGTTGCATTGATCCAGTCATCTTGCCGGCGGCGCATGACATGTTCCTTAAGATCATCGCCGAATTGGTATTCGTAGACGGGAATCTACCGCAGCGCGGGTCAGCATAATGACCTGGACGTAATCAAGCGCACAGTTGATCAATTGAGGAGCAGGCACTGGAAGAGATAGTCAAGACAAGGGTCGGGTAAACTTACACCACTGTAGGTCGCACTATAGATGCCAGGCTGGGCATCGGCCCTCGGGGGCATCGTGAGTGTAAAGGAGGGATCTCGCCCTCGCGCTCCGAGAAGGGTGTTGTTGATGGAGTGGGCAGGAGAAAAGGACGCGACCCGGGAAGATATTGAAGAGGCCTCGGGCGAGCCTTGAAGGTGTGCAATCGAGTTACAGACAATGTCGCAGTAGAGACCGGGTCGAATGAAGTCTGCGACGGTTCTCGGGACAACGCTTTCTTGACCGAAACAGACCGCTGTGGTGGACGTTGAAGGGAAATTGTGGAAATTGGCACGTCCGTGACGCGAAGCTGGAGTTGGGAGACGCGTTGGCAAGCGCGAAGCACTTTAACTTGTGATTACCTAAGACTGTTGATTCGAGGGGACTAGCACGTGACAGTGCAGGAAGGTTGGCGGGGTAGTGAGCGGACGTACAGTAGCATCCCTCGCCCCCGACTTGTCGATGGTACCGTACCTTACCTTGCGTCCTCCGTCTTGGTATTATCTCCGTCCCGGAGCTTCGTGGGCAAAGTCCGTTGTTGCTACACCACGATAGTGCTTACAAGCATGCAAATCTCTTGCTATGAATGACGATCATCAAGCTCACATTGCTGTATTTGAAATCCATCTTAGGACCGCAACGTGCACAAGATTCGGCAGACATGCAAAGAGACCACGTTAGTCTTGGTGAAAGCAGTCATCAAGTTACACAGGACATGGCCAGCTTGAGCCAGATTACGGCACACACGGAAGAAAGACCGCCTGGCCAATAAACCACAGACCCAGACGACCCGGATGTTACCAATGACGTCCCTCTAGAAGCTGAGCACGTCAGAGTGCTTCGGCTGAAAGCGCGCTAAAGCCGTGGGGTTGAAGACAAAAGACAGACAACGAACAGGGAGGGGTTGCGCTATCGGACTCATCGTCGTCCCCTGCTGCTCTCCAATGGAGTATAAAGGAACAGTGCCATGCCCGGCTGACAGCAGCAAACACCAAACCCCATCATCTCTCGACGCCTCTCGGTCTTAGAAGAGCCAGCATCAGTAAGCCGCCAAAATGCCCCTCATCGCACAGAACCCCACCGACAGGATCATCCTGGGTCTCATGACCTTTGGGCCTGAGGGGACCGAATCCGCCGGTGCTCGCATCACCGACATTGGCACCTTCAACAAGGCGCTCGATGTTTTCCAGAGCCGCGGGTACTCCGAGGTCGACACGGCCCGCGCCTACATCGGCCAGAAGCAGGAGGCCTTCACGCGCGATGCCAACTGGAAGGACAGGGGCCTGACCCTGGCCACCAAGGTCCTGTACCCGTCCAAGCACGGCATGTACGCGGCCGATAAGGTGTTCGAATCTGTCGAGAACAGCCTGCGAGATCTTGGAACCGATTGTGTTGATGTGAGCTTGCCCGTCCTGTGAGATGCTGGTGACGACGCCTGTGCTGACTTTGCAGATCCTGTACCTTCATGCCGCTGTAAGAAAACAACGAGTCGCCTCATTTCCTCTACTTGTACTAACAACGTTAGGATCGTGCCACGCCCTTTGCCGAGACCCTGGAGGCTGTTGACAAGCTCCACAAGGCTGGCAAGTTCGTCCGCCTGGGCCTCAGCAACTACACGGCCTTTGAGGTGGCCGAGGTCGTCATGACGTGCAAGTACAATGGCTGGGTGCGCCCGACCATCTACCAGGCCATGTACAACGTCATCACGCGGAGCATCGAGGCCGAGCTCGTCCCGGCCTGCAGGCGCTACGGCCTCGACATTGTCGTCTACAACCCCATCGCCGGCGGCCTGTTCTCGGGCAAGATCAAGTCCGCGGACATTGTCCCGAGCGAGGGGCGCTTCTCGGACTCGAACCCGACGGGCACGCAGTACCGCAAGAGGTACTACCGCGAGAGCACGTTCAAGGCGCTGCAGATCATCGAGGGCGCCATCGAGAAGCACGGCCTGACGATGATCGAGACGGCGCTGCGGTGGACGGTGCACCACTCGGCCCTCAAGATCAAGGACGGCAACGACGGCATCATCATCGGCATCTCGAGTGTCGCGCAGCTGGAGAACAACCTGGACAATTTGGAGAAGGGCCCGCTGCCGGAGGAGGTCGTCGAGGCGCTGGAGGAGGCGTGGAAGGTCTCCAAGGCGGACACGACGAACTACTGGCACATGGACCTCGAATACGCGTATGATACGCGGGATGCTCTCTTCGGGGCCGGAAAGAAGTAAAGATCTACTCTGGAGAGGGCAAGGAAGTACACGGTTCAAGACGAATGGAGTTGGACCTACTTCTGCGCGTAGCAAAGCAGCCTGGAATTAATCAGATTGGTCGATTGAACACTTCAGTCCAAGTACCTTCTACCTGTCTCCTGAGACCGCCGGTATTCGCGTGACAGCCAACGTTCCGGGGTCATGGCCAGGCCCGGTGACCGACCGAGGTGAGCCCCCGCGACCCGCCCGTGGCTTGGCGCCACAAGTTGAAGTTACAGTGCATGACTCGCCGCGGGTTACGGCGCCAAGCGCCCTGTCTTAGCGCACAAGCGCTGCAGCCAGCCCGCTGGAAGACACGGCCCGTCGTCCACGAGGCGCCCTTGCCCTGGGCGGGGGCCAGAAACTACACTGTTGCTTGAAGACATCGATGCCAATCGTCAACCCCAGAGTGCCTTGGATTATCTTACATTCACACGGTGGCGCTGTGTGTACGAGTCTCCGCGTTGAGTGCATACAATATTTCCTAGGATCGTCTTGGTGACGCCATTTGGGGTCAATTTCGGCCCTTTGGGTCACGTTCAAGTTGAAGCCACCGCCATGCCATGATCTTGACCTCCAATCAGACGCTCGGGGGACCAAGAAGGCAGTGGTCAACGGCCTGCGGATCATCGCCCACCTGCGCTGTCGATGACTGGAACGGTTCGCCAACTATCTGCAGCCACGCCACTTTCAAATACTTCAGCGGGAAGAACATGGTCGCCGTCGTGTACAGGCACGTGGCTCTTGAAGGTCAGGGCCACCCGCGTCGTCAATGTCTTACAGAGCAGGTCCCAAAACGGAAAGACGAGGCCGGGCCGCTGGCGCTTGGTCGGTTATGAAGCTTTTGGAACAAGGATCAAAGGCCAAGGTATTTGTGATGGCTTGCAGTTTGAATTTCTGAATGTGACGAGCTCCACGAGAAGGGCTTGTGATGCTGTCTAGTGGTGGCTTGTGAGTGCCACTGTAGCAGACAGCCATGAATATCGGCGTCCAATCTATCAACTGCTTCAAATCTGTACTTCACTCGAACAGTGCTCTACCTGGTTGGCAGGCAAGTGTCAACGTCGAGGGAAGGTATGCACAGTAGTGAGTACCTGCCCTCTTGTGTCGCAACGACCGGATGTCATCCAGCCGAAGAAGGTGCACCCCAGCAAGCACCAGAACACACACTGTGTAAAAAAGACGAGGAATCGGCGACTTGGCTCAAACTGTTAGTACAATAATGACCTAGAATCCAACGCTTCAAATCGATCCTTATCCTGCGCATCTCGCAGTACGCCCTCATCTGTGGCTTGAAGATTTTTTGACGCCCTTAGACAGCCTCTGGGAAAGCTTGCAAGCCACTCCGTATGGTTTGTTATGCGTTTTCTTTCGATCTGGGAGTATCAAAGTTAGGCAGGCAACAGGCAAAAAAACGACATATAAATATGTCCTGTGTCCTTCAGAACGTCTTTGACGTTAGAAACCGTACACTGAGGCACGTGCTTAGCACGCCAGCAGCCGAGCTTAGCAGACTGCATCATCATTTGGACTGTGCTGGTAATCTGAGAAACTGATCTTCTATAGGTGTGGGCGAGACAAGGGGGCGCAGAACGCAGTCGGGAAGGAGGCTCTTACCTTCCTTCCTCCTGCAGCAAAGGGGCACCAGGATACCGACCTTGGGACGCCAGCAGCCATCATGAACAATGATGATACACCATCGAGCACTAAAAAAGGCTAGAGTCGTGCCTCAGAGCCGATTTGAGAGCCAAAGTTGCCGAGGAATCTGAGTTCTTCCCGCAAGCCTGGAGGTAGAAGTTCGGAAGGATTGATACGGGCCGGAATAGATAGTTCACATTCCCTACCGAAACAGATGGCAGTGATGCCTCTAGCTGGACAGCTTGACAGCTCGAGAGATACAAAACACACAAGTAGATGGAACTGCTGAATTTTAAACTTTGATACAAGTTGGAGGAGAGGGGCAGTTCCATGGCAGCATCACTATGAACTCTCCGATACAACGATTAGTAAGATGCAGCGGTTGGTGTGAACCTACAAATGGGGTATATGCACACCCCGGATTTCGGAGCAGTCGGAATGGAACCTTGGAAACTGAACGGAAACCCACTGGCACGTCCCCAAGTCCCGCCTGGCAGACGACCCCTTTCCAGGTCTCTCGGGCCCCTGTCTCGTGCTCGGCTGCAGTGTCCCATCTCCCATCTCCACTCTTTCGCATGCCAAAGTCAGATGCCAAAGATCCCGATGGATCTTGCATTTCCCCGTCCTCCTCAGGACACCTCAACTCAAACCTGAACAGAGAGCCACGACCGTCCCGAGGCACCCCGAGCGACGAGGACGACAGCATTCTTATCCACGAAGACCCAAGATCCCGAGAACAAGAGCCCCTTGTGCCACCCAATGCCGCGCGCGATCCCAAACGTCTCGACATGAGCGACGCTCCCTTCCCCCGGGCCTCCGAAGGTCGTTCAGGCCGCCTGCCCCTGCTGCACGACGACGCAAACGATGCCGACTTCAGCCCCTATAACGCCCATGATGACGGCGCCAAAGAGTCCCTCGATCAAGATCGCAGAGGGCGCTCCAGCAGAGGCACCAGCCCGCTCATGGGCTCGCGATCCCACAACACTTCCTTCCACTCGCGCCGCTCAACGCTGCGCAGCCACAGCCCCGACGCCCACGCGGCGGCGACGGTCCGCAAGAAGTACACAATCGCCGGCATCTTCCTCGTGCTGTGTCTCGTGGCCTTTGTCGTCCAGACGGAGCTGGGCGCCTACGTGCAACAGGATCTCGGGTGGAACAAGGCCTACTGCATGCTCTACCTGACCCACGGGTCCTGGGCCCTCCTCTGGCCCGTCCAGCTGCTCATCCTGCGCCTCCAGCACCGCTCGACGCCCTGGGCCGCCTTCTGGCGACACCACGTCTCCATCCTGCGCAGCACCGCCGCCATGGTCCAGACGCAGGACCTCGACTGGTCGCGGCCCTCCAACGGCGCCCTCCCCTCGGCCGTCGCCTACATCGCCCGCACCACGGCCTTTGTCACGGCCGCCCTCACCGTCGCGGGGCTCTCGTGGTACGTCGCCGTCGACCTCACGACGCCCTCGGACCTCACGGCCATCTACAACTGCTCGGCCTTCTTCGCCTACGTCTTCTCCGTGCCGCTGCTCCGCGAGCCCCTGCGCCTCGACAAGTCCATCGCCGTCATGGTCGCCATCGTCGGCGTCCTCATCGTCGCCTACGGCGACCGCGACCCCGAGCCCGCCGACGGCGACGCCTCCGCCGCCGCCGAGGCCACCGCCACCGCGGGCCGGCGCTTCCTCGGCAACATGATCATCGGCGTCGGCTCCGTACTTTACGGCCTCTACGAGGTCCTCTACAAGCGCTTCGCCTGCCCGCCCGAAGGCTGCCCGCCCACGCGCGGCGTCATCTTCGCCAACACCTTCGGCACCTGCATCGGGCTCTTCACGCTGCTCGTCCTCTGGGTGCCCCTGCCGCTGCTGCACTGGCTCGGCTGGGAGACGTTCGAGCTGCCGACGGGTGAGACGGCCTGGATGCTGTTCCTGTCCGTCATCGCCAACGCCACCTTCGCTGGCTCTTTTCTTGTTCTCATCAGCCTCACGAGCCCCGTGCTCTCGAGCGTCGCCTCGCTCCTGACTATTTTCATCGTCGCCCTGACCGACTGGCTGCTGACGGGCAAGCCGCTGAGCTTCGCGGCCCTCGCGGGCGGCGCCCTCATCATGGTCGCCTTTTTGATGCTGAGCTGGAGCACGTGGAGGGAGATGAACGAGCACGAGGCGAACAAGCCCGTGGACCTTGTTGATGACTCGGGCGACGAGAGTGACCGGGAGGACCGGGAGCTCATGTGATGCGCTTCTGTTGTTGCATTTTGCATCTGTGTCTTTGCATATGGCGGGGTCTTTTGGCGTAGATGTTTAGAGATAGACAGAGAGCCCAGGCGGGCCGCGGCATCGCTACTGTCATGTGGGTAATTTGAACTTTCGAAGCATGAGTTTTTGTTCGACTCTCCATGTTAATTGTTGTGCAGAGATGGACCTGATGAAGAGGCCGGACTTGTAGACTGATTCTTCGAGCTTGTCTTGTCCTGGGCACAATAGAGAGAGGCAACCGCTTAAGTAAGGTCAAGAATCTCAAGCCCTCTCTCATCAAGCGCACCTGGCTCTACCTTCAAACGTGCCTCGACATCCCTCTTCAACCTCTCTCGATACTCCACGAGTTCTTCATCGGTAACCAAGCCCGGCAGCCGAGGATCTTCAAAAAACGTCCGCCCCGATCTATTATCAATGAACCCGGGCTCATACAGTTCCACCTCGTCAGAGAAAACGTATGCCCTCCTCGTCCCTGGCGGTAGCGGTCCCAGAAACGCCTCGCCCTCCGTGAGGCCGCTCATGAAGGCTGGGCCGACGACTTGGAACGACCGGCCCTCGGGTACCCCTTCGACCGCGGCACACGGGCGCAAGACCATGAGAAAGTCACAGCCGAGGAGTGCGTGTATTTGGTCACCTGGCCGCGTTGCGCGTGGACCTAGTCCGAGACGACCGTCGGTTGTGAAGAAGAGTTGCTTCCCAGATGCCAGCTGGCTCACGCGCGAAGCGTACTTGGTCCCGTCCGCTCCCGTCTTGCTTACATCTAGACTTGTCACGCCGTTGCCAAGCTGCTCTGTGAAGAATCGCTCCGTATCTTCCAGGTTTGGGAGGAAGTCATCCGTCGGCACCATGGTCGTGTCAAAGTCATCACACACGAGCGTGCGCAGCCACGCCTCGAGCACAGTGCCGCCGTCTGGATACGGCTCGAGGTGACAGCCTTTCATCGTCGATGACAAAATCAGCTCGAAGATCCTGCGCAGTGATTGTTCTGGCCCCTCGTGTGGCGAGAACCCGGCTGCCTCCACCTGGTCGATCACGCCGCCGGTCGGTATACCTGCCACCCTGAGCCTGCCGGGCCCCGGCTGCTCATACCATGCCGCCAGCGAGGAGCTCGCAAATGTGCTTATGAAGCCGTTCCCGGACAGCGACGGCGTAGACCAGTCCGGAACCCACGTCGGCGGCGGCGGCCCCGCGACTCCTGTTCCTGTCCCGGCTTCCGCTCCGTTAGCCGGCCGTGTCTCGCTCGAGGCCGGCAGTAACTGCAAGTCACACTCTGCCAAAATATTGAGCGTCGCAGAGTACCGCGCGTGGGCCAGCACGGCATCAGCATACAACTCCGCCGTGGCCCTCGTGTAGTCCGGCGTGCCAAACAGCGCCTGCTGCGCGGGCGTCAGCATCGAGAGCGCGGCATAGACGCGGTCCCGGGGATTCTTGCAGAGCGCGCCGCCAAAGTCCTCGCGCAGGCTCGTCAGATGCGTCGGCACGTTCTGCTGCACGAAGGTCTGCAGCGCCGCGAGGCGGAGGGCGAGGGCACGGGAGGATGGGGTGTCGCGGGCCGGAGCGTGCTTGCAGCGCAGGGAGAGGATGAACATGGCCGCGCGGAAGTCGGGCCAGCTTACGGATTCGTGGCCGCAGACGACGGAGGCGGTGGAGGCGGTGGCGAGGTAGATCTCCTGTCTGATCCAGAGGCGCTCGAACCATTGGCGTTCGAAGAGGTGGAGGAGCGCTGAGGTGTCGGTTTCGGAGAATGTTAGGGGTGAGGTCTGGTCGGCTGTGGATGGGTCTGCGTAGCCTGGCCTTGGTGCGATGCCGTGTGTTTTCCAGTCGACGTCCACTTGGGCGCCGATGAAGCGCATGAGACGCATCGCGTGAGCCCCGTCGCCTTCTGAGGCGCCTAGGAAGACGATGACGCGGGAGGCGAGACGATACAGGGCACCCATGAGCGCGACTTGGGGACCTTTCTCGATCATGTCTTCCTGGTTGATGCAAATGGCGTCTACCCACATGAGCCGCGACGTGTCCGGATGGCGGAGGTGTCGAAGAGCAACTTCAAGGTTCTGAGTTACCTTAATGAATCGTCTCTGGCCCCCATCTTGACCGGAGTCGATGTACACTGGCCTCTTATTTTCCTCGGAACCCCATACGTATGACAGGGCCTCGTAGACCGGCGGGCTGTCCTCCTCAAAGGGTGTGGCAGAGACAGTCATGACGATGTCATCGTCCAGAGCCCCTGGCTGAATCGTCACACAGCGGATGTGTCTTGCGTTAGGAAGCGGCTCGTACTCGTATCTCTCCATCGCGAGGGTTGCTGGTCGATTGATGCTGCACTAGGCGTTCTTGATACCCTCCTCGTCAGCCTCGGGCCTTTGACTGCCCCGAGGGCTTCATTCTGGGTGCGGGGTTTATTATCTCTGGGTGTTATCTACTTGTGGCACTTTGGTCTCCTGCAGGACATGGGTGTGTATGCTCGCGGTATTTTTGCAGGGGCTATGCCGTGGCAGGGCTGAGTCGTCGCCTCACCTCTTGATTCAGTGTCATCTTGTGTTTGCCTTGCCGGAAGCCCATTCGTACGAGGGAGCACCATGTGTCTAGGTGGCGCTCACCTACTTCAACTTCATGTGCCTATTCCACGTGCTGTTCCCTGGGATGAACACACATCAAGTGCCTCGCCCAATCGTACAGTTCACGGTCCCCACCTCTCACTTCATACATGGCTTGTGAGCGCTGTCACATAAGCAGAAGTTGATAGTTAAAGGCTGTCTGAGTATGTTTTGAGCAATGATTGATTCCCACCAGGTCCGAGTCCTTGAATATCGAGGAGCAAATCAGCCAGACTCGGCGCTTTTAGCCCGCACCTGGACTCTGACTTTGAAATCGATCGGCTTGACGAACCAGGCATTGTGCGTGTGCCAGTGGTTACCACTAAGCGTATCATCCAGGGAGAATGTGAAGTCCCGGACGAGTAGAGGGATGAGCTTGGACATCTCAAGCATCGAGATATGGCGGCCGATGCATGTGCGCGAGCCGAGGCCGAACTAACAGGGTGTTTCGTCAGCAAAGTCAAATTCGAGCCGTCACCCTCCAGACCCTCTGGACCAGATTTCAAGGGATTCGTTTCAGGTCAGTGTGTACTTACGGGCATATAAGAGTGATTCATCCGCGCCACTCTCTCAGTGTCATCGCTCAGCCAGCGCTCGGGCAGGAAGGTGTCCGCATTATCACCGAAGATGGCCTGGTCGCGATGGGCGACCCATGTGTTGATACCAACAATTGACTGAAGATAGGGTGTCAGAGTTACATCAAGGACTGTAGTGCGATTGGAAACTTACTCCTCCCGGGAAGAAGCGCCCTGATATGGTCTCCCCACCATATGGAACGACACGCTCCAGCGGGAGTCCCGTGGCAGGATGCAGACGAAGCGCCTCTTTGATGACGGCCTGGAGATATGGCATTCTCTGCGTCTCCTTGAACGTCGGGCGGTGCGACAGCTCCCCTCTGGCCGTAAAGCCCCCTATCTCATCCTGCAGGGTGCGCATGCTTGCTGGGTTCTGAAGCAGGTAGTACAGCACGGCAGACAGGCTGATGGCCGTGGTGTCGGACCCGGCCACCATGTTCGACACGCAGCCGCTGAGGACGTGGAAGGACGTGAAGTCGTCAGGTTTCGCGCTGTGCTTGGCGAGGAACTTGGAGAGGAAGCTTTCCGACGCCGACGTATCCTCAAGCACTGGAGTGACCTTGGGAGTGGCCTGCGCCTCGCGGATTCTCTCATTGGTGAAACTGATGACATAGGCTCGTCCTGCGCCCTTGCTGCCAGCCCACCAGTTCCTGATAGGGAAAAGATACCGATGGAGAGCCGGGAAGATGCCGACGAGTGTGGCGTAGCTGAGATGATTGTCCAGCGCGTCGATGACGCCGCCGACGTCGTCGCCGCGGTCGAGAAAACCCAGGCGCTTGCCGTACGTGACCATGCCGATGACGTCGAAAGCGTAGCACTGGAACCAGTGCCTCATGTCGACGGAGATTTCGGCGCTCGACAGTTCGGAGAGGCGGCGCACAAACAGGTCGGCGCACCCGTCGACGAAGGACTCGTAGTGCACCAGCTGGGACATGGAGTAGGCCGCCTGGTAGTGTCTGCGGTTCTGGGCGTGGCGCTGCACGTTCTGGTCGCCGAAGATGGACCACTGCCCCGGGCTCGACCAGGTCGAGTACCAGGGGGACTTGGCGAAGGAGTGGCCGAGACCATATATTACTTTGATGGCGGCTGGGTCGCTGATGCTGTAGTGGTCGGGGGCATAGCGGACGATGGTGCCTGGATGGCTTGTCATTAGTTGGAAGGCGGAGGAACATGGGAAAGAAGCAGAGCATTCGTGTGGCTTGGGGACACCGGACTTCGCAGTTCATGGTATGCATCATACCGTATCTCTTGTGAAGCTTGAGATTGTCCTCTTCAAAGGAACCCTGCCACACCTTGAAGGCATACCAACCGGAGGTGAGCCTCGCGATGAAAGGCCCTGGCACGGTTCGGAGAGGAGAGCGCAGCTGCTGAGCCAGGGAAACGGCCAACTTGGCCAACAGGAGGAGGACAGCAACCGCTGTCAAGAGCTGTAGATTCATTGAGGAGAACGTCAGTCGGTGTTATCGCAAGGTCCATGAAAAGCATACAAGGACGAGGAGAGAGCGCTTGCAATGAGGGGTGAGTTTCCCTGTGAAGTCACATTCGCTCGGCGTTTGGATACGGCTTTAAGTACAGTACCTCCAACGCTGCATATTGGAGAAGTCCTCGGTGTGACAGCTTACGGAACGGGCGGATGGTGGACGCGGGGGAGATGCATGTCCGTCTGAATCAGCGCGGGGTCTCCTTTAGCGCATGACCGGTTTCTGGAGTGCCGACATCTCGTGCCGAAGGCATGTAACGCACGATCGAGATGAAGCCGGTTTGGGGAACCCGAGATATTGTTTTGGGGGTAGCCCGCTTTACGCAGCTACAACTGTGAGATTGTAAGATGGAAGGATATATTTGCGAGGGGGTAGTGCATTCACGACCCCACCGCGTCGGTTCGGTGATGTCCTCAACTTACAGCGCTGTTGAAATTCCCAGCTCGTGTAAGTCAAATGTAGCCCTTAGCAAACGGCGTTGGAGTTGGCCGTTGTGACATATCAGCACTAGGTTGCCGCTGACCCGACACTGCTGTATGGTACTCCTGAATCAAGGATCGTGGCCAATGGCTCTTGGGCCAAGTGGACAATGATTGTGGCAACATCGTCTGTCATATTTTGCGCCTACTTCTTCCCTTAAAGTACTGCGAATTTTTTCTTGCGGTTCCCGGGGCCTTTGATGCGAGATGGTGGCGGAACTCACCCAAGCCGGCCGAGTATTCGGTGGGCTGGAGCCAGGTGCGTATCTCGTTGACAGCTCGGAGCATGATTGGTGTGTGTCCTCATGGCTGATAATGCACCATTCTTCGTCCATTACCTTTGATTGGGATTTGAAGATTCTGAGACGGGAGTTAGTCGTACAAGGATGTGGAGTGGTTGTAGGATGGGAAGAGGTTGCCTAGATCTCCTCAGGTCAAGACAATTTGACCGGTGGCATGATAATCGATTAAAGCTAGAGATTTAACCTGGGCGCCTGCAAATCAGCCCAACCAATACCATGTATTTGGCTAAAATAGAAGCGTAAAGAGGCTTGAAAATCTATTTACCTGGTCATCCCCTTGATAACTCCTCTTGCCTCGCACACATTGGCCCTGGGCTTTTCGCCGCCGACACTATTAATGGTTGATTCTCAATGAATAGAAATTTTGTCTGAGTCTAATATTCTCACAAAAGCACACACTTTTTGTGCAGTCAATTCCGCATGTGAGGGCTCACCACGTATCAGACATCTCGACATCTTGATCTGGCTCCCAATGCATCAAGCTCAAAGTCAAGATCCGGCCTTGAGGATGACATCTAATAATTTTCCAAATCCAAGGTAAATAGAATATGGTTAATTCAAGTCATACAAATCTACAATACACATCATTATCTCGAGTACACCCAGCCTAGAGTCGTGCTCTCAACACTGGCACCCCACCAGACCAGAGAATCTCACATCAGGCTGGCCCCCTCATTCACCGGCCTGCTTCACGCAACTCTTGATCTCTTTAGAGACTCAAAGTCCGCAAGAACGACAGCATCATGCCCTCTCGCCTCTTTTCCCTGTTGACTCACCAGCCACTGACCCTCAGCCCTCTTCGCCGCCTCAATGCTCTCCCTCGCCGTCGACCTCACCGCCGCCCTGATACCCCTATACGTGCCCTGCACCGGGTACGCCACGAGCCCACCCACTGCCGTCCCCGTCTTGGCCGCCAGGCTCACGACGCCCTTGGCGAGCCCCTTGGCCACGCCGAGCGGCCCCTCGTCCCTCTTCCCGCGGTACGTGTACGTCACGATGTCCGTCGCCGCGCCCGCCATCTCGTCACGGAACTCGCGCCCTGCCACTGCCACGCCGCTTTTGAAGTCTCGTACGTCGGCGTGGCGCTTGACGTCTTCGCCGTAGAGGCGCGGCACGGCGCGCAGGCCCTCGGTTGCCGCGAGGGGGATCGTCACTAGCACGCCTTTAGCTGCGCTCGTCACGACTTTGCCGGCGCGGGCTGCTGCTGAGGGCGAGGCTATTGCAGTGCTAGTGGATGGCGAGCCGTTGGGGGAGACGGCCTTGTCTTCTCGCGGGAGTGATGTCTGAGACCCGTCTCGCGAGGATTCAGGCGCGGGCGAGCCCTGTTTGCCGGAAGTGGATCGTCGTGCTTCCGAGATGGGATCATAGATCAGACGGGCTGTTGCCTGGCCCATTTCTGTCAGGGTTGACACTGAGGCAGCGGAGATGGCTGTAATGGGATCCCATCGTTGTGTGTCGATTGTGAACGGTTTCGTCTCATGCCTGGCCTTGTCAGTAAGATCTTTGACTGAGTGGGTTTTGGTCGACTCACAACTTGAGTCTCTTTGCCTCAATAACCTCCTTCTCTGATAAAATCCCCAACGCTCGCTTCGACAGGAGGACCTGTCGGTGATGGCCCTTGTACGCCCATGCGGCGGCTTCTTGCGGGAATAGTTCGCATCTCATGCCCTGGCGCGGGAGGTGCTTGTGGAATGACTCGACGGCGACTCGGGCGCCCTGCTCCGTTGACATTGTGTTGGCGATCTCGAGTGCTGCGGCAAGGGCCTGCGGACTCAGTGCATAAGACAAGCCGTCGGCGAGCTTGCGGGATGTGAGGGAGGTGTAAGGGATGGGCGGCGGACCAGCACCAGCCTCGGCGATCATGCGGCCCCAGAAGGGTTGACTGAATATGTTAAGCCCCTGGTCCAACGGCAGTCCAGACGCAGAGCGGGAACTTACTCGCCAAAGAAGGGCACGACGACCGTCGGCTTGCCGTAGCTGAGCCCGCAGGCCGTTGTGCCTGCGCCGCCGTGGTGGACGACGGCGGCGACTTGCTGGAAGAGCCACTCGTGTGGACACTCGCCGATGTGGAATATGTCGGGGTTTTCCTCGGTCTGGCTGGCGAGGTCGGTCCAGCCGCTAGAGATAATGGCGCGGATACCGAGCAGGCGGACGGCCTCGTGGATGATGGTCGCGATGCGGTCGGCGTCGTCGACAACGATGCTACCGAAGCCGATGTAAACGGGGCGCGGGCCGGAATCGAGGAATTTGCGCAGCTCGAGGGAAGGAATATGATCGGGGGCGTCGCGGAAGACGAAGCCACAGATGTCTAGATACTGTCAGTCACACTCTTTTCAAGTCGACAGGACAATTGAGACAACCAACCGGTGTTGGCACCCCAGTCCGCTGGTCTCGGCACCAAGGCTGGAGAGAAGAAATATGCGAATGGAATAGCCAGGCTCTCCAGAAGTCTTGCTCCCTCGCTCGTGGCGATGGGTTCCAGGCAGAGGGTCTCCTCGCGCCATCGGTTCACGAGATCTCCAAGCCTGGAAATGGTCAGTTTGCGCCCTGATACTGGTCTGAACAACAGCTGCAGGTTGGAGGTCTGAACTCACCCCTTCCAGGTCATGAACTCGACAACCCTATACGACAGATACTTGCCCGCCGACGGCCCGTCGTCCTGCCCCTTCAAGTTTGCGAGCGGATGCGGGAAGGCTCTCGTGCTGGTCCACGGCATGGTGAACATGACATGCAACGGCACCCCCAACGCCTGCGCACAATGCACATGCGCGAACCCGGGCGGGTTCGCAATAATAGCGTCCGCCACGAAAGGGTCCCCTGTGTCAGGGTCGGCCGCTATGCAACTCCGCCAGAAGCCATCGAGCATCTCGCTCACCATCTGCCGCTTCGCCTGGATGTCGCCCGCGCGGAAGAACTCGAGACCTGCGGACTGGACGAAGGTGCGGAAGGTGTCGTGTGTGGCGAGGCGGACGCGGTGGCCATGTTTCTGTAGTTCGTTGCCGAGGACGGCGAAGGGCTGGATGTCGCCCCGGCTGCCGATGACTTGGATTACGATGTTGAGCTTGGGAATCGGTTCGGAAGAATCGAGGGGGCGGATGGGGCGAGAAGGAACGGTGTCGGCAGGTTGGTGGGATGTGAGCAGCTTTTCCAGCTGTTTGGAGGCCCGCGGGTCGATGTCGACGTCAACGCGCCCATCATCTAACTTGTTAGTCTGCGTTGTGGTAGTAGAGGGAAGAATGACATACAACTAGCACCATACTCCTGAAGGGTCGGGCTCAAGGAGAGGGCGTCCATGTCAACCTCGCCATCATCTGCCCGTGTCTTGGCCATGGTGAGATCGGGGGAGGCGACGATGATTTTTGCCAATTTTGGCCTTCTAAACTACGTCGTCGCAAACTTCAAGCTCCTCGCGTCATGTATCACATGCTGGGACCTGCATTTTGTTTAAAGAAACAAAAAGACCCTGAATCAATGCTCGGTGACGTTGATCCGAATTTACGGATTCAATACGTAAATCATGAAGCACTAAGCCCCTTGCCAAGCACCGAGTTGACGATCCGGTTCGGCACTGAATTGACTACCGACTGGGCGGCGTTACCGCCTGGTTCTTCATGACTCGGACAGCTAATCAGGACCTTTACGCATTGCTCGGACTCCAAGGTCCACTTGAAGCTGGGAATTCAACTCGGCTATCCCGATCGTGGGGTGACGTCCTTGGTCCACGAACGGGTATGTAAGAGCTTTTACCCCTGATATGTCTTGATATGTCCATCTCAAACTCGCTTCTGCCGGTGCTGAATTATGCTTGTCTCCAGCTCGCCTCACACACTCATTCTCATCCACTTACGCCTCTGACATCGATCAACCTCAACAACAAGAACGAGAACACACGATTTCCCACTTACACCACGTCTGTCGCCTACGAACCGTTGAGCGTGGCTCTGGTTCACAACACGCCGCAGAGCCCTTCACAGAAACCAAGCCGAGTCTGAGAAACACCAGACAAGCCCACTGAGACACAACCCTCAACCCTCAACTTGCACCGTCCCGGGACCAACCACTACAACCGGCCATGCACGACGGCTACTGGCACAAAGGCGGCGCCGGCGGCCTCGTCGTCCGCGCGACCCTCCGCACCCTCCAGTTCATCTTCGCCCTCGTCATCGCCATCCTCTACGGCATCGACACGCGCGACCACCCCTCAGCGCGCACCTCGCAGTGGATCTTCGCCATCGTCGCCGCCGTTCTCTCGATGCTCTCCGTCCTTCTGCACCTCTTCATCACCGTAACGCGCTACGGCTGGTGCGCCTGGGACTGGGTGATCGCCATCTTCTGGGCGGCCGTCACGGGCGTCTTCGGGACGCTGTACCTCTCTGGCAACTGGGAGGAGATGGAGGGTGCGCCGCCGCCCTCGGGGAGGATGAAGGCTGCGGTGTGGCTGGACCTGATTAGCATGTTGTTGTGGATTGCTACGGGGCTGTTGAGTACGATTTGGTGCTGCGGCACGAGGAAGATGAGGAGGCGGATTGAGCAGGACCATGCGAAGCTGGAGGGGGGACAGGGACATGGACAGGAGGGTGTTGAGCTGGGAAGGGCGAACTCTGGGAACCCGCCGAGTTACCGGTCGGGATAGGTGACGATGTGCTGCGAGTGAAACACATTGAGGAAGAAGGATCCGGTGGAAGGAATCGTTTTGCGACCTGACTGGGTGGAGTTATATTTTAACCATACGTTTACATGCGAGCATGTCACGCCCGATCTTTTCATGCGAGATTGACCCGAGGCATGAAATATTGCAACGTTCGTAAAAGCCAGTGAGATATATTCACGGGTTCAGTTTGGAAGCAACCCTTCGAATGCCAAGTCACATGCCCTGCAAGATGATCCCGTACCTATATACACCGAACAGGCAATGAGCATTTTCTAATACCTAGAGTGGTCATTCTAGAGGAATGAAAAAAACCTGCATGCTGTCTGACGCCGTCTCCCCTTATTTGTTGTCCCTGACGTCGATGACGGTCGACTTGAACTTCCTCGCCGGCACCCTGCGGTTGAACAGGATATCGCTCTCGCGGTACGTGCGATGCTTGAGCTCCGGCAGGAAGAAGTACGCCATGACAAAACACACAACAGCAGTGCTCCCCCACACATACCCGCACTGGCCCGCAAGGTTCCATCCCGAGGGGTTAAGCAGGCGCGACGCGAGATAGATCATGGGGATCTCGGCAACGTAGTACGCCGCGCGGCCGACGCCCGTGCTCAGGGCGCGCAGACGCACCGAGGACGTCTCGGCGATGATGGTGTAGGAGATGGGGCCTAGCGTGCCGGCGAAGACGAAAGAAATAAGAATGCCCAGGACGGCCTGGGCGTAGTTGGTCGCCTGGTTCTGGTGGATGGAGGCGACGACGCCGAGGAGCATGAGGAGGGTGATGTTGGTGGCTGTGCCGCAGAGGTAGATCGTGCGGCGGCCGAACCAGGCTGTCAGGGGCAGGGCGAGGATGTTGGCGACGAACTGGAGGCAGGAGTTGATGAGGTTCAGCTCGAAGGCCATTTCGTTTGATACGCCGGCCTCTGTGAGGGGTTAGTCATCGGGATGGATGCGAGGACTGGAGATACTTACGCTCGAAGAAGAAGGTGGCTTGGTTGGCGATCAGGTTGCCTGCGAAGTTCTGCGATGCGTAGATCAGACAGGTGATGGTCGTCCTCCGCAGGTCGGTTCCCTTGAACAGGTCGATCAGCCTGGGCTCGCCGCCCTGTTCAGCCTCGATCTGCACGGTGCGCTCCATCATGGCCAGCGTCGCCTCGGCCTTCTCAGGGGTCTTGGCACCGAGACGCTTGATGGAACGCAGGGCCTCGTCCTTGCGTCCGCGACGGATGAGCCACCAGGGTGATTCGGGGCAGAACCAGAGGATGGCCAAGAGGGGTGTCTAAGAAGGTTAGGACTGCATCGAGGCATGGCAGAGACGGGTTACTCACGGGGAAGATCCACTGCAGGGCGAGGGGGATGCGCCACGCCCACTGATCGTCGAGGTTGTTGGTGCCGTAGGTCGCGCCGGCGACGATGATGGAGCCGATGGACCAACTCATCTGCAGAGTTGCCGTGCAGGCGCCGCGGAGGGCGAGCGGCACGATCTCCGAGGCATAGGCAGGTGAGTTGGCGATGAAGATGCCCCAGGGGACACCCTCAAGCGCTTGTCCAACGGTGAGCAGGGCAAGTGAGTCTGCCTGGGAGTTGTCAGATGGCGAACATGGGATATCGGGGCGACCGGTAGAACATACAAAGAATGAGACGAAGATGGTGGCGTTCATAAGCATGAGGGCAAAGACGGTGGTCCATCGATACCCGAGCTTGTTGGTGATGGGGCCTGCGAGGAAGACGCCGACAAAGGCGCCGCACTGTCCGGCCTGGAACAGGGCGCTCTGCCACTTGGTCTCAATAGTCCAGCCAGAGCCCTCGATGTAGACGCCATAATGTTCCCGGAAAGCCTGCTGGGCGACGAAGTTGCCGTTCAAGAACATGTCGAACGACTCCATGACCTGCACTCCAAGTTTCGTCAGCATGCGGATTTCGCGGCAATGTATGAGGTGCATGCTGGGTGTGGAGAAGTGAAAGAAGACTTACAATAGTGAAGCACATGATGAAGGCCCAGAAGCAAGCCTTGGGGTACTGCTTGAGAGCCTCCATCACGGTCAGCTCGTGCTCGAGGTTCTCGCCATCGAAGGAGTTGTTCATGAGGTCCGGGTTCTTCAGAACCTCCGAGTGCTCGACATCGCCGTGAGTGCGCTGGTGCAGCTCACTCTCCGGGTCCGTCTTGCGCTCCATGACGGCAGATGACATGTTGGTAGTAGTTCGTGAGGGTCGTGCTGGTTGCTGCCAAGCGATACAGGACAGCTTGGGAAGTGTCGCCAAGACCTGTCAAAGGGGATCGGGGCTGGGCATTCATATACCGCAGGTGATGCCCGTTGCCCAAATGGGAAGATGAGCCGCATCGCCCGTGTCGGCCACATCTCGGCCGGATCTACACGACATGTTGGGCGAGGAGCCGCATCTGCCCCGACGCGGGGATTGTCTGATTCGTGGGGTTACTCCAGAAACCCACGGTGAGGGCCAGCGTGAGGCTATGAGGTGGGCTTCCAGGCACGGGATAGGTGCGCATCGATCAAGATCACGTAGTCTCCGTCCCCGTGTCCGTGGAGATGGGGCGGCTCGCGGTTAATCGGCATGCTTAGTCTCGGGGTGGAAGGCCGGAGCCGCGTTAGTTGCCTCGGAATATGGGGGTTCGTCATCCGGCAACTCAATGCCGTTCGGCTATGCGGGGATTGGGCCGCCTCATCGTGAGGCGGCGATCACCCTGTCCAAGTAGTTAGCTGAGTCTCCGTCCGTTTTATGACGCGGGACATCGCCAAGCATCACGTACTTCTTGTGTGGACTTGGGAATCCCAGTCGCCCCAATCCGCGAAGGGCTGTTATAGGACATGCTCATGTGTCGTCCCCGGAGTGAATCGACTAAGATTCACTCGGCCGCTATTTTAAAAGACAAAACCACGTTCGTCATTTACTTCAACCACCAACAAGGCAAGTTGGTATCTCGGGGGCTCGGAGCACAAGCAATTCCAGCTGCACGTGACCAAGCTTTGGCAACGACGTCCTGCTCCTGTCAGGAGGATTGGCGACAAAAATCCCTTTCATCTGTGTACCCTCGGCTCAATGCACTTGGATTTTGAGGTGATACCAGGAAAACCTAAACTGAATTGGCGAATGATATCCAGGTTACTGGCAATATTGGCGCTTTCACCAAGATCAGCGTTACTGATATAAACGAGCAGTAAAAATTGAAGAACAAGTCTAGCCAAGTCTATCTTGATGGTCGTCGGAAAGGATGCTGGCAGTCACGATAGCTGGTATCTAGACTTTGCAGTGCACGTGTCTTGGCTCACCATCTTATCACCATTCACCAGCTTGGCGTTCTGGCATCTTGGCATCATAGCAAGTTACAAGGGGGCCAGTGGAGAGGTTCCATTTATCCCCACAACATACGTCGACCAAGGACAACTTGCCCGACCATGAACCTATGAGTTGATAGCAGTATCTTCAAGTCGACTTGCTGCAATCCTTCCGCTGGGCAGACCCGTCTCCCGCCATCACTGCCGGGCTCGGCAATACGTCATTCATCCTCGCATTATAGGAAAGAGTTCTAGGCAAGAATATCACTACCCTCTCAAGAAGGTGTTACAACACCGCAAGAGGAGGAAAGGGACTTTGGGATATTGGTACGACCTTTGCCATGCTCACGGGGCCTGACATGGAACCACGGATGGGACTTTGGAGGAAAGACGAGAAAAAACAAAGCAAAAACAGGGACACATAGCGCAGACGAGGTATGCCAGAAAAGTATTAAATAGGGAGCTCGACAGTACGGTTTAACGGCTCATCTCACATCCTCACCCCAGCCGCATCCAGATCACCAGGCCAGCTTCACAAGTCTTCGAAAGTTGGATTCCGTCCGTGACTTGCAACTCTTTCTTTCGCACACTCCTCGTCATTGTCACATAGCCATGCGTTTCTCTACTTTCGTTGGAGCAGGATTGGCGGCTGCCTCGGCGGTCTCTGCTGCCGTCGTCGCCCCTCCCGCCAACAGGTACGTCCTCCTCGCAATTTGTTCACGAGCACGAGAGCTTCGGCATCCATACCCCAACTCATTTCATGCTGACACTTCGACAATCCAGCCTCGCCGAGCGACAGGCCAACCCTACCGAGTCCGACGCCAGGGCCCGCTGCGACACGCGCGGGCCCCAGGACGGAGAGCACGTCCTGGTGATCATGTTCAGGATGCACGGCACCATCGACCCCGGCACAGGTAGCGTCAAGCCGCATCTTCCCAAATCTTCAGAGATCTGACCACGCGTACAGGCGACCCCGGCATCGGCGACAGCGCCCACGTCTACCTCTACAGCCACAACTGCAACCTGCTGGGCGACACGGACTGGAACGGCGGCGTGGGCACCGTCAGCCTCGGCTTCGAGGGCGACCGCGACTTCAGCTTCCACATCGGCAACGCCTGGCTGTCGAACAACCCGCCCCCCACGCCGACGGACGTGCAGGTCAACGGGGACGAGGTCCCCTACGTGTACTGCACGCAGGAGTCGAACTCTGGGTTCGGATACGCTACGTTCTACCGTATTTGCTCTCTTAGGTGGCCTTGAGCTGGGTTCTTTCTGTCTGAATGGTCATTCTGTTGTTGGAATTGACGAATGTCTGGCTGGCTTGGTTCAGGGATTAGGGTTGGAAGCGGATGAGACTGCACAATCCTATGCTGTTGGATCGTGCCAATATCGCGTGGCGAGCCTCAAGCGCCTCGCCTGCGTGATATCTATGGTTCACTCACTTTTCGCTACATTGCATGTTCATCTTATAGGGCGAGAGAATGATGTTTTCGGAAGAGACGGAGATGTGTGTCCGATCGGGAGCCAGGCAATGACTGTGTTTACACGGCCCCTCTTACTTTACACGCCGACCCGATTCAATGTGAAATTGTCGCGGACATGGCGATAAGCATTACCTCTTGTTTCTTCGGGTGCCAGTGCATGGTTTATCATTGACCTGGGTCACACGATGCCTTCGCTGGACTTTCTGTGCGTCAGGATCGCAGGAACTGGTCCCAGATCTCCGTGTCTGCCACTGGCCGTCAAAAAATACGTCTTCCTGCTACTACAAGTACGACTGTCCGGGGCACGCTGTCCGACATAAACAGGGCAGTCACGTCAACTGACCAGACTAGGACATCGCTAAAATCACCTGTTGATGAACGGCCAGGTCGTTTGAAGCATGAGGTGCTTGGCGTCGCCGGCCGACCTGGCATGATTAGTCATCACCGGCATGAATGTCACCCGAACCAGTCGAAGGCCAGCCAAAACAAACAACAAACACAACTTGACGATCATCTCACGTCGACACGAGATTCCGACCACACCAGACGCGACTATCGCCTTCGCTCGAGCTCTCCGGATACGTTGCCAGCCTATAACACCTTTATACAAGCTTCCTTCGGAGCGAGCGGCCTCGCAATGACGTTACCGCCATCTCCTGTCGAGCCACACCGAACGGCCATGGATTATCGCGACAAGCATCGCAAGGAGACATACTCTCTGCTCTCCCGAATCCATCGAAAACTCATGAGAAGACGGAAGATAGCCTGCTTTGAAGAAGAAGATCTCGCCGACGTTCTCGTCGTGCGTGGCGCGACCCTGGATATTGATCAGGACGACCCAATCGATCTCGACCCTCGCTTCTTCATGCCAGGGCCTGTCGACAAGATGGAGGAGGGTCTCGCCTATGAGACTAGCGAATCCCGTCGCTTCGAACTGGACTACTGTCTTTGGCCCAACTCTGGTCCCATCAACATGCTCCGGTTGCCTGACGCCGACGCATGTGCCAGTGGAGCTGTCCAAGATGCTGCTGCGCGGGCGGATTTCTGCATGTACGCCGCCAGGCACAAGGGCAACTGGGTCGAGAACCTACAGGTTCCAAGCCGCCTCGTGACATATGACCAGACCGTCTGGACCGACTCGGATGGACGTCGCCACGCCCTGCACTTCGACTGCAGCGACTACTACATGTGGCCCAAGGCGCCCGGCAGCTTCGATTACCACCAGGACATACCCCACGCCATCGCGACCGTACACGACTCGGTGCGGTTACGGAGCGACGGCATATTGCGGAGCGAGATGATTGTTGCCATTGGCCTCATGAAGACACACATGCGCAAGTCATATAACTTCCCCGATCATCGCATATTTCCTGTCATGGTCATGAGCTTCCACGGCATGTTCTCGGCTCGAATCATTCAGGCGCACGTGGAAAAGGGAAGGCTGGTCGTGCGTCCGTCTCGCCTCATGAACCTATTTACGGCTACCCTGCCCGCCGACGCCAAGCTCGCCATTCGCTGGCTCAACGCAAGGCCCATCGGAGATACGCGCTTTCCAGCCGGACCTCTGGACACGGCAGGTCATGAAGAGGGATCTCAAGGCCTGGAGGCCGACCCAGCAACGCCGCGTTCTGTAGACGTCCGCCAATGACAAGGTTGTGCTGATGGTCCCTCTCGGCCATGTTATTTTGGGTGATCATCTGAGGCGCGCGCTTAGCTTTTTCCTGATGCTTGGCACCATCGCCCTCGTCCATGCATCGTCATCACAACTTTGCAATCTCAAGGCGTCTATCGCCCGTTGCGGACCCCGTGAAACATGATTGACAGCGGCTAGGTGCGACATGACATCGGCCTGCGGGCCTGCACCGTGGCCTCCATGCTGGCCTGAGACGCATCGGCGGCTACTCAACATACCCACGCACCTACACGCACTTGGCACAAGGCGCCGACTCTTCATCCGCAGATTCTCTATAAAAGCCCTTGACACATCATCACACTGAATGGCGCTCTCGTTCATCGGTACTCTCATCCATCGCCACTGGCTTTGAATAGTACGCTCATCCACCACCATCTCACCCGTCGCTGCTCTCAACCGTCGCTACTCCCAACCGTCACTGCGCTTACCCGTCGTTGCGCTCACCCGTCGTTGCGCTCACCCGTCGTTGCGCTCACCCGTCGTTGCGCTCATCATCATGAAGCCAAACTTTGTCCCCCGCACAGCAGATCATTGGGCTCATGCCTTTTCCGAGACATTAGGTTCTCAGGATGTGGACATTTCGTACTTCGGCGCGAAGGCCTTCGATTCAGCTTCTAAGGTTGATTATGCTGACTGGTTACGTCTTCGTGTCTTGTGGGACAGAAACCAGAGGCATCAAATCAGCCATCAGTCCATCTTTGGGCAGAAGGCCGCCCCACGCTTTGAGGACTCCGCCAGACGCGCCCGTCAAGAGGTTTGGTGGCAAGCTCTCCAGAACGGAGCCAAAAAGCCGTGGGACTGGGGCTACATGGCGGCGTGGAGGCAGACCGTTGCTGATATTGATGCCGTGGGCACCAGAATGCCGCAGTTGAAGTCTCAGTACCTCGATTCGGACCCTTTCCGCCTCATCGCCGCTCCAGGCACATCACAACTGATGCTTCGTCGATCGGAACGCCTGCGCCACCAGCAATACGTACAAGAGCAAGTGGGTCGAGACATTGGCTATCAGAAATATGGTAGCCGGACCGCAACATCTGGTGGCGGGTCCCCAGAAAGACCCAAATCGTCCCGGCAAGACTCTTCACCGCCACACTCAACCGGGTCGCGGCCGTCATCGGGGCATGGCACTGGAGGGCAGCTATCCCAAGGTGACACGGTGACGAGCGATGGGTTTGGGGGTGACATTGATGGCAGAGAGATCATGCGGAACCGCCCGGATGAGGCGCTCGTGAACATGTCTCTCGTTCTCCTCCTCCAGGGTGTATCAATTGCACTCAGGAAGGAGCCGAAGTACGACTGCTACAACTGGACAACGTTACACAAACAGTTCAGCGTCAGTCAACCTGGTACAAACGGCAATAGAGAGCCCGTCATGACGGCCAAGACCGATGGGTGTCTGCAGTTTCTGGGAGACTCCCCAGACCCTGTGACCTTGGCGATTTTGGAGGTGAAGCCATATCGCCGCTGGACGAGGGAGTCCTGTGGCCAGGCAGTTCAGATTCAGGAAGGCGCCGAGATGGCTGCGTGGATCTCCACGGAGAGTACCCAAGGACTGCTGCCCAGCTCTGGTGGCGTATATCGGTACGTCTACTTCACGCAAAGCAACTACCTTTCGCTAACTGCTTCAGACGGCTGATGGTGTCTCAAGACTTCGACGAGGTCTACATAACAATTGCCGAGTACGATGATCTCTATGTCCGCCACATCAGGGGTGACCCTTCCGTTTGGCCGCAACGCCGCCCTGTCGCGGATTCGCCTAGTCTCGGTCAAACGGCGAGGGGATATCGTACGCCGAGTCCCACGGACCTAAGCAAGCCGCGTTTACACACAGGATCGCCCTCAGGTGGCTCGCCATCAGGACGGCCCTCTCGATCGTCTGACAGGTCGCCTCCAAGGGCTTCGTCACACACTCCCGGCGTCGGTGCCGGTAGGGTTTCTGGATCGTCATCGCTGCCGATCCGCCCGGCGGAACGCTCGCATCGATCAGACGCCACAAACGCCCCCAAGACTCCCAGCCCTCCGAGCCGATCTCCCTCGGCTTCGGTTCCGGGTGCCCCTATGCCATCGCGAGACCCTCTTCCGGCGACTGGAGCCACTGGGGGGTTCTTGATCATGCGCGAGTTTCGACCTTTCAGGCTGAGTAATAAGCAGGACATGGAAGGTCTCCTGGTGCTCCTCATCTCTCTGACGAAGGAGCTGTGTGACCACCACAGAGAGTCACATCTGCCACCGATGCGCAAGTTTCAATCGGGCCGGCACTGAAGCTTTTAAACCTAGGGAGCCCCGCCACCCACGTTGATCGTTCATAGCCTCGGATCTTATTGCATTGTCAAGTACCGTTTCACTGTCTAAGCCGTGCATACGATGTGTCTTCTTCCGGTCTTGTGCCGCCCTGTGTTCAGTCTCTTGATCGAAGCGCCTCGCTGGATTGAAGCTCTTGATCGGAGCGCCTCGCTGGAGTAAAGCTCTTGATCGAAACGCCTCGCTGGATTGAAGCTCTTAATTGAAGCGCCTTGCTAAGGTGAAGCTCTTGATCGGAGCGCCTTGCTGGAGTAAAGCTCTTGATTGAAGCGCCTTGTTGAATTCAAGCTATTTGAGTGACGAAGACAGAAGACGAAGAGGTGTGTGTGATCGCGAACGGCCTGACTAAGATGGGTGGCATGTGCTCTCAAGGAACATGATCCCTTGGGCGTATCTCACAACAAAGGTAACGGAAGCAAAGTGAGGACCGCGCATAAGTATGTTCATTTCATTATGGTATTATGTTTCCCTCATCTAATTATGTACGCCTACATCACCAACCTGCACAGCGCTGCTCACTGATACTCGGGCATGTCGCCAAAATCAGGGATCGGCATCGAGCAGTCCCAGTCGCGCTCGTACGCCTTGGCCGGCATGAAGCCCCCCCTCAGGCCGTGCCTGTAGCTCCAGAGGGGCGCCGACTCGGTCTTCCACGTCCAGTAGAACCAGCCCCAGCCCTTCTCGAATGCGTCCATCTGCGCGACGGCCCACGTCTTGATGAAGAGCTTGTAGGCGTCGGTGTACTGGGACTCGTCGTTGGAGACGGCGCACGAGCAGCGGTCGTCCTTGGTCGGGCAGCTGGGGCCCGCGACGCCCGGGAAGGTGCCCGTCCAGCGGTTGCCGCCGTCGTAGCCGTTGAGGTGCTCGGTGCAGTCCGTGTGGGCCTGGGACCACTCGCCCACCATTGTCGGGCCGAAGGCGCGCATGCTGGCGGCCGACTGGTCGCCAAAGTCCTTGCAGCCGAACTCGATGCGCTTGTTGCGGTCGAGGGCGATGAGCGTCTCGTCGAAGATGGTGTACTGGTGCACGTCGACGACGAGGTCGTCGGCCTTGTACTCGGAGTACTTGCCGGCCCAGAAGCGGAGGCCCTGCAGGCCCTCGCTGAAGACGGGTGCGCCCTTGACGCCGTTCCCGACGACCGTGTCGACGGCCTCGCGGGTCCAGGCCTCGAGCACCTCCTGGTCCAGGGCGGCCGCGGGCTCGTTCATGAGGCCGTAGAAGGCCACGACGTTGCTGTAGCGGTCCTGCGCGAAGAACTTGGACAGGCGGTCGTGGATCTCGAGCGCGCGCTTGCCGTTGACGGCGCCCTGGGTGCCGTTGAGGAAGCCGACGCTGCCGATACGACCGCTGTGGTTCCAGCCGTTCTGGCTGCCGGGGAGGCCGTGGAGGTCCAGCTTGATGCGCAGGCCGTGCTTGCGGGCCCACTCAATGCCGCGCAGGAGGTAGCGCCACGAGATGCCGGCGACGTACGGGTCGTCGTCGAAGGTCTCGACGGCCCAGTACGAGAAGGGGATGCGGACGTGGTCGAGGCCGGCGGCGGCGATGTCCCGGAAGTCCTCCTCCGTGATGAAGGTGGCGTAGTGCTTCTCGAGCGTGGCGGCCGCCTTGTCGCCGAGGTGCTTGCACAGGGAGTGCTCGTCCACAACCCCGGCCTCGGACGGGTAGTCGAACATGGAGGGGGTGATGAAGGGCTCGAGGGACAGCCAGCCGCCGACGTTGACGCCACGGAACGGGCGGTCGCTGTAGCTGCCCCATGGCTTGTCTAGGGCTGGCACGTTGGGGTTGGCGCGCGCCGAGTCGTCCCACGTGCTGTTGAGGCCGACTAGGGGGAGGTCGCCGATGGTGGCGTCGGTGAAGGTGCAGTTGAAGTCGACCATGTCGAGCCACTCGGAGGTATCGAAGATCGTGTCTCTCGCATTCTTGGGGATGCTCTTCTTGGACGGGCAGGCGGTCGATGTGGCACTGCTGGACTCGGAGGACGAGCTTGCCGATGTGGCGGTTGCGCTCTTCTTCGTCGTCGTGGGGCTGGGGGTAGATTCGGAGCTGGCGGGAGCGCCAATCTTTCCAGCGTCATCCTCCTCGCGGGAAGGTGTCGACGATTCTTCCGCCGCCGTTTGCGAAGACTGTTGCGATGAGGAATCTCCGCTAAGAACGCCCTGGCTTGCCAGCACACCCAATGTCACTCCTAGCACAGCCAGTACAGTCACGATGGCGACGCCAATCCCTGCAGGCTGTCAGTGTCTGGGAGACCTCCCCGCGAGCAGGAATCACATACATAACAGAACCTTCTTCCTGTGGGCCTTCTTTGCGTCGGCTGCCGGTTTCTCTGCCTCTGCGAACGTCAAACCCTCCATGCTGCTCGCGTACGACCGCGCATTGTCTCCTTGACCTCGAGGCATGGCGGCGGGACAGGAATCACGCCCTGTAAGCGTAGTCGTGTGTTCGAAGATGCGTTATATAGTAGTGAAAGGTCTCGGCACCGTAGGCACTGGTCGTATGTGCAATTGAGCTGGCAGGGTATCGTTAAATATCACGAAATCATTGTTGAACGAATGTGGGTGGCTGGATGAGCGAGCGACGATACGTGAAAGAGAGAGACGCGAAGCCTGGCGCTGAAGAAGGCGAAGGCGACGAGTGTTGTACAAAACAAAAATACGAGGACGGAGTTCTCATGGTGTTATTCTTATTTAAGATTAGTGGTCAGCTGGCATGTCCTCTTTTGCGGGATTCCGCACCGTCGGGTACCTGACCTCCAGGTCCTAGTACGTAAATGCCATAGCACCTCACGTTAAGGTGGTCTAATTAGGCCCTGAACCCCTGCAGCGTCGACCCACGATCTCTTAGCATTGGTCGGTTCCTGGGATGTGGCTTTGAGTCAGGCTGAATGTGGTCTCGCTTCCCTTAGGTCGTCTGGGGGAGTGAGTCCTTCCTTGAGCGGTTTCATTATGCAAGGAAGGTACATAGACAGATAGCATATGAAATTCTCTCGCTACTTTCACTTCATTTTCCATGTGCTCAAGACTAGACATACTACATCAGACGCAAATTCTGTGCTGCGGAGGTTGGTGAGGTTGGATACGAAGCTTGGCATCAAGCCGGTCCCGAGTTCCTTGGACGGTTGGGGGCGGACAGCGCCCTAACCCCTGAGCCAACCGCCGGACTCCCGCTAAAAGGGTCGCCAATCCCTGCCCAGCCTAGCCCTATCCCGGCTGTGACCTGCCGTAGCGCCCTTGGAGAGGAAAGCTTGTCCTGCACGGGCCTCTTCCTGTGTCGGACCCTCCTGCCTCCGGAGCCGATTCATCCCTCGTGTCTCTCTTCTCCAGGCTGCCAATGCCAAGATGCATTGCTTCCCTCAAAATGCTTGGCTGCCGACATCCCAGGCAGCAGCGTCACCCACAACAACAGACGCACCGTCTTTCCTCCGCCAATATGATCGAAACACTCACGATCTTTCACCGGCCACCGTGCTTCTACGGGAATTACAATGGCTTCTTCCAATCGAGAACCCGCCTGTTCCCATAGCTCGGTCTACACTGACGTACCTGTCTATGTCAGACCGCAGATCAACTACCGTCGGCCAAGCCTACAGGACCGTATAGCCGCTGCGTCGCTCTCTGGGTCTGGCCTGTACTCTCGTATCGCGAAGTCGCCCCGTGCCTCGTCATTCCCAGGCCCAGTGGTCACGCCTGGCGATTCTTGCGACGGGGGCGAATCCGATACCGAGGACCCCGACACCCTAACGGACTACGTCGGTCATGAGTACAGGAATAGAGTCACGCCAAGGCGAAACACGATCTATGTCGTCGATGCCCCGCGTATTGGCCCTGGGATGGAACCAATGAAGCAGTGGTTGACGCCCGTATCCTCTGGCAATGACGAGACCTCGCCGGCTGCGGATCCTCTGGACGGAAGACCAAAGATGGCTGACATCGGCAAATACCTTGAGGCCTTCTATCACGGCATGCCGGTAAAAGTCCTGAACGATTACTTCAAGTTCGCGCCCTGGAAGTCCAAGAAGCCCAAGGGCGGCCAGCCAGGCGAAATCGGCCTTTCTAATCCCAAAGGCCTCTGCACGCGCATCAGGCACCGGCCTTCTCCAGATGGCGTCGCCGCGCAGCAGCTCAATCTTGAAGATCTTCTCGATGCGCTCCTCGCCTGCCTGCCCTCGGACGCGCACTCCATCATTCTCCTCACCCACCACGACACCTACGAGACGGAGGACGATGACTTCTGCTGCGGCCGTGCCTACGGTGGCTCGCGCGTCTGTGTAGTATCCTCGTTCAGGTACAATCCAGTCCTCGATGCCGCCGCTGGCATCGCCCGCTCGCACACCTGGCCGGCGTCGCACTGCCGCGTCTACACCGACGGTCTTTGGCGGCAAGAGCTTGGCGGGACCACCCGCTCCAAGGCTGAATCCATCCTCAAGCCCGCCCAAGAGCCTTCGACGCCGATGGGCGCGGCCGTGGCCGCGTTTCGGGACGCAACTACTCCGGACGTGCCCTTCGACGGCCCTGGCGCCTGGTTCGCCCGGACCTGTCGAACGGCGAGCCATGAGCTCGGTCACTGCTTCTGCCTCGACCACTGCGCGTACTACGCCTGCGTCATGCAGACCACGTTCAACATGGCGGAGGATGAGCGGCAGCCGCCGTATCTGTGCCCCGTTTGCCTGGCCAAGGTGGCGCATACCGTGGCGGTCGAGCCGGTGTCGCGTGCGACGCGGGGGAAGGATCTCGATGCCTCCTCGGAGACGCAAGAGCTATGGATCGCCGATAGATACCGTGCGTTGGAGGCATTCTGTCGCGACTGGAGCAGTGTTGGTATGTTTGCGGCGTATCGTGCTTGGATACGTCAGATGCTGGAGCACCAGGAGTAGGTCTTGGCGTAGACGAAAGAGCATCACCGCCGCTGGCCGCACGCTACCAGCAGCACTGTCTAGCCGAGCATGTGTGCCACTGGTTAGAGGACGGAGCACAAAACTTCAGCCTTGGCCTGCCGTCATGGTCTTACACTCTCGTAAGACGATCTATGCAAAACATATCTCATGTGGCCAACGGGATCCGGGGTCGCCATGGCACGCGCGTGACAGGTCGCAAACGTCCGAATGCATCGTTCGTGCAGCATCGGCGACATCTCGCCGGTCACCATGATCGGCAATAGTATCCATTCTCACCAGAGTGCCGAGCGCCACTGCGTGACGTCCGGGGTGAGACAAGGGGCATTGCTCGCCCGCATCGTGCGCCAAGAGAGTCTCACCCACCACTTGGCATATATCATACGAGGGAGTTAGGATCGACGCATTTAAACCGAGACCTCCCCGAGCTCTGTTGGTCTTGTGCATTCTTCATCCCTCATCCGCACCCTGAGAAAACACACATAAAACTCAACAATGCATTTCCACGTTGTCAACATCGTCGGCCTTGCCGCCGCCGCCTCCGCGGCCGTCCTGCAGAAACGCTGCTCGCCCATCCGAGACCCAGAATACCAGAACGGATACCTGCCGCCCGTCCCGTGCTGGCTGTCGCCCAGCCCGGCCTGCCAGCCGGAAATACCCGAGGGCATCGACATCGAGGTCGACGGGGATGCGCACAGCGCCGTCGTGAACGGCGTGTCGGACACATGCGTGGAGACAATACTGGAGGAACAGGCGCGTGAGCGCGACGGGAGGAAGGCATACGGGTGGACGGCGAACATTGGAAAGCTGGACGTCAGCAAGAAGGGCACGCTCGTCATCACGGAGATGAGCGACAAGACGGTCGAGGTGTACTGCGGGCTCGTGGGGGAGGAGCATTGCAGCAACAGCGGTAGGGAGAAGAATGAGCTGGGATGCGAGGCGTGAAAAACATGCGCCGGGGACACCGCGCCATGGAGGCACAGATTGTATTATTCCGCTCTGTAGTTTGGCTCGAGCTTGCTCTGCTCAATACTCGCGTCCCATGCTTCTCCGTCCACGAGACCCTTGGCCAGCCGCATGATCTCGTCCCACTCCGTCTTGCTCACGCTGCTGACGCTCAGTCGCGACTGCTTCAGGAGCTGCATGTCGGCCAGGGGCCCCTTGGGCCCTATCTCCTTGAGGGTCCTGAGCGGGACGATCTGGGGGAACTTGTGCTCCAGCCTGACGTGGACGAGGCTCCATCTGCTCCCGTCGTGCGGGGCCTTGGCGTCGTAGTACGGGTTGTCGTTGATGCATGCGTTCCCTGTGTCTCGTTAGTGAAAAGATACCCGGCTGTCGGTAGGGTGGGCAGGCTCACAGTCCGGGGAAAACTCCTTGACGATGCGCATGACGCCCACGACGCCGGGCTCTTTGCAGTTGGAGTGGTAGAAGAAGGCGCGGTCACCCTTGCGCATCTGGCGCAGGTTGTTCCTCGCGGCGTACGCGCGGATGCCTAGATGATAGAGTGAGCGATGCACGACTCAAGTGGAGAGGAGATACGTACCCTCCCATCCCTCGGGCGTGTCCTTGGCGGCGAGGTCGTCGATGGAGAACTTGATGGCGTAGCCGTCCTCCATGCGGACTTCGGGCTCGGACTTGAGGAGCCAGTACTTGACTTCGTTGGCGGGATACCGGGGCGGCGTGTCGTTGTGGGTGTCTGGCACGGGGCCGTCGCGCAGGGCCTTGAGCTCCTTGACGGACCTGGTAATGTCGCCGGGCTTGCTGGGGGGTTCTGGCGTCTCGGAAAACGAGCCCAGAATCGCGTCTGGCTTGGGGACCCAGGGGGTCTTCCGTACCTTTCCTGCGGACGCTGCGGCCGGACGCGAGGAGGAGGTTGTCGCCTTCTTAGTCTTGCTCGAGGCTTTCTCTGTCTTGGGCCGTTTGCCCAGGGCCTCGTCTGGCTTGGGCACCCACGGGGTCTTACGCTTTTTCCCTGCGGACGCGGTTGCCGGCGGTGAAGCCGGAGGTGCCGCGTCAGCTCGGGCTTGACTGCGCGTGGTTCTGGGCATTGTGTGGTGTGTCGTCGCGGTGTTCTATCTGTGCCTTGAGACGCGACATGACTTCCTAAGGTAGGGAGATCGTCATACAACGCGCCGGGGATGATTGCTGGCAGCTGGCACAAGCAACTGGTCACAGGTGCAGGGAGTCACCCCACCATCCGGGCCGCACCCCTGTGGGTCCACGGTGCAGGTTCCGGTGCTCGGCTCGTCTCGGCATGGAGGGGTAATCAACTTTATGAGCCATCTCCCCTCGATTTTCTGGGAGACGGGAAGACTCAGCAACAGCATTCACAGCACTCGGTTACAATGGCGCAGACACAGTCAACAAACGCTCACGGCTCTCTAGCCAACCTCCTGCCGCCGAGCTGGAAGACGCAGGTCACGGCCTGGCTGGCCGAGGACACGCCCAGCTTCGACTACGGCGGCTTCGTCGTCGGCGACGGCCCCCGGACAGCGACCCTCTGGGGCAAGAGCGCGGGCGTCATCGCGGGCCGCCCCTTCTTCGACGAAGTGTTCGAGCAGTGCGGGTGCCGCGTGGAGTGGCACGCCGCCGAGGGCGCGGCCCTGGAGCTGGGCGGCGGCAAGCAGCGCGTGGCGACGGTGACGGGCCCGACGCGCGGGATCCTGCTGGGCGAGCGCGTGGCGCTGAACACGCTGGCGCGGTGCTCGGGCATCGCGAGCCAGACGCGCAGCATGGTGGGCGGGCTCCGGGCGGCCGGGTACGAGGGCGTGCTGGCGGGGACGAGGAAGACGACGCCTGGGTTCCGGCTCGTGGAGAAGTATGCCATGCTCGTGGGCGGGGCGGACATGCACCGTGTCGACTTGAGCTCCATGATCATGCTCAAGGATAATCATGTTTGGAGCCGGGGGAGCATCACTGAGGCGGTGCGCGCGGCCAAGAGCGTGGGCGGCTTTGCGATCAAGGTCGAGGTCGAGGTGCAGAGCGAGGAGGAGGCGGACGAGGCCATCGCTGCGGGGGCCGACGTCGTCATGCTCGACAACTTCACGGGTGATGGCGTCAAGGTCGCGGCAAGGAGCCTCAAGGAGCGCTGGCAGGGCAAGGCGCACTTCCTGCTCGAGGTCTCGGGTGGCCTGACGCCTGACAATGCTGCGTCGTACGTCTGTAACGGTATGTTGGCATGTTTCTCAGTGCGAGGGGCGGTTTACTGACGGTATCTAGATGTTGACATCATCTCGACAAGCTCTATTCACCAGGGCGTGCCACACGTCGACTTTTCTCTCAAGATCGACCATTAAAGGGCGATGTCACCTGGGCGTGATTGCGTTAGGTTCGGACGGGTTCACGATGGGATGGCGGACAAGGCAGAGCGACACCTCGAAATCTAGACGAGGTGAAACCGTACATAGCGTTGATGGAAGAGGCCAAGCTGTATCACGATGAAGACTGCTGTGCTTGCTTGGCACGGGTCGGTCCCACGCACATGTAATGCACGATGAAGCCGGCGTGTAGTGTCAAGCATGCCTGCGCAACAGAGGTCACCGCCTATCCTCGGCACCCGAAAAATAGACATTGACCCCGGCCTCATGTTGTCCGGGTGGCAGTGCTGCCGCGTGTTGTCTTGTCAATTCCGTGGCCTCTTCGACTCGGCACGCAATGCGAGTTCGTCAGATGGATGTAACGAGGATGAGACGGAATCTGGACCAAGGTCCATACCCGAACTGATCTACGCGAAACCGCCGTGCCGGGGCGGGAACATCAGACGGACTGGGCATACAAGCTTTCCAGCGTCTCAGCCTGGAGTCTCGTCGTTCGGGTACGGCCGAGGGTCAGGGGCGAGGGCATCGTGACATGCAGGGGGGAGTCCACTGTATTTTGCTGCACGGCGCTGTACGCTGTAGCCTGTATCTGAAATCGGCATGCAGGGGTGCAGCAGATGAAACACGCCAAGCCGAAACGAGAAGCTGCACCTGCCAAGTCGCAAACTGCTCAACGGGAGAATCACGGGCAGAGACAGTTAATATCATGCGTGTAGTAAGCAGTTCCTTGAAGTTCCCCGGAATCTCGAAAGCAGTTTTTCGATCTGTATCCCCCAGAGTAAGTCTCTGAGGACTTCCTTACGTCAAGTCACTCGAGTCCTCGTCGACAACCGTGCGACATTCCAGCGGGCCGTCGTCATCTCCCTCGTCGGATAGCGCTAGCCCCCATCTGGACTAGCAACCTACCTCACCTTTCCCTGCTCCTGCAATTCAGGGACGAGGGAAGCAGATTCCCAACGGCCCTCAATTTAGCTCGGGACACAAGCTTCGTCAACACCTGCTCGTCGTGTCGGGTGCTTGCGACACCAACTCTTTGGGCGACAACCTGACGGATCCCCCCTCTTACTTTACTTCCTGTTGCCGATCTCAATCTTTCCTACCGATTGCCTGCGCCATACGCTCCCTTTTGAACCTTATTATTCACAGGACCCTACAGAGAACATCCTCATTGCCTAATCTCCCTGACGCTGACGTCTCGATCGACTTTCTCCCCTCGGCATCAAGGCCTCATTCCTTGACTGCAGCTGCATCACTACGCCATCAACAAGCTTGGAGAGCATCACAGATTGCGACGACTCGGACTGTGCACACCACCAGCGTTCATGTCTAGGGATACGAGCCCTGGACATTCACCATGCTGACGCCACGCCGCGCCCTGGCAGCCGCCGTCTTCATTCTCTTCGTCTTCTACCTTTTGACATCCTCCCACGACCCGACAAGTCCCGCGCCAGCGAGCTCGAAGCCAGCGACCGGCAATGACAAGCCGAACACCGACACCACGACGGCCGACGCCAGACCCGACGCGCGGCACCGGGTCGTGACGCAGAAGCCGATCGAGGACATGTCCAAGCTGTCGCTGTACGACAAGCTCGCATATCAATACCCCTACGATGTCGAGACGCGGTTCCCAGCGTACATCTGGCAGACCTGGAAGATGACGCCGCAGGACGGCTCGTTCCAGTTCCGGGACCAGGAGGCCTCGTGGTCGCAACACCACCCGGGCTTCGTGCACGAGGTCATCACCGACGACGTGGCCGTCGATCTGCTGCGGCTGCTGTACGCTTCGGTGCCCGAGGTCCTCGAGGCGTACGAGGCCCTTCCGCTGCCCGTCCTCAAGGCCGACTTCTTCCGCTACCTCATCCTCCTCGCGCGCGGCGGCATCTACTCTGACATTGACACGTGGGCCCTCAAGTCGGCGGTTGAGTGGGTGCCCGAACGCATTCCACGGTCCTCCATCGGCCTCGTCATCGGCATCGAGGCGGACCCGGACAGGCCCGATTGGAAGGATTGGTACAGCAGGCGCATCCAGTTCTGCCAGTGGACAATCCAGTCCAAGCCGGGCCACCCCGTCCTGCGCGACATAGTCGTCCGCATCTCCGAGGAGACGCTCCGAAAGAAGAGGGCGGGCGAGTTCGCGTCGGGCTTCCAGGATAAGAACGTGGTCGAGTTCACGGGCCCGGCCGTCTGGACGGACGTCATCATGGATTACCTCAACGACGGGCGCTACTTTGACCTTGCCAACTCCAAGGGCCCCATCGACTGGCGCAACTTCACCGGCATGGATAATTCCAAGAAGGTGGGCGACGTGATCGTGCTGCCCATCACGAGCTTCAGCCCGGGCGTGGGGCAGATGGGCGCCAAGGAGGACGATGATCCCATGGCGTTTGTCAAGCACGAGTTTGAGGGTGGGTGACTGTCTCGGTATTTGTTATTGAGCCTGGCTAACATTCTGGTGTAGGCACGTGGAAGCCCGAGGAGCTACGACATATCGGCGAGGACCAGCACTAGAGCTGAGCTTCGGCCCCCCTTTCATGACGAAATGATCCGCATTGAGCTGCGTTGGCTCTGCCTCCTTGTACATTTGTTAGACAGTCGCATGGGCACGGAGTTGGTCTCGACTCGACGATTCGGGTCTTGTTTCTTTACGCGAGCATGTCCGCGTTGTTCTGTATCTTTGGGACAGGCGCCTCGGGTACACCATAGAGACTCTGTTATACCTGAAATCCCGCTCAGATGTTCCCCCGGGAAATCATGCCATGGCCAAGGGCCTCAGCGTTGTGTCTCTAACAATTACAGGCACCTACAGGGGGTTCCTCAATGGACGCATCTCCGCATCGGCTCAAGAATGGGCCGGATCCCCGCACGGATGCGCCACGACCCCAACTGGCCGGGTGGCTTCAGTTCCCCGCGCGGCTTAGGGAATCTGGGGAAGGCTGGTTTGCCGTTTGCCGAGGAATCATCCTACATCCTTCATATTAATACCGACCCATCGGCTCACTTGGCGACGACGTCCTCGTCTATTCATCCCATATCAAGGGTGACGAGAACACACCGTCGCCGGCCGCCATCTTTTCATCTTGTTGTACTTTGCCATTCCGTCTATTCGATGCTCACGAGATGACGCGCCTCATCGCTTCGGGTCACGAGGCTCTCGTAACTTGCTTCAGATCCAGCTATGGGATCAGCCGCAGATACAGGCTTCCTGCGTTGAAGGCCCTTTCATGTACCGGCGCAGCATCGCGCAGGTGGTCGTCAGGCCTCACGGAGAGCTTGAGCCTGGGGCCGACCGAGGTAGGTCCGCCAGCGACGTCGCATACGCCCAGCTTCTGACCCGCTCACAGCCGGCTCTCCTTCAACACACGATACCAGAACACTTCGCCACGATCGTCTCTCAGTACGGCGACCGCCCAGCCGTTATTGCTCGGACAGCGACTTCCACGGCGCGAGATGGCCAGCACTTCCCCGACGCGCGCGAGACGACCCTGACGTATGAGTCTCTGGACCTGCTCTCCAACCGGCTTGCCTCGGGTCTGCGATCTCTCGGCGTCAAGAAGGGAGATCGCGTCGCCGTCAGCCTGGGAAACTGTGCCGAGTTCGCTGCCCTAACATATGCCGTCTTCAAGCTGGGTGCCATTCTCGTCCCGTTGAATCCTGGATTCAACGCCAAGCAGGTCACCGCCGCCCTCGCCCATCTCGGTGTCGAGCTGCTTATCATTGGCGCCGTCACAGACCTCTCCTACAAGCCGGGCCGCGGGCGCAGCAATGAGCAGCTCCTGCGAACCCTCGTACCAAACCTAGAAGGCTCGAAGCTCGAAGCACCCGCCGTGCCATCCCTCAAGAAGATCGTCACATTTGACAATCTCGTCTACCACCCCTTTGTCGACTTCCCTCTCTCAAACTGCCGCTCTCTCACGCCGTTCGCAGACCTTCTCTCCGGCTCGTCAGACCCGATCCGCCCAGATACGCCCCTCTCCCCGTCGGACACGATCAACATCCAGTTCACATCCGGCACAACGTCGACACCAAAGGCGGCGATGCTAACGCACACCTCCATCCTCAACAACGGCGCCTTCATCGCAGGCCGCATGGGCCTCGATCCAACAGACCGCATCATCGTGCCCCCGCCCCTCTTCCACTGCTTCGGCAGCGTCCTCGGCTACATGGCAACGGCCACCACGGGCGCCGCCATCCTCTTCCCCTCCCCGGCCTTCGACCCAGACGCGACCCTCCGCATGGCCGCCGACCACGACGCCACGGGCCTCTACGGCGTCGCGACCATGTTCCTTGCCGTCCTCGACTCCCTCGCCGCCGGCGTCGTGCCCAAGGAAAACCTACCCAGCAATCTCCGCAAGGGCATCGCTGCCGGCTCCTCGGTTCCCGAGGCCCTCATGCGCCGCCTCTACGCGACGCTCGGCATGCAGGACCTCGTCATCTGCTACGGCATGACGGAGACGAGCCCCGTCAGCTGCATGACGGCGCCGTCTGACTCGTTCGCGCGCCGGACGGCGTCCGTAGGCGGCGCCATGCCGCACACGGCCGTCAAGATCGTCGACCCGCACGACAGAGGCCGCATCGTGCCCGTCGGGGAGCGCGGCGAGCTCGCGGCCGCAGGATACCTCGTTATGAAGGGGTACTGGGGCGACGAGGCGCGAACGGCAGACGTGCGTGTCGAGGAGGACGACGGGCGCACGTGGCTGTACTCTGGCGACGAGGCGCAGATGGACGCCGATGGCTTCGTGGAGATCACGGGCCGGATCAAGGACCTGATCATACGCGGCGGGGAGAATATTCACCCGTTGGAGATTGAGAATTGTCTGCTGCAGCACCCTGCGGTGGGCGACGCGTCGGTCGTGGGTGTACCGGATGACAAGTACGGGGAGTGCGTGGCGGTGTTTGTCGTGCCGGCCAAGGGGGCGAGGGGGGGCGAGGGGGAGCTGACGGAGGAGTCGGTCAGGGCGTGGGTGAGGGAGCATCTTTCGGGGCATCTGGTACCGAAGCACGTGTGGTGGACGGAGGAGTATCCCAAGACGGCGAGTGGGAAGATTCAGAAGTTCAAGTTGAGGGATATTGCCAAGGGGTATATGGGGTTGGACAAGGCGTGAGGGTCATTTGTATATAGTACGGCATGTAGCCCGGACAGCATCAGCATCCTACCATTTTTCAGGAGGTATCCCTATCCATGTGAGCAAGGCATGGACGAATGCAGAAGACTCGCTCATGTAAGGACCTATGCTGCTTCAGCCATGGCAACGTCAAAACCCCAGCTACGCCAGCTCCGCAGACTGCGTATTCTCCCTCTCCCGAATCCAATACCCACGCCCCTCCCCTCCCACATCCCTCCAAAACGCACCGGCATGCCTCCCCTCCACATGCAGCGGCGGCCACCCAGCCCTACGCCCCCGCTCCCGAAACCTCTTAAACAGGAACTGGCACCAATACCAGCTCAGCGACACGACGCAGCTCGCAGCAGCAGGCGCATACCTCCTCACGGCCTCGTCCAGCCGCGGCAGCAGCACGTGTTCCAGCGCGTCGACGCCCGCGTCGATATTGTCGAATGGGACTCGAGTCCCGTCCGCGGCGCGGTTGGCGTAGAGTTGTATGAAGTCGCCTTCGAGGCCGAGGTGGAAGTGCTGCAGGGCGGGGAAGAGGGGGGATGTGCTTGGTGTGAGGGGCATAATGGTGTCTGCGGGCCAGGCGTCGGAGACGCGCCAGCGGATTTCGAGGGAGGTTATTTGGGCGCGGCGGGGGGAGAGGATGTAGCTTGCTGGGTCTTGGACGAGGATGTCGGCGGAGAGGTGGATGGTGTTGAGGCCGTAGAGGACTGCGATGCCCTCGGTGCATCTGGCGGAGTTAGCGAGGAACCGAGGGGATGGTATGGGAGGGGGTACGGACGCTTGGCGGCAGCTGAGGAGCCAGCCCATGATGCCGATGAAGCACCGCTGTGGCCAGGGGCCGGGCCAAGATGCGCAGTCCGTCTTGCCGAGGAGGCAGCCGTCGGCGGCGAGGTCCATGTCTTCGGGCACCATGCGGCCGAGGGGCAGGTAGGTGGGGGCCGTGGAGCGATGGCAGACACAGCCGAACCAGCGCCAGGCTTTGGGTTGGGATTTGTCGACGGCGATGCGGCGGAAGGCCTGGGAGCCGACGAAGTAGGTGTAGCTGGTGTGAATGCAGGCGTGTGGGTGCTCGGGAACATCCGTGGTGTCTTGGGCGTGGGTGTTTGTTGGGGCGAAGGGGCGGCGATAGGCGAGGTCCATGTGGAGGGTCTGGTGGCCGAAGGCTTCTTCGAGGATTTGGCGGCGGATCTCGAATGGGAGTCTTTTGAAATATCCGAAGTGGTTTAGTGATATATCGTGTGAGTCTCGCGTCGTGGGAGTGAGTGGTCGGCGGGGTGAGGTTGGGAGGACTGGTGGGTGGTGTTCATCTTGGCGGTGTTGATCCGGAGGCTTGGAAGTTCGTGACTTGAGCCTTTTGAAAAGTTGCATTCCTCTGTTTGTCTCTCACAGCTTTTTCGGCGATCAAAAATCCAGAGGCGGCGGTATTGTGTGAGTGATAAGAATGAGAATGGGTGAGGTGAGGTTGAGTTGGGCGATGCGGGGTTGAGCCTCAACATGACCGCTCACCAGCCACTTCAACTTCCCTGACAACACTGCATCACCCACCAAGCAAGCAGACAGACATATAAGTTGAGTGTATACAAAATGCAACGCTTTATTATGCACCTCAAATCTATGCCGGCAGGACCAGGTCAGGCTCACACCCAATCTCCATCCCCCCGAACCCCTCCTCCACCGTCCACGCCCGCCCCTTTTCCGGCGTATACAGCGCCTCGCACGCCCTCCCAACAACCAACAGCCCTGGCGGCCTGCTCCCCTCCGCCTCGATAGCCTCCGCAACAACCGCGAGCGTCGTTCTGATGACCCTCTGATCCGGGCAGCTCGCCCTCTCAATAACCGCACACGGCGTATCCCTCGGCCACAACCTCCTCGCGCTCCCCTCGGCCTCACCCTCCAGCTGTTCCGTCAGCTCCGCCACGAGCCCCGATATCCGATGCAGCGCCATCAAGAACACCACCGTCCTCGACTCCACGTACCCCGGCGGCGTCGGCGCCTTCCCCTTCTTCCCTGTCCCCGTGCACACGAGCACCTGGTCCGCCACATCGCGCTGCGTCACCGGCACCCCCGCGAACAGCGGCGCCGACAGCGCGCTCGTCACGCCCGGAAGCACGGACACGCGGTCCCCCATGCCCGACGCCCGGAAGAAGGCCACCTCCTCGCCGCCGCGCCCATACAGGAACGGGTCGCCCTGCTTCAGGCGCAGGACGGTCTTGCCCTCCTGCGCGGCCGCGAGGGCCAGAGCGTGGAGTTCTTCCTGTGCCGCGTCCGCGTTGCCGGGGAACTTGCGCGCGATGCGCACCGGGGTCCGGCGCGGGATGAGCTCGAGCACGCCTGAGGGGACGAGCTTGTCGGCGAGAATGAGGTCGGCGGTCTGGATCGCCTTGTGCGTTGCGCGCGTCAGGAGGTCAGGGTGACCGGGGCCGCTGCCGGCGAGGATGATCCTGCCGCGCTTGGGCGGGGAGGGGGCGCGGGGGCCGAGGGCGGGAAGGTCGCGGGGCGCTGGTGATGAAGTGGCTTCGGTCCCGTCCTGGGTGGCGTACGACTGAAGGACGGCATCGACGTCGTCGTCGGTGATGGCCGCGAGGCGCTTGAGGGGCCAGTACTCGCACACCTGGCTGAGCCAGCGCATGCGCCGGGTCTTGATGGCGTCGAGGTCCGCTTCGGTCACGAGCTTGTTGAAGGAGGCCGTCTGGTCGACCGAGTCGTCGGCCTCGTCGGTCTGCGGCGCGAGCTGGTCTTCCTGCTGGATGCGCCGGCGGACGTCGCCGAGGCGGGCGCATGCGGGGCCGAGGTTCGTGGGCAGGAGGGCGGCGATCTCGCGGCGGATGCGGGAGGCGAGCTTGCAGCCGCGGCCGTTGGTGGTGACGCCGACCTGGAGGGGGCCGTCCGTGTGGGTGGACAGGATGGAGAAAGAGCAGAGGAGGGGCGCATCGACGACGTTGATGGGGATGCGGTTCTTCTTGCAGACTGCTGAGATTTGTGCGGCTGAAGGTGTTAGTAAATGTCGAGTCTGTGTTCAGGGGCTGACTCACTCATGGCATCCCTTGAGCCAGAGGTGATGAAGACGGCATCAACGACATTGTCGATGTCGTCCCGTCCAAGGGTGAAGAGGTCACTCTCCTCAAAGGCCTTCTTGTGCCAGGTCACCTCGCCCGCCTCGATCCGCCTCGCCAGTCCGTAATGAAGCTCTGAAGTATCCGGAGCGATGAGGATGGGCTTTGCCCCGGCGCTCAGTGACTGGCCACATCTAGTCGCCGCCAGAGGGTTCGTCCCGAGGATGAGATGAACATTGCCACTGCAGTTGAGGGCCGCCAGAAGCGACGTGCTGGAGTCGTCTGCCATTGCCGCCTCTGTTGAGCTCACAAAGTCGATTTCCCTCGGCAAAAAAAAGAAGAAAGAAGGAAAGAAGCCGTCCCCGAGGTCCCTCCAACGGATATCAACGAAAGGTATGCGGAAGTGACTGTGTTCCCTCGGACAACATCTCGAGAGATAACTCGATGCGTGTTAGACATCTCCGGTTCCGATGCCGGCCAATCACCGCGACCCGAAAAAACATGCCCGAAATGGACGCCATCTGATCACGCAATTGCTTATCCAGCCAATCAAGAGGTGCGGGAGGGGCTGATTTCAAACCCCGTCGCCGGAGATGTCAAAAGCGCGCTGGAAACCGCCCCAAGCCGCTAGAGATCTGGACCCTGCATGCGCTGTGGCATGTCACTGGAGATCTCTGAATGCTTATCTATTGGTCGACGTTGAGAGGTTGACGGGCTGTCCAGCGCTGTCGACAAGCCGTGGCGGGGACTGACTTCCATGTAGATCGCACCCTCCAGAGGATGCTTCGGCTGAGTCATCATCGACCATGATGGGACAATCGATTCCCCCACCCTCAACTCCATGCAACCTTCCACCGACAGCAACCGCAACTCGCCAAGACGACGACCGCTTCAATTCGACAGCGAGGAAAACCCCACGCACACGATGTGTCCGATATCAACATCTGCCGCCCTGTGCGGAGTCAGCATTCCGGTGCCTGAACCTTCCCGCCTGTGATCTGACCTGCCCTGGACCTCGCACGCTCCTGGAACGAGTACACCTGTTCAATTGGGGGCGGCACAGCATCCAATCATGTGCGGCAAAGCGAGATCCTGCTGCATTCAAGCGCCGGGATGTCGCGGCCTCTGGCGGCCAACGGGCAGAGCCTGATGGTGCGTGCATCAGGCTGGGCCTGATCAAAGTCCATCTAGCTTACCCCGCGTGCACAGCCCAGAGACATGACATCTTCGCTCTGCTCCTGCGATCAGCCCAAGAGGCCCGACCGTTTCTCCAAAACATCCTGGCGCTGGCTGAGCACGACCGTCTGCCATGTCGGATCCGCAGACTTACACTGTTGGCTGGATCTCAGCTATTACAACCGAGTCTGTTGCCGCCCAGCAGTTCTTCGACGAGAGACACGACGGCCCCGAGCACGCTTCCCGAAACGACAACAATGTATACAGCCTTGGAAAGATTGGGCGTCACAACGTCGTGATGGCGGCTCTGCCCGATGGCGAATACGGAGTCACTACGGCAGCGACGGTCGCGAGGGACATGCTACATAGCTTCCCCAATATTCGCATCGGACTCATGGTCGGCATCGGGGGAGGTGCACCAAGTCCAAAGCACGACATTCGTCTGGGTGATATTGTGGTTAGCAGTCGAGATGGAGGCCAGGGCGGCGTTTTCCAGTACGACTACGGGAAGACGATTCAGGATCAGGCTTTCCAGCACACCCAAGTCCTGGACCAACCGCCGACCATTCTCCGAGCGGCACTTGGCGGGCTGAAGGCTCGGTATGAGGCCGACGGCCACGAGCTTGACACCCAAGTCGCTCAGATCCTGGACAAGAAGCCCCGACTTCGGAAGAAGTACTCCAGGCCACCAGCGACAAGTGACAGGCTATATCGATCAGACTACGTGCACCAACATTCAGACCGCAGCTGTCATGAAGGATGTGGCGACGACCCGAACCACCTGGTACCTCCTCGTATGGAACGAGGCGATGAAGATGATGACCCTGCCATCCATTATGGAACCATCGCCAGCGGGAATCAACTGATGAAGGATGCGCACATTCGCGACCGACTGGCGGCGGAAAAGGGCGTGCTCTGCTTCGAGATGGAAGCAGCGGGCCTGATGAATCAGTTCCCATGCCTGGTGATCCGTGGCATCTGCGACTACTCCGACTCGCACAAGCACAAGGACTGGCAGGGGTATGCTGCCATGTTGGCAGCAGCCTATGCGAAGGATCTGCTGCGGCAGATCCCGCCCAACAAGGTCGAGGCCGAAAAGCCGATGGCCGAGGCTCTCGATGCCAGTTAGTGTGCTCGCCTTCTTAATATGATTCATTCTAATGATCAACAGTCAGCCACGAAGTGAATGATATGCGAGAAAGCTTTAAGGAGACGAAGGCTAGCCTGCGCCTTCGAAACATCGCCCGCTGGCTGAACCCTCCAGACCCGTCTACAAACATCAACAAGGCGATGAAACTGCGGCACGAAGGCACTGGCGTTTGGTTCTTGCGAAGCCAGGTCTATGAGTCCTGGCATTCGGGCTCGCGCCGGCATCTATGGCTACACGGTTTCGCGGGATGCGGCAAGACGGTTCTCAGCACGACGGTGATAGACCACCTCGAAGAGAGTGACGATCGGCTTGTCCTCAAATTCTTTTACGACTTTAGCGATTCAAACAAACAGGGCTTGGATGGTATGTTGCGGTCGCTTGCGTTCCAGCTTTATCAACGTGGGGCGAGCTCATCCATACTCGACGATTCATTTGATACACATCAGAACGGACACAAGGAGCTTGCAACGAAGACTCTTGAGGACATTGTGGTGAAGATGTTCACAGCCCAGAAGGCATTTATCGTTCTGGACGCCTTGGACGAATCGACAACTAGAAGTGATCTTCTGTCCTGGATCGAGGGCATCATTTCCAAGCCTGAACTTGAGGACATTCAGCTGCTCTGTACCGGACGTCCTGAACCAGCATTCCTGCAAGACTTTGGTCGCTTAATGGGAGAACAGAGCTGCGTTCCGCTCGACAAGGAAGCTGTTAACAAGGACATCAGACTTTACGTCGCAGCACAGCTCTCCGAGCGACGGGAATTTCGGAACAGACACCTAACGCGGGATCTACAAGAGCGCATTCAAAACCAAGTGGGTGATCGGGCCGCCGGGATGTAAGTTATTCATTAGCCATACCGCGCATACTTGCTGATGCCCTAATAGGTTCAGATGGGCAGCCTGCCAGTTGGACAGTCTTGCGGGGTGTCTGACCACTGCGGACATCAAACGCGCGCTCGAGAATCTTCCCAAAGATCTGACCGCAACGTACGAGAGGATGCTCTGCGCGATCCCGGAAGACAGGAAAAAGGCTGCCACCCGCCTCTTACAGTTCATGGTGCATATCGACAAGCCTTTGACTGTGAAGGAGGCAATAGAGGTCATTGCGACGGACATAGACGCATATCCACAGCGTTTTCATCCCGACAACCGGGTTCTCCTGGAGGACGATGTCCTCTGCTACGCACCTGGCTTCATGTCCATCGTGGAGGTACCTTCATCACGCAGTCACGGTGTGACAGAACTACATCTTGCGCATTTCTCCGTGAAAGAGTTTCTTCGAGAGAAAGCTGATTACGGGCAACAGGAGGCTAGTGCTGTCATTACAAGGACGCTTCTGGCCTATCTTGCCGATAACATAGCCAGCGTCAATGCCACACTGGATGACTTCTGGTTGTTAGAAGTGGCCATGGAGGACTGGCCGAAACACGCTGGCTCAGCGGAGTTGCGTGAAGATGGTTTCGAAGCATTATCGAAGTTCTTCAGAGACAAGAAATCTTTTCAGAGATGGCGTGACTGGTACCCACGTGACAGCCACTATGGCGATGGATTCCGTCTCTATTACGCTTCTGAATTTTTGTTACATCGAACAGCAAAGGTTTTGGTCAGCGTGGGGGATGAGTTCGGGCATGCTCTACAAGTCGCCGCATTGATGGGCCACTGTGGGATTTTGAGCCTTCTCTTGGCGAAGAGCGCAAATATCAACAGGAAGGGTGCCTTCTATGAGAACGCTTTACAGGCCGCTTCGGAAGCAGGTCACACCGACGCAGTCAAGGTGCTCCTCGAAAAGTGCACAGACGTCAACGCGCAAGGCGCTCTACAGGCTGCTTCGAAGGGGGGCTACATTGACATCGTCAAGTTACTCCTCGAAAAGGGCGTAGAAGTCAACGCTCAGAGTGGAGACTATGGTAATGCTCTACAGGCTGCTTCATCGGAAGGCCATATCGATATCTTCAATATGCTCCTCGAAAGGGGCGCAGACGTTAAAGCCCAGGGCGGCTACTATGGTACTGCTCTACAGGCTGCTTCGATGTACGGCCATATCAACATCGTCAAGGTGCTACTCGAAAGGGGTGCGGACGTGAATGCGCAGGGTGGCCGCTATGGCAGCGCTCTCCAAGTCGCCTCATGGCTAGGTCACGTCGATATCGTCAAAGTGCTCGTGGACAGGGGGGCGGACGTCAACCAGCAGGGTGACATCTATATTAATATCCCCCTGCAGGCGCTGAGGCGAATCCCACCACGTCAACCAGGACCGAGATTATGAGACTACTTAGAGAGCATGGTGCGCGCCGGTTGGAGTATGTTTAAATACTGTATTAGCGATGAAAAATTGCAACCTCCTGTAAAAAGCTAAGCAAATTTCACCGGTGCAAGGCAGTATTACCGCTTCTCGTCGTTCTCTTGGTTGCGTATTCACGAGTACCAATCTCGACCGGCGGTGCCTCAAGCGTACCTGATCGGGCAGGAGGACTTCATCGAGCTAGTCATGCTTTGTGACTGTTCCACATGCTTCCTAATCAACTCGGTATACTCGGCATCCAGCTCCCTAGAGAGTCGCGCCGCCTTGCGCAAGTCTCCAAAGTTGGAAAGACTTCCGAGCGACGTGAGGCCCATGCCGATAGCGAGGCCGGCAATGGCCTCCTCGTCGCCCTCGGCGATGGCCTCGGAGAGCTTGTAGCTGTCGATGGCGAGGAACCCGGCGTCGCTGCTCCAGTTGAGCGCGGCGCGCACGTTGGCGATGAAGCGCGCGTTGAGCGCCGTCCCGCGCAGGAAGGCGCCGGCGAAGGGCACGAACATGAGCGCCACCTCGAGGAACAGGAAGATCATGTTCTTCGTCTCCTGCTCCTTGAGCTCCTCGCCCAGCTCGTACACCTTCTCCATGTTGGCCACGCCCTCCTCGAGCATGAAGAGCGGTAGCTGCAGGCCGTCGATGACCTCCTCCCAGTCGGCGGTCCACTGGCCCGCGCGGAACGCCACCTCGAAGCCGCGGAACGCTGCAGTCAGGTCGTCGGCGCCCTTGAGGCCTTCCTCGATGATGTCCTTGGGGTCGACGATGTCGCCTTCCTCGGTGCCGAAGAGGAACTTGACGCTGGGGACGCCCTCCTGCCTGGCGCGGATGCAGTACATCTGCGAGTTCGGCCCGGGGCAGTAGTCGGCGTCAGGGTCGATATGCTCGTTGGGATCGGGGATACCTCCGGCTGAATAAAACGTGGTCGTTCGGAAATCGACGTTGTCCTTGTCGACGCCGACATACTTCGCGATGGACTCGTACATCTCGTCCTCCTTGTCTTTCCGGACGGTCCACGTGGCGTTGTACTTCTTGAAGGTGTCCCATTCCGTCTCCCCGGGACAGGGCAAGTCGACGAACCGCTCCCGCACCCACGTGCTGGGCTTGTCGCAGATGTCTCCGTTCTCCTCGTCGTCCGGCTCGGCGCAGAACTTGTTGCACATCACCATGTACTTGCCGCAGTCCTTGCAGCAGCGGATCCGCGCCTCGACCGTGCACGTGAAGTACTCGGAGCCGTTGGTCTTGCGCCACTCGGCCATCATGTCGGGCGTCAGGGCGCGCATGGCCTTGTGGTAGTAGGAGAAGAACTCGTCGTAGCTTTCGCTCTCGAGCTCCTTGTACCTCTCGATGGCGGCGTGCGACCTCTCGGCAAAGTGCTGCAGCATGTACAGCATGCGGCAGTAGCCCGAGATGTGGGTGCCGGCCTTCTCGAGATCGTCAAAGTCCTTGTAGGGGGACGTGTCCTCGCACTCGTCGGGCATGTCCCAGAGGTCCCGGGACCTGAATGGGATGTCGCTCATCTCCTTGTCAGTCTGCTCGTCGTCATCGTCATCGTCATCGCCGTCGTCATCCTCGTCGTCGTCAAAGAACTCGGCCAAGTCAATGGCCCACTCGATCGTGCCGCCAAAGTTGAGCCGCGAGGCCTGGAGTTCTCTCCATTGCCGTTGCGGGGAGTCCATGTACGAGACCCATTCCACGTCTGTACGCTGCGTGTCAACTCTGCGTACTGCGGCTGCTCATGCGATGACTTACTATCATAGACGAGGTAGTTCGCGCGCGTTTTCGTATCGGTCCACTTCCGCGTGACCCTGCTCTCGCTGGCGGCAATCTCGAAGATCTCGGCGTTGGACAGGTAGCCTCCCGTGTCGGTGCAGCGGCCCTTTTTGGCCGGCGACTCTCCGCCGATGAAAGTACACATCTCGCCCCAGCACCCGGGCTGGGTCATCTTGAAGGACCGGCCGTACGTGGCGACGCCCATGAGGATCTTGTGCGCGGGGACGCCGGCCTTGGTGACCATGGCCAGGGCGTTGTAGGTCTCCGTCCAGTTTACGTGAGATCTGAGGCAGTTGCCCTGTTCGCATCCGGGGTTCGACCACGGGTTCTCGTCGTCCCATTGACCTAGCTGGCGTTAGGGGGCAGATGCGGGCATAGGAGTGAAACTTTGACATACCATGAAGATCGTAGGTCATGTACACGATGTAGTCCAAATACTGGTGCATGTCTGCAATCGGGAACTGCTTCAGATACCAGAAAGACGCTGGGGCCGCGATTGAGAGGGTCATGTCCTTGGGGAGCAGTCCTCGGACGGTCTTGAGGAACGAAAGGTAGTTCTCGCCTTCGTCTTCTCCGCCAGGCGGGATGCCTGGGATATCTGGCAGGAAATGGTCAGCACCATTGACGACGGACAAGGTGGCTAGTTAGAATCGCCACATACCTGGAGCGCCTGGATATTCCCAGTCAAAGTCAAGCCCGTCCAACTTGTTGTCAACGGCAAACTTGACGCAGTTCTCAGCGAACTTGCGCTGGTTGGCAGGCTTGGTCGCCTCGCGGAAGAGCTTGTAGTGCGGCTGCTCGGCCGAGAAGGCCCAGCCGCCAAGGGCCAGCGTCTTCCGAGGGCCGTCTTGGATCTTGAGGAACTTCTCCCACTGGCCCTTCACATTATCCGGCAGCAGAACATCGTAGTTCCCATCATCTGTGATGTGCCCAAAGCTGAAGTGCACGTCCGTGTAGTCCTGCAGTCATCGTCAGTAGAGCACCAGGGCGTGATGCAGGCACGCGCTCTCACCTGCTTGTGCTTCTTGGTGCGGCCAACATCCATGTGAAGGCACGGCCTCTCCTTGTTCCAGCCTTCGAAATAGCCCAATTTGTAGAACTTGTCGGGCTTCTTGCCGTTGTTGATGATCTCCATGCCGCAGTTCTGGATACAGCCGTGCTCGCCAGGGGCCGAGGTGCCCGGCGCGCCAGTCTCCGACTTGCTGATGGTGCAGAAATCCTCTGTCGTACCGCACATGCCCCAGATGTTACAGCAGACCTTGAGAGGACAGGGGTTCAGGTCGGTCAGCTTCTGGTCGCCTTTGGGAGCGCTCGAGCCAGGCTTGGTCGGCCCGCACATGGCGTTGTCGACCGACTCGGGGAGAGGCGGCTTGCCCTTGCTGAGGCAGATCCTGATTCCGACGGGGAGAGGATCGCAGCCGCTCCAGCCCCAGGTATCCTCGTTGAAGGAGAAAAGCTCCTTCTCGGAGAGGCCGTTCTTGGCACGGATGCCATCGCAGGTGTCGCCGCCCCTGGTCCTGGTCCAGAAGCACGACCCGTCGGCGTTTTGGTCGGGGCGCAGATCGGGCTGCTTGCCCTCTGAGCAGCAGACGGGAAGACCCTCACGAAGGCTGGAACAGTGGTACTGATCGCTGTTGTAGGTCATGTACTTGGCTCCGGAGATGCCGCAACGTTTGGCGAGGGTGGTGCAGGTGTCGCCTTCCTCGGCGCGGATCCATTTGCATTCGCCTGACTGGCGCTTCTCCAACGTGCGCAGAGAGTTGATGGTCTGGGAAATCTCAGGCGGGTAGAGCCCAATCTGAATTTCTGCAGACTTCTTAACGGCGTCGGCTTCCGTCGTGCACTCGCCCTTGTTCCACGACCTGAGGGCGCGCTGAACGGCCAAGAAGCCACCCTTGGTGTCGATGATAACACCTGCAACAGCACCGCCGGTGACATCGGGGTCTTCTTCATCTTTCAGGTTGCAGTGCTGAAGAGTGAGCGTCTCGCCAATGCCGTTGTCCGAAATGTCTGAGATGGCAGCGTCCACGAGGCCTTTGGCGGCAGACTTGCCGTCCACGCGGCCGCCGGCAAGATAGCCAGCAACAGTGCTGTTGTAGTGGCCGAGAGTGATCGTCGTCCGGTCAGAGCAGCGCGAAGACTTTTCTGCCCATTGCCGAATTTCCTTGAGTAGGTCGACGGACACGCGGGAGCTGGCTGAGCTCTTCGTGCCGAGAGATGCGAGCTCTGCAGAGACAGTCTCCTGGGCCACAGCAGGGCAAGACACGTCTCGGCGTGCGAGCTCGTCTGGAACGCCTCCATTGTCTTCCTCGACAGCCTCGATGATGGTGTCTACGGCGTCTGTTGAGTCGCCCGCTGTGCAAGCCATGACTCGAGTGAGTTGAGATCGCTTGAAGGGGTTCTCCCCCGACAGGGAGATTTCGAAGAGGACAGGCTCATGACAATGTGTCAGGCGGCCGAGGGAGCTGTAGAGTGTCCACTGGCTTGTGTCCGTGGTCGATGAACAGGACACCGGGCAAGGGTCGCGCTCCGAGTAGTAGTCTTGGTGTGCTTTTGCGTGCACTACATCTCCGAAGAGCAAGGCCGCGGCTGGCAGCAACCAAGCAGCTCTAGGGGCCACCATGGTGAATCAAGTCGGTGGCCTGTTGAGCCAAGTAGAAAGAACGTTGAATGACTTGAAAGAGACAGTGTGCGGGCAAACGAGCGCAACTTGAAGTCAAGAACTCCTACAAATGCTAGGACTCGGAGTTTGACGCGAGGGATACGAATTGCCGTCGGCTTCTTTGCGCCTCGGGGGCATGCCGCACAGTCCGTCCGAGCCAAGATGCCAAGTCCTCCTACGGGGTCTGCGAGGGCCGACTCGCCATTGCCGCCGCATGATGCATCTCGATGGTGGCCAGGTTCGGTGGCTCCTCACAAGTTGATGCGGTGAGAAGTCAAATTCCGAGGAGAGAACAAAACCTCGCCAACAGATCCATACGCGTATCGAGTGGGTTTGCTGCACAGCAGGCATCTTTTCCAAGCATGGCCTGATGAGAGGCATGTCTCGCCGGCTTGGCGGCCGGGATTTCCGTGATGTTTGGCGGCGGGATAGAGAGGTACATGGCGAAATTTGCGATGTTGGGTTGAAGTTTTCCCATGCCATGTCATGTCGGGTTGCGGCACAGCAACTCGGCTAGTACTAACGAGGCGCATCAGGCCGGCCCAGGAATCTTCAGCAGGGGCCGGCCCGCCCTGTTCCCCCGCACAGTGCCTGTGGACAGCCCGTTATCATGCTATCGGGCTCCTCCTTCAGGAAGCTCGACACCTGAAGTGGCAGCCCCGGAGGCCAGGCAACGTGAGCCCCCTGCAAACACCCCTGTGGCACCACTGGGGCTCATGCCGGGTTCTGGGTCGGGGGCTGCGCCACCCGTCAGGGCAGGTGAAGAACTCGAATTCCCTCTGCAGCCAAAGCCGAACCTTGCGGGGGAGCCGAAGCCCAAGCTTTGGCCAGCCGACTCATCTGCTCACCAAGCTCAAGGACGAACCATGGTTCAGCCAGGCAATGAAAATGCATCCCAACACGCCAAGGAAAGAGTCAGGCCAGGCCTCCCGACGAACCTGGAACAATAAAGACAGCAGGCAGCTTGCTGTCACAGACGTGTTGCCGTCTCGTCACCAAGTCCCTCTTCCGTTCGTCCACGACCTCGTCAATCACCGAGTCGACACACTTCAACATGCTTGTGCAGCTCGCCTTGTTGGCGCCTCTGGCTGAAGCGGCTGTCAGAAGACAGGTTTCCGCGGCAAGCCATGTGGTCCCCTCCACCTCCAACAGCGCTGCCATCGAAACGGGCGACCCTCAGATGAGCTTGTTGGGTCCCAACCCTCTCCTGCCCTACGATCCCAACACGATCTCTTCCTGCAGTTTTTGGTACGACAACCATGGAGGCATCGAATGCGAGGAGATGCCCGAGTTCTGGGAGATTGACGAGTCTCAGTGGTTCCGATGGGTGAGGATTGCCCTGGCCTTGCAGGCTTGGATCAATGCTAACACTAGCCAGAACCCCGTCCTCGGCAACTCTTGTGACAACTTCGTCGAGGGGCGGTCGTACTGCGTGGTTGCCGATGACTCCGTCGAAGTCCCGCCAACGACCACTTCTGCAGTGAAGACCACCACGACTCCCACCCAGCCCAGCACCACGACGGCGCCTCCTGGCAAGTAAGTGAACCTCGGCTTTGCCTGTCATACGAAATTGATGGCCTCCTTGCTGACAGTCCGCAGTGGCATCGAAACGCCCTCTCCCACGCAGCCCGGCATGGTAGCCAACTGCAACGCCTTCCACAAGGTCGTCGGCAGTCAGTCGTGCCAGGTCATCTCCAATATGTACGGCATCTCCTTGGAGAAGTTCGTCGAGTGGAACACCGAGGTAGGCGGCATCATGTGCACCGGCCTCTGGCTCAATGCCTATGTCTGTGTAGGCGTCATCGGCTACACGCCTCCCGCCACGACCACCAAGCCCGGCAACGGCATCGAGACCCCTCCGGCTATCCAGCCAGGGATGGTGGACAACTGCAACAAGTGGCACCTCGTGAAGACGACAACCACTTGTCGGGGTATCGTCGACTATAACAAGATTTCCATGGAGAATCTGCTCGAGTGGAACAAGGGCCTGGGCGACGAGTGCGAGAACCTGTGGCTCAACACGTATGCCTGTGTCGGTGTCGTGGGCTTCACCGGGACGACCACGGCGTCGCCGACGACCACGACGCCTGCCAACGGCATCGAGACTCCCTCGCCTATCCAGCCCGGCATGGTGACCAACTGTAACAAGTTCCACCATGTGAGGCCCACGACGACCTGTCAAGGCATCCTGGACTATAACAAGATCAGCTTGCCCGATTTCCACAAGTGGAACCCTGCCGTCAAGGACGACTGCAGTGGCCTGTTGAAGGACACTCACGCTTGTGTTGGTGTGATCGGCGGAAGCGCACCCCCGACGCCCACAACGCCTGCCAACGGTATCGAGACTCCCTCGCCTATCCAGCCCGGCATGGTGACCAACTGTAACAAGTTCCACCATGTGAGGCCCACGACGACCTGTCAAGGCATCCTGGACTACAACAAGATCAGCTTGCCCGATTTCCACAAGTGGAACCCTGCCGTCAAGGACGACTGCAGCGGCCTGTTGAAGGACACTCACGCTTGTGTTGGTGTGATCGGCGGAAGCACGCCCCCGACGACGACCAAACCAGGTAATGGAATCACCACCCCGACGCCTATCCAATCGGGCATGGTATCCAACTGCAACAAGTTCCACCCGGTCAGGTCGACCACTACGTGTCAGGGCATCCTGGACTACAACAAGATCACTCTGCCCGACTTCGTCAAGTGGAACCCTGCTGTAAAGGACGACTGCAGTGGTCTTCTCAAGGATACAAACGCCTGCGTCGGCGTCATTGGAGGCTCCAGCCCTCCGCCCACGACGACGCAGCCCGGAAACGGTATCACGACGCCGCAGCCCATTCAGACAGGCATGGTGAAGAACTGCAACAAGTTCCACCTCGTCCGGTCGACCACGACGTGCCAGGGGATTTTGGATTATAACAAGATCACTCTGCCCGACTTCGTCAAGTGGAACCCAGCCGTCAAGAGCGACTGCAGCGGTCTTAAGAAGGACACGAACGCCTGCGTCGGCGTCATCGGCGGCTCGACGACGCAGCCTGGAAACGGCATTGTGACGCCCCAGCCCATCCAGCCTGGGATGGTGAAGAACTGCGTCAAGTTCCATCCTGTCAAGACGACGACCACGTGCCAGGGGATTCTGGATTACCACAAGATCACGCTGGCCAACTTCGTCAAGTGGAACCCGGCTGTGGAGGCCGACTGTAGCAAGTTGTGGGCGAACACGAATGCGTGTGTTGGCGTGGCTTAGAATGGGGGAGAATTCTGATGTGTCTGCTATCATGACGCTGCGTCGTTGTTCTTGCGTGCTGCCACCTTCAGATAGAGAACATGGCTAGTCTAGACAATGTAAACTAAACTTTGAAGATATCCCAGCACATACGACCATACCCACTGGAAAATACGGGATCCCGTCCGCTCTCCCATAGTCAAGCCAGTGAGGGCTGGA